>JAWRVF010000316.1:0-367990 GCA_036785485.1 Physcomitrellopsis africana
TTCTTGTTTAGACTTCAAGTCTATAATTTGTGTCTGTGACAATTAGTTGATGTCCTTTATTATAATAGTGTGGATAAACTAAAAGATTGCATTAAAAATTATATTGGTTTTGTACTTGTAGTTAAGTGTGTTTGAATTTCAGTAAATTTTTTTGTGAACTATTTTATGATTGAAGGACTTTTCTTTTCTTTTTTATTATTATTATTATCAATACTTGTCAAATTTTTATTTTTTTCATTACTAGAACTTATATCTTTTATAAAAATTTTCAATTGAAGTCTTTTAGATGAATCTTTTTTTCTTTTTACTAAAATCACATGTTATTTCCTTCTCTTTTTATTCTCTTTATTCAATCCTCTTAACTTGATGTGCAACATAAAACTACTCCCTACTATCTCTTTTTATGACTCTTAATACTCTTAATAACATTAATAAGTTCCATTCAAGAATATCATTCATCTTCATTGAGTAAACTTGCTGAAGTTATAAATCTTTGGACTTAATTACTAAGGATAGCAATGTATCTTATTGTATTTATCAATTGAACACCTAGATTTTCACACCTTGAGAATCATAGGATATTCTTTTTATATTTTTATACATGAGCTATTATTGTACTCATATTAATTCTTAATAAAGATCATTCTTTGTCTTCCAAAAATTGTGGTCTTAATTTAAGTTTCTTAGAATTGATATTAGCATTGAAATCAAAATTAATCATTTAAATTTTAAATCTATCTTTGACATCTTTATTCTTTAATCTCTTCTTTATATTCCTTCATGACTTTGTTAACGTGGATGTCATTTATTTTAAAGTAGAATATGACTTTCACTTAATGAATCTTGTCTTGTCATTATTAATCTTGTCTTCTAAGCTTCTTTCTTCTTTGTATTAAGAATTCTAAAGATCTTCATGAATCTTCCTTGTAACTTATTAATAGATCAAAGATTTATAATAAAATAACATAATAAAATATCAATTGTAATCTCTTTATTATGATTTTTTTCATGATATATATAATTTAATTTTTTAAACTATTTATAGATATTTTATAATAAATTTCTTTTAATATTATTTAAATATAGTAAAATTCTTTTATTTCTTAATTACCTTAACAACCAAAGGTGGTTTTAAGTACCTTGTCTTTTGACACATGGATAGCTAATTATTTTGTCTTTTTACACTAATTTTTCTTTTCTTAATCCTATCTACATTAGCTTTCTTATACTCTTTTTTTTACACCAAGTCTTCTCTTCTTTTCTTCTTTAAATATGATTCGCCCTTGGGTCAGGATACAAACTATGTTCATGCCGGCACACGCCGGTCGAGCCTAGAGAATCCTAGACAAAATGCATGGGTAGATCAACCGGGGTGACGGTTATGACGGCTATGAGGGCGAGTGAGGCTATCAACAACACATTATTTTATTTTTTTTATTTTTTTTAATATAATTTATGCTCAAAGTTTTTTTAAAATATACTTCCTAAAGAATGTAAAAACTTTATTAAATTATGAATAAAATTCTAAGATAGTAAAAGAATGAAAAAATAATATAAGGCCTCTATAAAATAATGTGGTACAAGAATCCAATTACACAATTTTTAATGTTGTTGGATAAACTTGTTTTCTAATACATTATCTTCTTTTAAAATTGTACTCCTTTTCTTACAATTGTACCACTTCTTAGAATAATATTGAGCATTATATTTTGATTCTCTACAATATGGATACAATTATTTTTATTAATATCAAATATATGTTATAAGGAATTTGAAATGTATAGCATCAATTTATAAATCTTCTACGTCTAATTATATATTATGATTTGTAAAAGTATTTTTAATAATAGTATTTTTAATAGAAATATAAAAATATTGAAGTTCTAATATATGACTTTTTAATCAAAATTCAAAAAGTCAATCGTCTATTTGATAGCCAAACAAATAACTTAATATAAAATTTGATGATTATACAAGTTGAGCAATAATTTCTTTATATTATATTATAATTTGTAAATAATTTGACTGATTAGTATAGCATCATTCTATTTAATATTAATTACTAATTATCAAAATTATGATACATATATTGACATAGATTGTCTTTTTATCATAAAATTCAAATTTTCTTAATTATTATATAAGTTGTATCATATTTTTTATACATAGATAAAAATTATACTAAAAACGTATCTATATTATTTAATATAAGATCTTATTATTTTAAAAATGATGAGAATAAAAAAAGAACAAATCCACTAAGTAGAATTTTAATTAATTTAACATGAGATGCTTGGATTAGATAACTAAGATATTGGAGTTGAATAAAAAATTATACTTGATTGATGGATTCTTAAAGCTTGGATCTAATACCATCAAACTTCTTCTAAAGAGCAACTTTTGGTTCTCTACTTGCTATAATTATATAAATTACTTGAGATTGTGTAATTATTGAAGAATCTCATATTATCTCTATGTCTTTATAATTGATCATTCTTAATGTTGGTTGAGGTAGTAGACAAAGTTGATACATAAAAAGTATTAAATCTCTTATTTGTTTTTAGATCTATACTATGGTATTTTTTTTATTTTTATCAAATTTACCATATTTATAATAACTTGAAACTTTATATATAAGAAATGGAAAAGAATATATATATATATATATATATATATATATATATATATATATATATATACATATAAATGATATTAAAAAAATAAAATTATTTTAAAAGAAAATAATTTGTTATCTTTAAAATATTATATATCTTAAAAGAATATTTTAAGAAAAAGATATAATCCACTATTTATTAAAAATATCAAATTTTGATATTATATATGTTAGTCAAATTTGTCAAATTGTCAAATTATTAAAGATATAAATATCAAAAAAATTAAAAATTAAAATTAGAATAGCTATTATTAATTGTAAATAAACTAAAAAATCTTAAATTAAGATTAGAATTTAAAAAATGCACTAATAAGATTAAAGATGGCCTTATTCTTGCCTCTATATATATTAACCATTAAAAAAATCTTGTGGAAGCTTTCTAAAGACCATAAGACTTGTGGCCTAAGTGTTTAGTTATAGGCTGCTTTCAATATGGCTTCTTAAAAGTAAAAAATTTGTAGAACAAGTTTTAATAGCTATTTGATATATCTATAAGAGTCTAAAGATCTAATTTACATCAAAGAAACTTTCTTGAAGTATCTTGAAGAAAATATTATATATCTAATATATTCTATTTATTTATATAATAGGCATCCATCACAATTAAAATCTCTTCTTATGTATTTATTCAATATTATTCAAAATTAATAAAAATTATTTCAATTAAATTTTTAGTTATTAAATTAGTTATATTATCATGTTGTAACATAGCTATAAGATAAAAGGATAAATAAAGACTAATGTATATACAAGAGATTTATTAAAATATTAATAAATATATATATATATTTTAAAATATATATATATATATATATATATATTTTGATAGTTTATATTATTATTTTTATAAAAATAACTTTAAATTATTTTATAATATTATAAATAGGATAAGATATAATAGAATAGATATAAAATTATTACAAATAACTTTAGATTAAAGTCAAGAGTAGTTTTTTATAAAAATTACCACAAAAAAGATTAGATTAAAATCCAAATAATACCACTTGTGAGATAAGGTTGAAATTAGATTCCAAGGTACAAAATTAGGCACCTACAGCAAAAGAAGGGCTTTTTGGTAGATCAAAAGGTATCATTTGAGAGGAGACTAGAAGAAATTTTTCAAGGTATTAGGTTTGTATGGATTGAATTTGAGATGATCTTGTAAGAGCTAATCCAAATTATGGTTTTTGTTTTGATAATATTATCCTAAGCAATAAAATAAGATTCACAATCTCAAATATAACTTGAACTCTGTACTAAAAAAATTATAGATGTCTAATGAATCAATAGATGTATTTATGTTAAATATGTAAATTAAATCTTAACTTAGTTTGATAATTAGATTAAAATTAATTAAAACTCAAATGAGATAGGATATTAGTAGTTGGTAGTTTGAGAGTTAATAAAGACTATAGAGTTTTATAGAGATTTACAAGCTAGATTGAGCTACAAATTTATGTACAAATAAATGACTTAAATTATTAGATTAAAACTAAGTTTGAGCAAAAACTAATAGTGGACCAAGAAGATTTTTTTACTAGAAGTTCAACATTAAAATTAAAAAAAGATGTTGCATGATATCTAAGTGGTATTTTAGTTATATTTTTAAATCTATAAGTTAAGTCTTATTCAAAATTTATAAGCTTATTTATAACTAGCCTATCTAATAATATATAGATTTTGAAGATAAATCAATAATAAAATCAAAATTATAATTCATTAAAATTATTTCTAAAATTTATGATTTATTTTAAATTTTTTAAATTTGTTTTAGAATTTGAAAATATTTTTTTAGGATATTTTTTAAAGATTTTTTTAAAATTTGATAGTATTTTTTAGAATTTTTAAGATGTATTTAGGATTTCTTAGAATTTTTTTAGGACTTATTTAGGATTTTGTTAGAATTTACTTAGGATTTTTTTAGATTGTTTAGAACTACTTGGGTTTGAGATATAGGGTTAATAGGATTTAGAATTGATTTAATTTAGGATTTCTATGAAGGTCAAGATTATCAAGATGGATGTTTTTAAACACCTTTTTTTTTTTTTTTTTTTTTTTTTTTTTTTGGATTAAAAGAAGAATTTTAGAAGTTATTTACAAAGCTCCAATACTATAAGAAAAATTTAAACAATACAATTTGTGGCATGTTGTTTGTAGTTCAATTTCTTACTGGTAGTTACAATTTCATATTAGAAAATGTATATATTGGCCTATTCTATTTTTGTTTTGTGGATCTATGAACTAAATTGATTAACTATCAATCTCTATTTATTCTACCAATATAGATCTTATTAAAAAAATTGAAGTTTTTAGTTATTATTTATTCTTACAAAAAAAATCAATTTTTTAGTATTAAATATAATATCTAATTTTTAAAAAATATAATGGAATCTTCTTTAATATATGATTTTAATTTTTAATTTTATCTAATTTATAAGTACTTTAAATATTTACTCTTTAAAACTATTAATCCATTCTTGAAGTGTTAAAATTATTTTTGTAACTTACTTTTTGTTATATGTTAGTATTTTTGTTTTCGTTAAAATAAAATAAAAACAATCAAAATACATAGAAATCACTTTAGAATAATTTATAGTTCACAAATAATACCACTTGTTTTAAATAAAATTTTTAAAAATATGCATTTCATTAAAAATTATTATATTTTTTTTCAATATTTAGAAATGATAAACTAAAATTAAGAAAACCAATTTTTAAAAAAACTTAAAACATCTAATAAATTAATTTGAATGTTTTTAAAAGATTAAAAATTATGGTTTTTGTATGTAAATACAAATTATTTTATTTAAATTAACAAGAAGTTTTAACGAAATATTCTCAAAGAATAAAAAATCTCAACAACCTGCAAAGGAAAAATGAACATATTTGCAAATACTTAATCACATGCTAATAAGCTATCAAATAAGTTGTACTTCTTTTTTTGATCTATAACAGTAAGGAATTTGTTGCCGCAATCTCAATACATTAACTACTTTATCATCTAATTTTTTTTAATCCTTTGTAAATATCTACAAGAAATAAAAATCTTGCAATAAACTAAACAATTTTATTGATTTTTGTACCATTGCTTATATTCAGACATAATGAAACTTGATGTTTTTTGTAATACATTTGTGTTAAATTATGTTGGTAAATTATATATTCTTATTTAAAAAATTTGTAGTGTATGGATTGATAGAGTATAATAATCATCACCTAAATATGGATTACCCAATCTGATGAAAGAATGAGCTGTCGTCAAGAAGCAACAGCTGATGCAACACCAAAGCTGACCTCTTCATTGCAGTCAACAAAATGCTTCCAATTGCTATCATTATACTCCAAGTTGGCAGTAACCTACCGACAATGCTGAGGACATAGAACATACTGCAATAAGATCCAGATGCTTTGTTTTTTGTTGAATGAGAAACATCTGTTGCGTTGGAACACTTCTACTTTTTATTGTTGATCTTGCAGAAACTTTGCTGAAAAAAAAAAAGGCGCTAGAATGTCCGAACTGTTCAGCCCGAGTGAGCTAGTCAGCATGTAGGGAGGTGCGGAAGATATGGTGGTCATCAATCAGCCGAATGGTTCCCTTCACAGTTGTCCGTGGTGTGCGAAATTTTAACCATTTCTTACGAGTAGGAGTGAGTCAGTTTCTGATACAGTTAACGGCCATTGCACTTCGATGCAAATGTCTGAAGGATTTCTGCATGGAGGATCATGGTCAGCTCAGTTTCTGCATCAACTCTGCACAGCTGAATCTTCTCCGAGGCTCGATGAAAGGCGAGAGCCCCTCCCTTGAAATGCTAGATTACAACTTTGATACAGCTTACAGCCTACATCTACTTGGGAGGTTGAAGACATTGATTGTTGTTGTTGTTGTTGACGTGGATGGCAGAATTTCACAGTTAGTTCAAATCCAATACAAGGTCGACCTTGAGAAGTACTTCATAGGTTGAAGTGAGCATCTCCTTCACTGTGGGTCTGTCTGGAAAGCTTTCTGCATTGCATTGGTGATGTGAAGGAAAGGAGGCTGGCAAATATTACTATTTACTATTGCTACTGGTGGTGTTTGTTAGGAAAAATACTGTTGAGTGTTGTATTTGAGTGCATGGTCAATTTATCAGGCAGATTCCACCTGGAATCTTGTGTCAACTACGTGGCAAGTTAGAGCTTGAGCAAATTATGAGTGCTTCAAATCTAGAGTAGTTAGTAGATATGAGTGCCAAACCCTGGATTTGAGTTCAGAAAGGGCAGAATATACTCACTCCATTGGGGACCATACATTGATGCCATTTTCATGGCATCATTAAATTTGGGCACAGAATGTTGTTTGGATGTGCTTCACAGCTTGGGTGAATTGTTTTGAATTGTTTATGTGGCAAGGTGTTAAGCATGGTGGTTTGAATGCAATTTATGTGGGTTTGGAGTTGCTACAAATTAATAGGCTTCTTAAATAGAGTCCTGGCATAACTTGGGAATGCAGATTGTAAAGTCATATTGATTTTTAAAAAAAGACTTAGTAAAATTCATTATTATTATTATTAAACAATGAAATAGAGATAAGAATGTCTAGTTTTTTAGACAATTAATTACTAATAATAAATTTCATATAGAAATATATTCCAACTAGATTATAATTGAAGTAAATAAATTTATAAATTAAAGTCAAAGATAATTTATCAGATTTTTAAAAAATTAATTAATTTTTATACTAAATTTTTTTTATAGAAACTAATGATAGATAAAGCCTTAAGTTTTACTCATATACAAGGATTTAGTAAGTTAAAAAATAATTAAAAAAGTTACAAATTTTACAATAAATACCTATAATAATCTAAAAAGTTAAAAAATAGAAAATAGATCTATTAAGTGGATATTAGCTATTTTTGGAAAAAAATTATTTTTTAATTTTTTACAATAGAATTTTTCGGGATTTTTTTTGTACAATTTTAAAAATCCTATTGTAGTTAGAAGCTAATAATTTAATAATTTTTTGTCTATTTTTCTTTTAGTTTTTATAAGAAATATTACTTTGTTTTTTTATTCTAAGTACACAATTGGAATAAAGTGTGTCTTTTTAAGATAACAAGTTAAGAACTAATGGAAACTATTAGAGTGTCCATATGCATGTATAAATAAGAATTTAATTGCCTATTGTATGTCAAATTATGATTCCTAGATTATTTTGCAATTATGACAATAGAAGGTTGTAAAAGCCTCTTACATATTATCTTATATTTCTAAAAACTATTAGAAATAATGTTAAAAAAATTATTATTATATATTGAAGAATTTAAGTTTATATATAAATTTTTTATTAAAATATATGTAATTAATAATTAAGTATATACAAGAGGATAAAAAAATTAGTTATTATATTCAAAAAATTTATATGTCTTAAGAGATTATTATGTTGAGATATATTTTTTAAAAATAAACTATATAAGTATTTTAATTTTGATTATAATTATTTGTAAGGAGAATTTTATAATTAATTTAAAATTAAGAAATTAGAGATGTATATTAAATTAATAAGAGAATAGTTGTTGTGAAATTATTGATTTTAATTAATAAAACTAATTAGATTTAATAAATTAAAAAATCATAATAGTTATAAATAAAAAATAAAACTAAAAATTGTAAAGGAGCTAATATATTAAAAAGTCATATAGATTATATTAAATAATAAAAAAATATATTAAAAAGTCATATAGATTATATTAAGTCCTATTGATTAGAAGTTGTATAAAAAAATCTTAATTATATAAATTTTATCTTATTTTTATATATATTTTATAATACGTGATAAATCATAATTATAATTTTTAGATTATTTAAGGCTAATTAAAAAGACATATAAAAAATTGAAGATTAAAAAAATATTATTTAATTCTAAAATTATAATTAAATCTATTATATTATTTCTTGTTTTATTTAAAATACTAAATATATAGCTTCTTTTAAAATATTATTAAAATTACTAATTTGCATATTCTAAATGAAATTAAAATAATATAATATTTTTAAATAATACATAATATATGCCATAAAATCTCATTCATCTGATGTGGAATTAGTATGCTTTAAAATTTTTATTTTTTAAGTATCATAGAATATTGTTATACTAATGATTTGTCTATGTAATTATGTTTTATTATATAATATCTAAATTCTCTTTTTATGCAAATATTTTGACTCTATTGAATTTTGGATTGATACAAAAATTATGTATAAAACATAAAAACTAGATTAAATTTTTTTATACTATTTTAATTTTAATTAATTTAATAGCATAATTTATAAATATCAAATTTTATTTAAAATAAATATATTTAATATAAAGAAAATAAAATAAAAAATTAAATTTCTAATACAAAAAATAATTTATTAAATCATATCTATTTACATAAAAAATCTTTTATAATATCTTAATATTTCAAATTAATTCACTTATAACTTTTTAAAATAAAAGTAAAAAATAATAATTTTAATTTAATAAAATACTATTAAAGATTTCTTAAATCTAATAATTTTTACAAAATATATAATAGCCATGCAACCTACACTCAAAATAAACTTATTACAAAAAAAAATATAATTAATATTTTTCAAGAGTAAAGAAGGTTTCACTCTTGTCTCAATATATACTATCCAACTAAAGTCAAATCTGTATCTACAAAGCTTCTAAGAAACTTTCTAACAAAATATTAACAATTTAATCTAATTTTATTTACTTCTATCTAATTCTATTTATTCCAAGTAAATATACTAGTTAATGTGGATATCCATGAAACTATAATATTAATACTATTTGAATATAGATAATTTTTTTAATTCAAAATATATTATATATATATATATATATATATATATATATTAATTATTATTTTCCATCAAATAAATAAATATATTTATAAAAATTAATAATATATTAAATATAAAATAATTTAAAAAATAATAGTTTTTTAACTTACAATAAAATAAGTTTTTAATATATATATATATATTCAAAAATTCTAATGAAGTTTATTTTTATATCACTATTAATGTAATATAAGATACATGTAAATCATATTGGCTACATTATTTGATTCATATTTATTATTGATTTTTTTACTTTTATTTAAAAATTGATTATATATCTCCAAAAAAAATTAGATTTGATATTTAAAGATATCAAAGTAATTTAGAAAATTTTAATATATTTTTTTGTAATTATTTTTGAAAATATAAAATTTTAAATATATAAAAAATTTATATATAATATAACAAATAAGACAATTTTGAATTGTTCTAAAACTCATATTTATAAGATTGAGGTGTCTTTCATTTTATCTCTATTTATACTATATTTCATTCATATTCTAGTAATATTTTTTAAAAAATTAATAATTTAAGAAACCATACAATAGTTAAAAAGTTTAAAAAATCTTTAGATTCTTTTTTTAAAAAATATAAAAAGTTTTGAAAGAATATAAAAATATTCCAAAAACTCTTAAAAGTTTAAAAAAGATTATTAATAAAATACTTAGAATACAATCAGCCCTTATTATAATCAACTTCTTGAGACTAAAGAAACTATTGACTATATAATATAGTTAATAGTACATTGTACAATCAATGCTGATTGCAATAAGTTTTTATATAGTCAATATTAATTATATGTATATATATAAGACCAATCAATTATAACATCCAATTAAATTAGTATATTGCCTATATTATTTATTATCTTCATATACTATATCTTATATCTTCCTATATTATACCTTATATCTTCATGTATTATATTTTATATCTTCATACTGTCGTATTGTAATTACTTGCAATATGTAAAAACCAATCAAAATATGTAATATGTTGATAAGTTCTAATATGTGTTAGAATGATTTGTAAAGTAAGTTAAAGGAGTTGATGTAAGAAACTTTGTTTTGATTTTTTTTTCCTTATTTGATTATGGCATTTAAATTATACAGAATCTAGATATTTAATATGAAGCTTTGAGAGGAGATATGGAGCCTAAACAATGATATTTAAGCTACTAAGAAGTTCATTTGGAGAGATGAAAGCAAGATATGGAAGGATGATAGTAAGGAATGGATGACTTCATTTCCATTGGTTGGTGGTCATATCCAATAGGCTTTCAACATACTATCTATAGCCATTTCAAGAATTTGAATGACTTTAAAGAGGACTTTTGAAAAAAAGAAGTAAGAATTGTGTAATTTAGATTTTAGATAATAATTTACATATAAAATTAGGAGATTTAAAATTAGAATGAAAGAGATATAGCTATTTAAAATTAAGGTGTATATTTAAGATATACTATCATTCTTTTGAAGATACAAGAAATTGTATAAGAATTTCTAGAAATTGAGAGATACAGTTATAAAGGTGATTTTAAGACTTGCATTCCATATGAAAGAATTTTTATACTTAAAATTTGGATAAAAGAGATATTAGAAGTTGAAGATAGCACATCCAATTCTAAAGTAGTAATTAGACCATTTTTTTTGATAGTAATGATTTCGACCATATCTTGAGCTTTTAGACGATTTTGCATATTAGTATTGATAAACAAGGATTTGAAGCTACAATTAGAATTTTGGTGATATTTCAAGATCCGTATTGAATTTTTGATTAAAATTTGGTATGATATTTTTGAAAGTATATTAATACTTTATATAAAATTCAAAATTGTTCAGACAATCCGATTGGAAGATATTAGTTGTTGGAATTCAAATAAAATCCCCTTCAAGGATATATAAGGTTTATAGTATTTTATCATGTACTTAGATGTTTTTGTCTATTGAAGACTCATATATTTCATAAAACTGTCTCTAGGAATAGTTTTATATAAATTTGAAGTTTTTTTAATCTTGAAATTTAATTAAATAATTAATCATAGCCAAAAGCCTAGTGCTTTTTTGAGACAAATTCTCTCTACTTTGATATATTTTATACTTCCATTTAGAGAGTCTTAAGGTATTAATTTACAACAAGTCAAGATGAGGGATCAAAATCCAAAGATTACATTATGAAGTGGGATGGATATTCAGGATTTATTTTGAGAATTTTCTTAGTTCTTAGATGAGAGATAATAGGTGCAAAGAGATGATAAGAATACCACCAAGGCCTTACAAGTAGTAGTTAACAAGGTTGAAAGGTTTGATAGGAGGAATATCTCCAAGTCCCTAAAGATCTACACATGTAAAATAAAAGTGTATTAGGTTTCAAAATTGAAAATGATTACTACCTTTGATCTAACAATAATATTAGAATTCAAAGAAAAGATGCAAGAGCTATGTGCTAGAATTATATTGTAGAGCAAATTTGAAGAGCTATGGAAGGATGAATTCTTTAAAAAAAATTTAAAAAAGATAATCAAAAGATCATTTTTAGAGTAGATTGAGCAAAGTCTAAAGAATCAAATGGCTCCAAATGAATTGGTTAGGAAATTTGAAAAGAATTTTGATCAATTACCATGACAAGAGAGAAAATTGTTGAATTCTAAGAAGACTAAGTTATTCATACGAATAGTTGATGAAGGCCTAGAAGATAAGTTGTTCATTCATCTTGTTGACAAGACATCTAAAAGTGAATTTTTAAACAATTGAAGGTTAACAAAAGAAATAGTTGAACTTGTGGCTAAATAACAAAAGATTAAGACTTATGGCTTGTCATCACAATTGAAACCATTATCTATCTCTCGAATTTTAGTATTACCTCAAAAAATAACCAAGTCTATTCAGGATGATACTCTTGAAGAATTGATCAAGGACATATGGGATCTAAAAGTGGAGATGACTAAATTGAAGAGATTTCAAATAGCAAGCTCATTAAAGATATATGAAGGCTTGAAGGGATTTGTAAAAAGATATATATGGTGTGACAGTCTAGACTACAAATATGGCGAATGTGACAATTACAAAGTTGTAATTAAAAAAAATATTGTATATTTCAAGGATGGAAAGATGAGACTAATAAGATTTGATGGACCTTTAAAAACCAACTTTGAAAAAAGAGGCATGAAAAAGTTGATAGAAGAATAGACATACAAGAATAGTGCCATGTATGTCAAGGACATACTTTAAGTCACCACATTCTAGAACTTTCCATAGTCCTTTAAAACCTTCTATAGTCTTTTAAAATCTTCCATAGTTTTTAAAAATCTTCTAGAACCTTCTAAAACCTTCTTTAGTCTTTTAAAATCTTCTATTATGTTCTAGAACCTTCTAAAACCTTCTTCAATCTTTTAGAACCTCCTGTAGCCTTTTAATATCTTCAAGAATCTTCTTTAGTCTTCTTAAACTTGCCTTAATCTTCTAAAATCTTTTTAAATTTTTTTAAATCTTCTAAGATATTCTTAGAAGGTTCAATAGAACATAAGCCTTGTAGTATAAATAAGACGCAAGATCAAAGCATATCTTAGTCTTGCCAACACAAGTTTGGGAATAATCTAAAATATTACCTTATTTCTTAATATTAATCTATTTTCTTATTCTTATTAATCATCTAATTCTTTGTTCTTGTCCATCTAGTTCTTTATTTTAGAAATCATTCTAGTTTTGAAATCTTTTCCTTCTTTTTTTCTTAACTTGATATCTTGTATTTCCAACAATGTATGAAAAAGAAGCAAAATCTTATTCTATTATAATAGAATAAAAAGCAATTAAGATTGCTTCCTCATTAGTTATGGAGGCCATGATCAGAGGAGCTGAAGTTATCAAAAAGATGACTAGATGAAATGATCTAGTTGATACCATTAATATCAAAGCATTTTTAGATGGAAATCAATAGAGTGATGACTTGTATGATCCTATGGTTGAGGAAAAGAGAGATAAAGCTATTCATAAGGAAGATGTTGTTGAGACAATAAATAAGATGAGATCTTCAACAAACAAAAAAGCTTCTTAGGAACAAAAATTAAAAAAAATACCTTCTTCTATTCATCTTAGTGATGTATCATTATTAAAAGAATGGTGGAAGAAGAGCAAGAAAAGAAGAAAGATGGTACAAGTAAGTTCAAAGATAAAAATCCTACCTACAAGCTTCAATATGATATTGAATCATCTACAAACATGAAGAGTATCTTAAAAGAGAAGAATTTGGATGCCAAGATTGAATTTACTTTGAGAGGTGCTCTTGATATAACAAAGAGGGATTTTCATGAGCTAATCATTGATGTGATAAAAAAGAAGAGACAAATGGTAGTTGATGTTAAGGATATGTACTTTGAAGATTCACAAAATCTTTTAGAACATTCTATAAGTTTTTGAGTTAATAAAAGTCGTTTGAAAAGCTTCCTAATTGGTGAAAGTAGCTTGAGAAGCTTTGTAGTTAGTAGAAGGAGCTTGAGAAGCTTCCAAGTTGATAGAAGGAGCTCAAAAAGCTTCCTAGTTGGTAGAAGCTATTCAAGAAGTTTCTTAATTTGATGGAAGCTATTCAAGAAGCATCCTAAATATGGATATATATGGGAATTGAGATTGAAAAATTCTTTAATCTTGACAACACATTTCTTGGAATTCTCGCTTATCTTTTTTAGTGTTGTTTGTTTACTCATCTAGTTAATTCAAGTTTTTCTTGATTTTTTATTAAAACCTTATTCTAATTCAAGTCTTTTGCTTTATATTCTTATATTCTTGATAATTTATTGAAACTTCCTTCATCTTAAATATCAAAGTTGGATCCTTCTTTTAGAGAATGGATTACTTTTCTTCTTGAAGGTATTCCAACGCTTTAGAGATTACAAATTATCCTCTTCTAAATTGATATTTTTTTCATCACAATATTAGAGTTTTATCCTTCTTGTGAGAGAGTGGATTATTCTTCTCTTTAAAGGACTTAAAATATTTTAGAGGTTGCAAATTATCTTCTTCTAAGTTAATATTGTCTTCTTATAAATTCATTTTTTTTTTTTTCTTAGAATGGCTGGAGATTAAGATATTAATATGACCAAATCTTTTAAGTCCAAGTTAGATGCCATTATAAGTACTTTCATTATATTATTTGCTAGAATTGTGGAGATTGAAGGGATTGTTACAAAACTTCATAACAATGCAATATTTGGAGTACCACAATCTAGACTACATCCACCTCCAACTTCTGTACTTGAAGATGTAGTATTATTTATGCTATGCCAAGAAAATCTACTTATTCAATAATATAAAAAGCCTCAAATTAACCTTATGGAAAAATATGATAGTACACGTTTAAAGTTACAAGGGTTTGTTAATCAAATTTGATTAATAAAGATTCTACAACCTAATACTTATCTGACAAAAGAATCACAAGTTGGATTGGTTGGCACCTTATTTATAGGATAAGCATTATTATGGTTTGCTTCCTTATTTGAAAAAAAATTATCAATATTGAGCAACTTTGAAGTTTTTATAGAAATATTTGTGGAATCATTTAGAAAAAATGACAAGGTTTATTAAACAACAACTAAGATCCAAGCATTGCATCAAGACGCGTATTCTATATCAGTCTATGCATCTGATTTTAGGCAAGTAGTATACAACATTAATTGGAACAAAGAAGTCTTAATGAATCAATTCTATTAAGAATTAAGAGATGATGTAAAGGATTTGTTATCATTGCTATTGGATCTACTATTGCTCACTGAAGCTATTAGCTAAGCCATAAAATATGATAATTGATTATTCCAATATCATCAAAATCAATGTTTATGCTCTCCAAGAAGACAATATGCAATCCAATATATTCTTGTTATATTAATAAGTATTTTGAATTTATATTCAAAAATAGAAGATATACAACTTAATGCAGTATGTTTTAAATTTCTTAGTCTACAAAAAAAGAAGCATCAGATGAAAAAAAGTCTATTTGTATTGTGGTAAAGAAAGCCGCATGGTTGGCAATTATTTGAAGAAACAAAATCAACACATCATCAAAACCAGAAGTGCAATTGTTCAGAAAAACAATGATGTTCAGCTACAATAGAGACTATGCAGTTGGACAATTCAACATTACAAAATTATTCAAGTTCCTCTTTTTTTGCTCAAGCTACTTGTTGTTTTATAATTTCTTTGAGTTTTGGCTCTCAAAAGCTTCAGATGATTGCTTTGTTGGATTTTGGGATGTCTGCTTATTTTGTAGATGAGACATTTACTAAGTTTTATAAAATTCTTCTAATACAAAAATCCAAACCTATTCATATAGAAGTAATAGATGGATAACTCTTATCCTTTGATAGTATCATCCATAAAACAACACCTATAGAAGTGTCATTTTAAGATCGTAGTAGCCAAATTATATTCAATGTTATTAGTACTCTTTCAAATCTTATTATTTTGGAGCTTTCTTAGTTGAAAAAATATAATCCATCTATAGATTGGAGATTGTAAAGAATAACATTTTTGATAGAAATCTTTCAAAAAAACTTTGTAAAAAGTTACAGGTTGGTAAGCCTTTATTAATTAGAGCAAAGATTTTAATAAGATTAATTAACAAAAGTATATTATTTATTATTTATTCAATTCTAGCTAAAAAATATGACTTCATCAACAAGTATTTTAGAGTAATATAGCAAATTTCAAGATATTTTTCAGAAGAAGAATGCTAAAATATTACTAAAGCATCAATTATATGATTATGCTATAGATCTTTAGGAAGGAACGTAACCACCTTTTTGTCTAATTTATAATCTTTTTCAAAACAATCTTTTAGCGTTGAAGGATTATATTAATAAAAATCTTACAAAAAACTTCATCAAGCATTTATAGTCTCTAGCAAATACACCTATACTCTTTGTAAAGAAAAAAGATGGTTCCTTGTATATATGTATTAATTATCAGGGATTAAATAAGATAATAGTGAAGAATTATTATCTACTATTATTGATCTTAGGACTTTTGGAACAACCCGACCAAGTCAAGATCTATATTAAAATAGATCTTTATGAAACATACAATTTGGTATAGATCAAGGAGGGAGATAAATGAAAGATCATATTTTGGACAAAGTATGGATATTTTGAATATAATATTATGCCTTTTAGGCTAACAAACGCATCCACTATCTTTCAACATTTAATGAATGAATATTTTATAAGCACCTAGACAAGTACGAGGTGATTTATCTTGATAATATTTTAATGTATTTGAAAAATCTAGAAGAATACAAGGGACATATCAAGTTGATATTATAAAAGCTACAAGATGCAAGTTTATATGCCAAGCTAGAAAAATGTGTATTCCAAAATCGTCATGGTCTTCTATCTTGATGGATTTCATCATGGATCTATTGCCATCCAATTCATTAGAAAACATCCTTATAGTGGTTGATTGTCTCACAAAGATGAGTCATTTCATTTCTTGCAAAAAGACTATATCCAATGAAGAAATAGCATGGCTCTTTTTTAACAATATATATTAATATCATGGCATACTAGATGATATCATATCTGATTGAAGATCTTAGTTTATATCTAAATTTTAGAGATGTCTTTTTGAAATATTAAAGATGGACATTAAATTTTCTTTGACTTTCTATCTTTAAATTGACGGCCAAATAAAATAAATTAATCAAGTTTTGAAGTAGTATTTACGATGCAGCATCAACTATCAATAAGATAATTGGATCTTGTATCTACCATTGGCGGAATTTGTATATAATAATAATGTTCATGCTTCAATTCAACAAATATTGATTTATTCTAATTATAAATATCATTTGAATCTTTATTTATGGAATAAATCAAAGAACAACAATCTAGTAGTTGAAGGATTTATAAAGCATCTATTATAATATCAAACAATTTTGAAGCTTCAATTGCAAGCAACTTAAGATGCTTATAAGGCATCTATAAATAAATTTAGGAATCAACTGCCTATTTTTTATATTAGAGATAAAATATAATTTCTTCGATGGAACTTCAAAACTAAGCAGCCATATCATAAGTTGGACTATGAGCTATTAGGACTATTTTCCATCTAAAAGCAAATTAATTCTATGGCATAACACTTAGAACTACCATCTTCTATGCAGGTACATCCAATTTTCCATGTTTCTCTTTTAGAGCCTTATAGAAAGTTGTATATTCCAAGAAGAGTACAAGGTCAAAAAGGCATTGAATTTACATGGTATTCCTAATCAATATCAAGATTTTTTTTTACGAGCATCAACCTTATGATTATTCAATCAATCTTCAAGAAGGAGATCAACCACCATTTGAATTAATCTATAGTTTGTCGTAAAACAAGTTGGTTGCATTGTAAGAATATACTGAGAAGAACTTGGTTAAAAATTTCATACATCATTCAAAAATCTCTAGCAAAAGCTTCTATCTTATTCATAAAGAAAAAAGACGGATCATTGTAGATGTATGTGAGTCGTTAAAATGGCTCAGTTCTTTGTTTTTATCTAAAATCAATCAAAAATTATTAGTTAGGATAAATTTAAGCTATTTAGTATTTATTGGTGGCTAAATTTTTTATTAAATGGATTATTCTTGCTAAATAGATGTTATTATTCTAAAAAATAAGCTCAATGTATTAGTAGAAAATTTAGATAAGAATATAGTAAATTATCTAAATTTAATAATAGAATAATTATTTAGAATTAAGATCAATTATACTAGCTTAACCTATTATTAAAAAGTAGTAGAATCTCAAAAATTAGAATTCTATGAATTTCAATAATTTTTGAAAATTACTGCCTTCTAATTGTTGTAAGTTAAAATTGTTTGGCAACTAGTGATTTTAATCACCATATTAAAATATATCTAATTGAAGAAAATACTATGAATTTATTTAGATTATTATTATTTATTTTATTTTAGATTAAAAGATAATAGCAAAAGTTTCTTGAAGTATTTTAATAAAATTATAATAGTTAAAAGTTATAATTAATAAATTGATTAGAATTTATGCTTTTGAACTTAAATTTGGACATATAAATAGTTAATCCTAGGATCATTTTAGACCCTTGATCTTGATTAGGAATTTATAGTTTAACGGTGGGGATATAGCTGCCACCTTTGGACCGCCTTGCACTTGGTTAAAAGGAGCTTGGATAGCCACTCTTGCTCTCTTTCATCTTTTTGTGGCAAAGCCCTTAAAAAAATTTCTCCCAAAGTGTAGATTCTTTTTATCTAAGTTGGATTATATTTCAATCGCGCATAATTTCTAATAAAAACAAAATTAGGATTAAAATTTTTAGAAGATAATAGATCTAAAAGTTACCTTTCTAAGAGATTTAAGCACATTCAAATCTAATTAAGGATAAGGAAACAACAATTATTTTAGTGATAAGGGAGTCTATTTTCCCTTCGACTTAAAGTTGTCACTTTGAAGGATAAGATCTTGAGTGTCAAGAAGATTTAAGGTGAAAGTTATTGAAGAAGAAGAGCTTTAAAGTTTGGTTTCTGAGAAGCTAAGGATTATTCAAGGATAATCAAGGACGAGGCATTGGCAGCCATTTTAGTGATAGGAGATCTGCTACAGGATGAGATCTTGAGTATCAAGAAGAATTTGAAGGTGAAACTAATTAGAGAAGAAGCGCTTTGAATTTTGGTTTTTGAAAAGTTAAGGTTTATTCAAGGGCAATCAAAGATGAGGTGATGGCAGCCATTTTAGTGATAGGGAGTCTACTGTAGGATGAGATTTGGAGCATCAAGAAAAATTTGAAGGTAAAACTTATTGAAGAAGAAGCACTTTTAAGTTTGGTTTTTAAAAAGCTAAGGTTCATTTATGGTCAATCAAAGATGAGGTGGTGGCAGTTGTTTTAGTGAAGAGAGGTCTGCTATTAGAGCACCAATTCTAAGGAGCGACATCTTTCAAACTAGAGTAAGTTTGGAATTGAAATTTTATATAGTGATAGATCTTGAAGTTACCTTTCTAAGAGGTCTAAGCACATTCAAATCGAATCAAGGACAAGGCAATAATAGCTATTTTAATAAAAGGAGGTTTATTTATTTTTTTACACAATTGTGATTTTCTTCTAGCATATTATTGAATGATCTTGATACTTATTATCGAATATTTTTTGAATCAATTTTTCTTCATTATCCTACTTTTTTATTTTTTATTTTTATTTGGAAGTCTTCCATTGTATTTTTTATTTCCATATTTTTCTTTTACTATCAATTAAAGTTTATACTTTTTATTTTTATTTTTTTATATTTTTTACTTTTATATTCATCTTTTATCTTTTATATTTTATCTTTTAATTTGTTATTTTTATTTCTATCTTTTATATTTTATTTTTACCTCAATTCTTTTACCTTTCTCATCCATCTATAACTCTAATGGTGCATTATTTGGAAGACATTTAGATAATAGCACTACAAACATTAATAACAAAAAAACCATAAAAAATCTAAAAACACTAAATTTTTTAATTCAGTCAAATAAAAATATAAAATGTCTTGTGGTGAGCTTTTTGGCTCACATAATTGTGCGTTTGCTGAGAGCCCAATCTTATAAGTCTTAGCATTGCTTGGAAGGTGATTCTTAATTATTTTATATATTGCAAGTACTTGTGTAGTGGTGCTAATTGTTGATATAGGTTGCATATGAGGAACGGTTGTAGTCCAAATGGAGCTTGGAGTGAAAAAATGGAATATTGACATTGGCTTGTTTCATAGTACATCTACCTTTTATAATTGAGTTCATATATAATTGAACCAAAGAATCAATTCATTCTCACCTTCTTAAAAAATCAAGTTTAAATCTCATGATGCCAATAGTAGTGGGAGGGTGAATGAGAGTGGGACATAAGTCCGACATTAAAGAGGATAATTCATGGCCCCTTGGTGAACCTCGTTCATTCTTTGTGCTTGGAACTAACTAGGAGGCTAAACAGTGAAAGGCTCTGACCTTCCTACACAATTACAAAATTGCAATGAGCCTTTTAGTCAATGAGGGAGGCCTAGGTGACCAGATATGGGACAAGGTGGGGCCTCTCTTCTCCTCCAAAGTGATTTACTACTAAGATAAGAGGCCAGATAAGCTTTAGACTTGTGATCAAAATAGAATTATCTAGTTGAAATTAGAATTAATTTCTTCTTCACATATGAAGCTAACAAGTGCCAATGTGGCTGGAGATGCTTAGAAGTGAATTAACTATCATTTTTTTGCTAGAATTGTTAAAAATTAGGACAACTAGTAAGATATCTTTGGTAAAGAACCTTTAAATTTTTTATATCAATATTATGACTTAACAAAAGTGTTGCATATGTGTGAATGTGGAATGAATAGAATCATTTATATTAAAATTTTTTAAGAGCCTAGATGTGATCTAAGATGCAATTGAATAAATCAAAATTAATACCTCCATTAGATGATATAGATCATTTAAGCTCTCCTCGTGTATGAGTTAAAACAAGAGATAGAACCTCTTCAACTCATTGGACAAACTCAAATTCATCACTTCAACTTTCCAACTCTGGTATTAGAGAAGGCCATCAACGTGTTACTAGTTTACTGCAGCCCAACTTGGAACCAATTATTCCTACTTTGGATTTATTTATTTTGAGGTGGAAATCCTATTTCACTCCTAAATTATTTTTAGAACACAAATTTGAACCTCATCTTTCTACTGACTAGTCTCAGAGTTTGGCTAGTTTACAACCAAACTTGAATACCATCTAGCTAAGTGATTCTGACCATACAACTATGGCGGAATTAGCCATTAATCCCTTGGTCAGATCAAGAGACCTTCCTATTATTGTACTTGAAAGTCTAGTACCAACTAACGTGCCTTTTAACCTGCCAAAGTTTTATAGAATGAAAATGAAAGACCCATCATACCATGTGGAGCGGTGTCGGGTAGAGAGAATTTGCCTTGAAAAATACCGGGTTCCTAGCTGCTATTAGAACTAGCAGGGAATATGAGAGGGAGTTGTGCAAGTATCTTATATACTTGCACAATATTTGTTTAAGCTTTCAAATTATACTTGTATTATACTTATACAAGATTTGTAAAAATATTAAGTATAAATCCTTGAATAATACTTGTATAAATATTTATATAATACTTTGTATAATACTTATATAAATACATATATAAAATAATATATAATCCTTGGTATAATACTTGTACAAATACTTATATAAATACTTATATAAATATTATATATAATACTTATAAAATACTTGAGTAATAGGCATAAGCAAAGTGTGTATAGATTCAAATATACCTCAAAATACTTGAGTAATAGGCATAAGCAAAGTGTGTATATGAAGAATATAAGTTATACAATAAGTTGAAACTAAATAAATCACTAAAAATTCATTCAAAGGTCAAATCAAGTGTGCTTATAGCCTAAAAAAATTCAATAATCTATTGTAAAATATATCAAAATTTCACCAATAGATGTCTTACCATTTAAAAGTTGTGACTAAAAGAAATAGGCACTAAAATTTCCCAGCAAATACAAAGGCAGCAAAGCTCCACTTCACTTCAGCCTTTATTGTGATTAATTCCCTTCTCCAAATTAGGCATGTAATAGCTTTTTAGAAAGCTCACTCCATTATCTAACTTGTTCTAAAATTTTGCATGCATGCCTCTCAAACTCCAGATTTTATAGCTAGTTGATTCTACTCTTCAAACCCTAACAACAATTTTTCCTCTTGACACTTCACAGCTCATAAATCTTTCATAAAAGCTTTAAATGTATTGATTTTTTTTTTCATGGAAAGCTTACATAAGCTACTATAAGCTTCTAAAATATCAAAAAGATTGAAGAGACTTTCCAATTTGGGTGGTTGAACAATATCTTTGCCCCTCTTCATCACATGGCAGCAGACCCTTTCCCACTCTCAAGCTTACAACTTTCTCTCTCCAACTCCAAATGCTACAAGAAATAGCTTGATAGAAAGCTAGCACAATTTTCCACGCTTTTTACAAATTTCACTAAGAAAGAGTTGAAATCAAACTTGTAGTGGTAGATCGAAGTTTCTACCGTCACTTTTCGATAGCAGTAGACCTCACTCTATTAAAACAAGCATAACTTTTTGATCACAACTCTAATACAAGCAAGTGAGCAGGTTCTAGAATCCTCACAACTCAAAAAATATGCCCTTCAATTTTTATTACAAATGCTTCTATCTTCTTGGAGCTATCTTTCTCCAAAGTTCACCACTCAAAACTACCAAATCCTAGGTCCAGCAAGAAGAGTATTCTTCCTTTTTCTTCCACATGAACCTATGACACGCCCACATGGGCGGCCAAATCCTATTAGTCAGGTCCTATTCACCTCATATCCTTCTTTTTTATCCCTCACAAGGTCCATTCTATTTCAAAAGTCAACAAGGATAAAACTACCCTTACCTTTCTTCTAATTACAAAAGAGTCTATTCTAGAATATAAGTAAGGTAGGAAAAAAACAAATAGCCATCTTAATTCACTAATTAAGTGGCTAAAATAAATCCTCTCCTTATAATATCTTCTAAAATAACCTCTAGCATTCACACATGTAATAACAATAAATACAAGATATATAATATTTTTACACACTGCATGTAAATATAATATGACAGTGGTATATCAAAACCTTGACTAGTTGCCTAGTTACTAATCCAAGGTATTACCTTGTGTGATTGCCCACCACTCTATAAGATAAAGTATAATATCAAAACCAATCTAAAAAAATCTTTATCACCTAGGAGAGGCTCTAACAAGAATTCTTTAACAAATTTAGGCCTAAAATAGATCAAAGTGCTGCATTACAAATATTAGCGGTGTCGTATGTCATGAAGTCTTGCTTGAGAATGCTCCGGGCACTTGGCTATAGAAGATAAAAAAAAAATACGCAACAATAACTATTCCTAATCTCTCTAATCAATTTCTAAATATTCTTTAATCAAACCTTAAGTAAATCCTAATCAACCCTAGTCAAATCCAAAAAAATCCTAAAATAAATCCTAACAAAATCCTAATCAATCCTAGTCAAATCCTAAAAAAAATCCAAACAAATTCTAAAACAAATCTAAACAAATCCTAAAACAAACCCTAAAAAAAATCCTAAGAGAATTTTAGTCAACCTTGATCAAATCCTAAAACAAATCCTAACAAACCCTAAAATAAACCCTAAAACTAACTAAATCCTAGTCAATCTTGGTCAAATCCTAATAAATCTTAAAATCCTAATAAACTTTGGTCAAACTTTAACAAACCCTAATAAATCCTAATTAAATCCTAAAACAAATCTTAACTAAATCCTAGCCAATCCTAATCAAATCCTAACAAATCCTAAAATAAACCCTAACTAAATCTTAATCAACCCTGATCAAATTCTAACAAATTCTAAAATCCTAGTCAACCCTCGTCAAACCTTAACAATCCTAAAATAAATCCTAACTAAATCCTAGTTAACTTTTGTCAAATCCTAACAAATCCTAAAATAAATCCTAACAAACCCTAAAACAAATCCTAATTAAATCCTAACAAATCCTAAAATAAATCCTAACAAATCCTAAAACAAATCCTAATTAAATCCTAACAAATCCTAAAATCCTAGTCAACTCTAGTCAAATCTTGACAAATCCTAAAAAATCCTAATTAAATCCTAATTAATTCTAATCCTAATGAAATCCTAATCAAATATTAAATCCTAAATTTAAATCCTAAATCCTAATAAAATCTTAATCAAGTCCTAAGCAATTCCTAAGGTAGTTTTAGAACCTCAATAATTATTGACTAAAATATTAATCTTGCTTAAGAATTCACACACTCCTTAAAAATTAAGTTGGCAACAGTACATAAAATTTAAAGAGGATCAAACTTACCAGCAAGAAATTCAATCCAAAATTTCAATCAAGTGGCGGCTAGCCTCCTTCTCCTACCTTAATACTGATTATCTAGTGCCAATATCTCCTTCTAACACCATTAAGTTGCTTCCAAATTTCACATGTATGTAAAAAATTAATTCTTCTATATACATACACAAATTTCACTCCAATCCAATAGGTAGATTGCTAGAAATCTTGGAAAACCTAATTGATCCTTAATTTCTAATTTCTAAGATTTCAACCCACATAAATTTCAATAATCTTTGATTAAATTGTTAGATCAATCTTGAATTTACAGCACCCTATACGTATTATTGTATGCACCAACCCACAAAATATCACCTATAGATCTATAACCAATCTCACAGAATACATAAAAATATAAATTCCAATATATTTCATAAAATTATAGTCACTGAAATCAACCTTGACTTTACAAAGCCCTTACAAAGTCATTACTACCTCAAATCACTCTTAACTAATGCTTAAAGAAAGATCCTCTAATTTGCTCTCTCATCCTACCTTCCGATCTACAAAAAAATCCCCCAATCCACTATAGACATGCAGTTTTGTGCCTTGGGATTAGATTCTGACCCTACCTCATAACTGGTCCTTTTCGGTGTCATATTACGAGTTGTCTTGTTTGGGAATGCACTGGGCATTTGGCTGTAGAAGGTAAAGTTGTGTTTGCAAATAATCAAGAAACCCTAATAGATTTCATCCATATATGAAGAATATAATTCAAAGTTCAATTCAAAAGTGTTTAAAAACACTCCTCTTAGTAACATCAACCATACATATATCCCAATAGCCTCATTTCTTTTATAATTAAGCAATTTTTATTTTTGTTTGTAAGCCCTAATCCTAATCAGTGAGCTTTGATAAGCTATAACTTTTAATCCAACCATCCACTTAGTATGAAATTTTGCACACAAATGCTGGTATAAGTCTTCTATATGCTTTGAAAAATCCAACCCAACTAACTTACAAATTGTAAGAAAATGTCCAAAAACTGCATTGATGACACTCGGCCGCCAACTTGAAAATTGATGTAGAAATTCTAGTAGTGATTTCTCCTTCTTCTACAGTTAACTTTAATTCAAACTTAGTATATAGCTCAAAATATAAGTCTTCTATCACCATGCCAAAATTTACATTGATCCAATTAGTAGATCTTTAGTTATCACAAAAACCCTATCCAATCCTAAGCTACCAACTTCCGACAATCCTTTGTATCAAAGCTCAAATATTTCCTAATTGCATCACTAGATTAATACAAAATTTTGTATACACTTAGTACATCTAACAATCCAAATAATATCAAATTTTGAATTGTAGATGCTGTACAGATTGCACAAATCGCTCAACAATGCAAGCCATCATTGTCTTATATAAAATCCAAAATACCAATACAAATCTTGACTTTGAATAATGATTGCGAAGTCATCAAAAATCCTATGGCAATAAGCTTAATGCTTTTAGAACAAGCTTTAAACTAACTATCCAATTCAAAAACTTGATTTGAAAAATCCTTCGTATTTTGTCCTAGGCAGCCGTTTTTGTGGTTAGAGGTCTGATTTCGACCTTGTCCTACAAACGGCCAACCCTCGAGTATCAATCTAACCTATCTTAGGGATTTTATAGCCTGACCCTATCCTCAACTTAATCCTAGTATCAATCATGCTAGTAATTTATCCTTTTTATTATATTTTTATCATTTTATGGCCTTTCTAAGGCAGTAAAAGAATTACTATAGCCTAGAAGATAAAATTATTAACTAATTCTTATGTACTAGCTATTAAGTGAAGAAAATAAACTAAGATGCTTTCATAAAAATCTTGTTAAAATATGTTGAATTTTTGTCGAACTAAGATAATAGAATATTAATTGAAAAATCATTTTTAATCATAGTTTCACTATATAATCGTGTCACAATACGACACCGTGTATCTATTTTGAGATTTTTGTAGTAAATTTTTCTAAAACCTATTTTCAATTTCTTTCTAAAGATGTCTATATTGTTTATTTTTCCAATCTACTTTTTTTTGCCTTATTTATGGCCATACAAAGCAATTAGAAGTCACTTCTATAAAAGACAGTATTAACACCTTTTGATTTTTTTCTACCTCCTTCTCTATTATTTATTTTTCTAAGATAATTTTCTCAAATATTTTTATTTGAGATTTTCTATAATATAACCAATCCTTTCTTCTTTCACATAATGGTCATATTATTATATGATATCCACCTCCCCTACAGATGTGCATCCTCCGGCATGCGCGAAAATTTCTTCAATATACCAATATGTGACATTCACTACCTTGGTCTAATTCTTGATCCTCAATTTGTTCTTCCTTTTTTGTTTCAATACCCCTCAATAGATTTTGATCTTCATCAAAATATAAATATACTCCTCTTTGTCTGAATAACTTGACTCGCTTGCCTACTATAGATGTCTTGAATTGTGTTCCATCAAGTTCCCGTAACAAATGTGTTCCATTGTCATAGACTTCTATCACAATATATGGTCCAAACCAATGCTTAGAAATTTTTTGTAATGTACTATGTTGGTTGTCCAAACTATTATTATAGACTAATACTCAATCACCTTCTTCTATTTTTTTAGATTGCAATCAATGCATTTTATCAAATCTTGCTTTATTCTCTTCCCTTGCTTCTTTCAACCTTCTTATTGCCACTTCAATGTGTTTAGGCCTTCTTTTCAATTGTTGAATCCGTAATGCTAAAAGCTCCTCTCTATTAAGATCATCCTTCCAAGGTAATATTCTCCATGTAAGCACTATTTCTTCTATTGGCGTAATTGGCTTTTGTCCATATATTAATTCAGAAGGCATATAACCAGTCACTGTGCTATGAGTTGTACGATCTATGCATAATGCAAATGGTAGTAGCTTTAGCCATTGATGTATTTTGCCATTGCATGCTTTTACTAATGCCTTAACAATAGGTGAATGTCCATGCTCACTCTTCCCATTACCTTCTGGATTATATGTTGTTGTCAAAGAAATTTTGATTCCTATTCTACCAAAGAGTTCTCTTGCTTCTTTAGCATCCAATTCACCTCTATTTGCCATAATTTTCTTATACAACTATAGCGACAAATAATATCTTCCAAGAAAAATCGACGTACACTTTCACTACTCTTTGTTCTTAATACACGTCCTTCAACCATATTTAATAAATCTTCATGTTGTTGTGTTGTAGTTCAGCTATTATGTGAAAAAATTGTATATGTATATTTAATGTACAATTTACTACATAGTTAAATGAGACCCATATAAGTGGACTTTTATCGGTTACAAGATATGATTAGGTTGTTAGTTTAAAAGAATCTATTTAAAAGGGCTATTAATGAGGTTTATACAACCTTTTTTTTTTTTTGATAGTAATTTTGAGATTGATTTATATTGATAGTAACTTTTATATGTATTAAGTCACCTTTGTTACACATTGGTGACCCTTAAAATCTTAGTTTATTTCATTTATTTGATACTTAAAGCACAAAGTATGAAAATCTTATAAGAAGAAGAATTAAAAAAAGGTTTTTAGTGTAAAAAGGGTAGTTTGATCATCCATGTGGATGGATAAAAGTGGATGATAGAAATCTCTATTCTAATTGGCCAAAAATCATACCCAATGGACTTTAAGGAGGCTGCCCTAGGGTTTATTAAGAGTTGGGGTTTGTTTTTCAAAGGAAGTCAAACATCAAAGGATAGGATCATAAGGTTTAGGTTTTTGGATCTGATTCAGGTACAAATTTTGTATGATTTGCACTTTTTATGAAGAAGTTATAGGTGCTCAAAGTTAGGATATTGATTTTGGACCTATTGTCACTCTTTTAGATATAACTCGCACATACAAAGAGAAGTCAACAATCGACAACTAGGGTTGGAGAGAACGCTTTTACAACTATACTTTTTGCTTATGGCTTGACAAAATCCAAGCTAAGGTGAAGGAGATATTGCGAGTTGAAGTCAGTGCTTACAAACTTAAGGGTAGTAAGTAATCTGCTTACATAGTGGTTACATTTTGACCTATATCTTAGGCAATTTGAAAGATTTTTGGCTCAAAAAATTTAGGAATGTATATGTTTATGTCATAAGACTATATACAAAAAATTTGTAGCATTAGGATTTTGGATTTGTGAGATATAAGGAAAATAGTGCTTAGGTGTCTTTGAGCTAGGATTTTAAGCACCTGCTAGAAGTTTTGGGATATTGGATGATTGGAAACCAATTTATGATTGATTCTTACTTGTGATGAAACTTAAGAAGATTGTCTATATTTTGAAGTAAATTGTATAGAAATTGAATAGTTGAATCAAGAGTTATTGAACATTAAAGTTCAGCAAGAAATAAGTCTTTGCAGGTGAACAAAGTTTTGAAGGATTTTTGTGGAAATTTGAACCCTTTTGTACAAACTTACTTAAATATAAGAAGGTTTATATATATAACTACTCTTTTATAAGATTGTTGTATTATTTGTCCTTTTTATTGAGGACAAATCACTTGTTGGAATTTTGCCAAAAATTTTCAAGGGAATTCTCCACAACCAGGTATCCAGTGTATTCCTAGATAGAAAATCATGCCATACGATAACGTTGTTGTGGTAGAGAGAATTTGCCTCAAAAAAGTGTTAGGCTTCTGGCTGCCACTAATTGTATCCAAAATCCTAAACTTTACAACCCTAGCTTCTGATTTCCTAATGGCCTCCTTGAAGTTGCTGAAACCCTTGTTAAGGTCGCAGGCAGCCTCCTCAAAGCCCATTGGGCATGGTATTCGACCAATAGGGATGAAGTTTTCCATTCCTTGCCTTCATCCAACCATACCTTCATTTCATCCCTCCCAATTAGCCTCCTACTAGCTTATATTTTCATCCTTAGGCTCCCACCTTCTCTCAAGGCTTCATACTAATCATTTAGATCTTATAATTTTTAAATACCATAATTAAAACAAGTAAAAATAAAATAAAGTTTCTTCTATCAATACCTTTAATTTATTTTACTAACCATTCTAACACATATCTAAATCTATAAACATATTATGCATTTTGAGTGCATTTTACATACTGTAAGCAATTTCAGTATGACAACGTGCAAGTACCAAATATTTCATTTGTCCAAGTCCCATAGGCATTGCCACTAAATCCACTATCCACTTATAATATAATGCTACAGAATAAGTTGGATGTAATTCATCTCAATTCTGAATGTTAGAATAAAATTAACAAATTTCACATCATCCTTTAAAATCAACCACATCTTTGTATATACCTTTCTACCAATATTTTTCTTTCAATTTAATAAAAGTTGTCCATATTCCTCTATGCCCTGCCTACAAACTCTCATAAAATTTCTTGATAATCTTTTGTTGAGCTTCTAAATCACATATCACCCATTGTGGTACTTCTCCTCTTCTCTTTGGATGCTTCCATAAATATCTATTATATAAAAAATATCCATAGGCTTTCTTACAAACTTTTTTAAATTTTTAATCTATCCAACCTTCTTGTTGCTTTAATGTACTTAGATACTTTCTAATATCTTTCCATTCACCTTCATATAAGTCTCTTAAAAATAATTCCAATCGTGTATTCAAACATGTACCTTCTTTTTTTGATAATACATTAGTATAAAAATTTGCACCCACATCATCTTCTATATCAATCATGTCTTCTTCATCATAATACCTTGCCCTTGATAACATATCTGCAATTGAATTATCCCTCTCTACAATATATTTAAACTCTAGATTCAAAGATTTGATATATACTATCCACCTTAATATAGCAATATAAGGAATTAAACAACTTGTAATCATGCCCAGTAAAGGCAGACAATCTATTTCTATAACTACTGATGCACCAATCAAATACTCCTTTTCATTTTTCATAGTAATTATTATGCCCTATAATTCTCTTTTAATTTGTACATATGCTCTTTGTCTAATATTTGAAACCTTTGCTCCAAATTGTACTACATTTCTATTAATTTGTTCATCATCTTGTCCAATTGTTCAATCTATTCTAATTGGACTTGCATCAACTGCTAATACTACTGGTCTTCTACATTCATAATTCACTTTCTTCAAAGTTAGAGGTGAACAAAAAAATTCTTTCAATTTTTTCATAGCTTTTTTTTATTCTTCTTTCTATTAAAATTTTTTATTCTTCCTTAGCAATTCATATAATAGATTTGCCACATGTGCAAAATGAAGTATCTATATATGATAGAAAATACATGCTCCTAAAATCTTCTAACTTCCATAATATTTGTACATTCTTTCATCTTTTTAATAATATCAACCTTTTCAATGCTTGGCTTACATTGTCGTATAACATGTTGTTTGGTTTGAGAATGCATCGCGCACTTGGCTGTAGAATATAAGGTTGTGTTTATAAAAATGCAAGAAATCCTAATAGGTTTCATTCCATATAAAAAGAACACAATCCAAATTTCAATGCAAAAGTATTTAAATCCAATATAAAGTATTCAAAAATACTCTTATTAGTAATCTCAACCATACATAAGTCTAATTATTTTGTTACCTTCACAATAAAGCAACTTAGATTTTTTTTTACAAGTCTTAATTCTAATCAGTGAGCTTTAAAAAGCTATAACTCCTAATCTGACCATCTACTTGATACAATTTTTTTTATACAAACACTACTATAAGTTATCTACATGCTCAAAAAATTTCAGCCTAATCTAACTTACAAATTGTAAGATAATGCCAAAATTCCGCACTAGTGTCTCTTGGCCTCTTATTCAAAGTTTGATGCAGATATGCCAGCAATAACTTCTCCTTCTTCAACTATTAATTTTAACTCAAACTTGTTGTATAGCTTGGTCTTTACATCCTTTAACACTATACTAATTTTTATCTTGTTTTGACTAATAGATCTCTAGATATTGTAAAATCCCTAAATAACTTTAAAGTGCCAACTTCTCGTATCTTATCGTACTAATGAGCAAATATCTTCTAGTTGCACTATTAGATTATTACAAGATTTCTTGTACTCTTAGCTCACCCAATCAACTAAACACTGTCCAATTTGCAATTGTAGATGTTACACCAATCGCACAAAGCAATGAAAAGTGCTAGCCCTAACTTTCGTACATAAAATCCAAATCGTCAATACAAACCCTGACTTTGAATAACCATTGCTCTGTCCTCACAAACCCTATGAAAGCAAACTTTTTGTCTTTGGAATGAGCTCAAAATCCTTGTCCAAATCCTCTTCACCAATCTCCAAATGTCCTGAATCCCTGTCTTTGGTGGTTGTTTTTTGTGGCTAGAGGTCTATTTTAGATCCTATCTCATACCCAGTCATCCCCTCAATATTAATCCAACTTATTTTAAGGATATTTAAACTTAATCTTATCTTCAATTCAACCCTGATCTCTACCATATTAACTTTTTATCTCCTTTATCCTATCTTTATTGACTTTTTGAAAGCCATGAACTGATTTCTGCAACCTAGAAGAAAATTTTAATAACTAACTTTTATCTATTAGTTATTAAAACAAGAATTAATCTAAGAGGCTTTCATAAATCTTTTTTTAAGTATCTTAAATTCCTAATGAACCAAGATAACTAAGTATTAAGTATGATTTATGCTTATTCATACTTTTGACTAAATGAACGTGTTACAACACGACATCCACCCCCTCTAAACCTGCACATCCTCCAATATGTGCCAATGAAGCATATATCATAGTTAGTATCATACCATCTCTTCACTTCTTACACCAAGTTCTTCATCATCATGTTCATCATCTATTTCAATATAATTATCTTCTTCAATGCCATTGATATCTTCAATATGATCTTCCATATTTATTTTTCCATCTCATCTTTTGAAAATCTTTACTCGCTTCCCAGCAATAGATATCTTCAATGCATTCCCCTTTACAAATTGTAGTCAATGACAATTTGATCCCACATCTCTTAAAGAATTTACAAGCTTCATGTATATTTTGTTCTCTACAATCTGCAATGATCTTTTCCACACATCAATAGCGACAAATAACATCCTCAAGCAAAAATCTGCAAATCCTTTTTGTAAACTTTGTCCTTAAAGCCCTGCCTTCCATTTGATTTGATAAATCTTCAGAAGCCAAAATTAAATACCTCATTTGCCATAATCCCATCGGCATAATAACCAAATCCACAATCCATTTAAAATGAATGGCCAAAGGATATGTTGGATGTAAATCATCTCAATGTCATATATTTGAATACATTTGACAAGTTCTATAAGATTCTACAAATGAAGTTACATCTCAATACATATTCTTCCACCAATATTGTTCCTTCAATTTAGCAAAAGTAGCCCAAATTTCTCTATGCCCTGTCCATAAACTATCATGAAATTCCTTGAATAGGTTTTGTTGACCTTCTTTTCTACCTACTACTCATTGTGGCATTCCAATGTTTGTTTTCGGCCTCTTCCATAGAAATCCTCCTTATAATACAAACTTGTATGACTTGTTCCTGATTTGTCTAAATTTTTTAACCAACCAATTAGCATGCTTGGTTAATATGTTCAAATAATGTCTAATATTCAATAAATCCCCTTCATAATTCTCTTCCTAAAATGACTTATTTTCCTTGTTTAATTATGAAATTGAATAAAATTTTGTATCCACATCATCAATATCTTCTATCATCTCATCTTCTCTATCATATCTTGCTCGAAATAACATATGTGCTACAAAATTGTCTTTTTCCGCAACATGCTTAAACTCCGGATTTAATGACTTGATATAAGCAATCCACCTCAATATTGCAATGTTTGGGGTTGTACAATTAGTACTCATTCCAAGCAAGGGCAAACAATCTGTTTCAACTACCACTATTGTCCCAATTAAATAGTCCTTTTCAGCTTTTATAGCTGAAACAACTCTCCATAATTCTCTTTTCACCTGAGAATACGCACGTTGGCGTGTACTTAAAACCTTAGTTCTAAATCAAATTACAAATCTATGCACATTTGAATCATCTTGATCCATAGTCCATCCAATGGCAATTGGATTAGTATCTATTATAAGAATCACTGGTCTATTGCACTTATAATCAATTTTTCTTAATACTAGAGGTGGCGTTAATAATTTCTTTAATATTTGTATTACTTTGATATGCTTTTCTTTCCATTTAAAATGATAGCCTTTGCACAATAATTCATACAATGGATCCACTATATAAGCATAGTGAGGATTCCAAATATGATAGAACACACATGCACCCAAAAACCTACGCACCTCTGTTGAAGAATTATAATCTTCTTTTATTCTCCCAATTGCATCAATCTTAGCTCGATCTGATTTTCTTCCATAAAATCTACATAAATATCTAATAATAATAACTTTTTATATTCTAAATATAGATTTTATATCTGATAATATAAGATGAACTCCCTCAAGTTGAATCAATATCTTTTCACAATCTTGAATATGATCAACAACATACTTGCGACACCCCCTCTTATCTAAAGTTTCATCCTTGTCATCTTCTTTGCAACCTTTAATACAAACATCATCTAAAAAAGGCATAGTCTTCTTAAGAATAAAATCCCTCAACACCTTGTTCATTCCATTCATCATATGCGCAACTGAGTTAGTAGCACCTTGAAGAAGAGTACACATTCTAACCAATCCAAGTAGTGTTATCATTGTTGTCATGTCTCTACTCTCTTTCGCAAGTTAAAATTGGTCATAACTTAAATACAAGTCACCTATTGAATAGATTGCCCTTCTTGTAAATGCTTTAGTAAATTCATCTACTATTGGTCCAATTCTTGCATTTTTGATAGTCATTGCATTTACTGGCTCCATATCTTGAATGAATCATAATGGTCCATTTTTCTTAGGCATTGTAAATTATCGGCTAGAATATGGTGCAAAAGAAGACTCCAAAATCTTAATCCTCATCTTTTCTTTCAATAATTCCACCAAACTTGGTAAATACGTCTTTGGCATTGAAATTGGCTTCAAATTCCAAGGTACATGTGATATAATAAAAATAACCATTGGAGTTACAATATTTAGATCCACACACCTAATTTCATGAGACTCAAAGGCAAATGATTTACCTTGTTTTGCTAGCATTTCTTTGAAACATGAAATTTCCTCTAGCAATAAAGAACCATCAAAACCAATCTTCAATTCTTCAAAAGTCTCTTTAGTAAATTTATGCCCAATATTTCTTGGATCTCTTAAGCTCTTTTCTCTCAATGCTTCTTCTGTTTATTCTTTACAATCTTTTGGCAAAGGTCCAATAACGGATTTCACCTTCTTATCTACTGTCTTATAATTTATTTCAACCACAACCTCTGGTGTTTGAAAAGATTCAATCATATCATAAACTTCTTTTTAATGAATCTGTATAATTTTATCATCGTCACCTAATCCAATAGATGCAATCAATTCTAAAGGATCTTCCAAGGGATAAACAAGGTGTTGAGGGATTTTATTCTTGAGAAGATACATACCTTGTCTACTAGAAGAAAATCCACTTAAAGCTCTACTTGAAGATCCACTTGATGCACCACCCAAAGCTCCATCAATAACTCCAAAATCCACTTTCTTGCTTTCTTATACCATTAATTCCAAATAACCAAAATAAACTCCAACCTTCTACTCTAAACTTTCACGTAGGATTCACTACTTATGTCTTATAATATATTGTTTGGTTTGAGAATGCACCGCGCACTTGGCTGTAGAATATAAGGTTGTGTTTATAAAAATGCAAGAAATCCTAATAGGTTTCATTCCATATAAAAAGAACACAATCCAAATTTCAATGCAAAAGTATTTAAATCCAATATAAAGTATTCAAAAATACTCTTATTAGTAATCTCAACCATACATAAGTCTAATTGTTTTGTTACCTTCACAATAAAGCAACTTAGATTTTTTTTTACAAGTCTTAATTCTAATCAGTGAGCTTTAAAAAGCTATAACTCCTAATCTGACCATCTACTTGATACAATTTTTTTTATACAAACACTACTATAAGTTATCTACATGCTCAAAAAATTTCAGCCTAATCTAACTTACAAATTGTAAGATAATGCCAAAATTCCGCACTAGTGTCTCTTGGCCTCTTATTCAAAGTTTGATGCAGATATGCCAGCAATAACTTCTCCTTCTTCAACTATTAATTTTAACTCAAACTTGTTGTATAGCTTGGTCTTTATATCCTTTAACACTATACTAATTTTTATCTTGTTTTGACTAATAGATCTCTAGATATTGTAAAATCCCTAAATAACTTCAAAGTGCCAACTTCCAATATCTTGTCGTACTAATGAGCAAATATCTTCTAGTTGCACTATTAGATTATTACAAGATTTCTTGTACTCTTAGCTCACCCAATCAACTAAACACTGTCCAATTTGCAATTGTAGATGTTACACCAATCGCACAAAGCAATGAAAAGTGCTAGCCCTAACTTTCGTACATAAAATCCAAATCATCAATACAAACCCTGACTTTGAATAACCATTTCTCTGTCCTCACAAACCCTATGAAAGCAAACTTTTTGCCTTTGGAATGAGCTCAAAACTCTCTTCCAAATCCTCTTCACCAATCTCCAAATGTCCTGAATCCCTGTCTTTGGTGGTTGTTTTTTGTGGCTAGAGGTCTATTTTAGATCCTATCTCATACCCAGTCATCCCCTCGATATTAATCCAACTTATTTTAAGGATATTTAAACTTAATCTTATCTTCAATTCAACCCTGATCTCTACCATATTAACTTTTTATCTCCTTTATCCTATCTTTATTGACTTTTTGAAAGCCATGAACTGATTTCTGCAACCTAGAAGAAAATTTTAATAACTAACTTTTATCTATTAGTTATTAAAACAAGAATTAATCTAAGAGGCTTTCATAAATCTTTTTTTAAGTATCTTAAATTCCTAATGAACCAAGATAACTAAATATTAAGTAGGATTTATGCTTATTCATACTTTTCACTACATGAATCTATTACAACACGACAACATCCATATGATCCACACATGTGTCCAACAACCAATATTTCATATATCCCAAATATAGATTTTATATCTAATAAGGTCAAGTGTATTTCTTCCAACTATGATAATATCTTTTTACAATCCATAATATGATTTGCAACAAATCTTCTATAATCTTTCTGATCCAATGTCTCATCTTTTTCTTCTTTTATACATCCTTTAATTGAAACATCATCTAAAAATGGTATAGTCTTTTTTGATATAAATTCCCTCAATACTTTCTTCATTCCATTCATCATATGAGCTACTGAATTAGTAGCCCCTTAAGACAATTTACACATTCTTACCAAATCCAATGGAGTCTTCATGGTAGTTAAATCTCTACTATGTAATGCCAATTAAAATTGATCATATCCTAAGTAAAGATCATCCATCGAATAGATTGCTCTTCTAGCAAATGCTTCTACAAATTCATTCACAATTGGACTTGAATCCATATTTCTAATAGTTATTTTATTTACAGGTTGTATGTCTAGTATAAATCTCATTGTTCCATTTTTCTTTGATACCATTGTCGTATGTCATGAAGTCTTGTTTAAGAATGCTGTGGGCACCTAGCTCTGGAAGATAAAAAAAAATATGCAATAATAGCTAGTCCTAACCTCTCTAATCAATCTTTAAATAATCCTTAATCAAATCTTAAGTAAGCCCTAGTCAACCTTGGTCAAATCCTAACAAATCTTAAAATAAATCCTAATTAAATCCTAATCAATCCTGATCAAATCTTAAAATAAATCCTAATTAAACCCTACTCAACCCTGATTAAATCCTAACAAATCCTAAAATAAATCCTTAATAAATCCTAGTCAATCTTGGTCAAACCCTAACAAATCTTAAAACAAATCCTAATTAAATCCTAGTCAACCTTGGTCAAATCCTAACAAATCCTAAAACAAATCCTAACTAAATCCTATTCAATTCTAATAAAATCCTAACAAATCCTAAAATAAATCCCAACTAAATCCAATCCTAAATCCTAACCAAACCCTAGCCAAGCCTTAAGCAATTCCTAAGGCAATTTTAGAACCTCAATAATTATTGATTAAATCATTGATCTTGCTTAAAAATTTACATACCTCTTAAAAACTAAATTAGCAGCAAGTACATAAAATTTGAAGTGGATCAAACTTACCAATAAGAAATTCAATCCAAAATTTCAATCAAGTGGCAGTTGGCCTCCTTCTCCTACCTTAATGCTGATTGTTTAGTATCAATATTTCTTTCTTATACTATTCAATTGCTTCCAAATTTCACAAATATGTAGAAAATTAAGTCTTCTACATATACACATAAATTTCACTCCAATCCAACTTACAAATTGCTAGAAATCTTAGAAAATCTAACTGACCCTCAATTCTCAATTTCTAAGACCCCAATCCACATAAACTTTAATAATATTTGATTGAACTATTAGATCAATCTCAAATTTATAACACCCTATAAGTACTACTATATGCACCAACTTACAAAATATCATCTATAGAACTATAACCAATCTCACAGAATGCTCAAAAATATAAACCCTAATATATTTCACAAAATCAGAGTCATCAAAATCAACCTTAACTTTGCAAAGCCATTACAAAGTCATTACCAACTCAAATCACTTTCAACTAATGCTCAAAAAAAGATCCTCTTGTTTGCTCTCTAATCCCACCTTTTGATTTCTAAAAGCCTCTTGATCCGCCATAGGCACATGGTTTTGTACCTCAAGGTTAGATTCCAACCCCGGCTCATAACTAGTCTTCTTTGGATATCTATTTTGAGATTTTTGTGGTAAATTTTTCTATAATCTATTCTTAACTCCCTCTTATATATGCCTGTATTATTTTATTTTCCAATCTACTTTGTTTTGCCCTATAAAGCCATATAATGCTCCATGATAATTCAAATACTATTTTTATTTTCTAAGATATTTTCCAAAGGTCAAAGCTTCAAAATCAACCCTCTTGCTATCTTGTCTTCTTTTGCTACCTCCACTTGTTGTTCCACTTGCAACTCCACTATAAACTCTATCCATAGATCTATCAAAAATATATAACTTACCCAAAGACCTTGATGACACATCCTCCATTTTGATTCACAATGCTCAAAAATATCTTTCAAAGCGTTTTAATTAATATCTTATGATACTTCAAAATGCTCCAAGATATCTATAAAGTCCTATGATACTCCATGATAATCCAAATGCCATTTTTATTTTCTAAGATATTTTTCAAAGCTCAAAGCTTCAAAAAGCTTCAAAATCAACCGTCTTGCCATCTTGTCCTCTTTTGCTACCTCCACTTGTTACTCTACTTGCAACTCCACTAGAAGCTCCAATTAATGCACCATCTTTAATTCCTCCTTCAATTCTCTTACCTTCCCTTTCTATAAATCAAATAAATCAAAAAAATCCCAATAATCTTCTATTTGAAGCTTTCACGTCGAGTTCACCAAATTATGTCGTATGTCGTGAAGTCTTCCTTGAGAATGCTCCGGGCACTTGGCTGTGGAAGATAAAAAAGAAATATGCAACAATAACTAGTCCTAACCTCTTTAATCAATCTCTAAACAATCCTTAATCAAACCTTAACTAAATCCTAGTCAACCATGGTCAAATCTAAATAAATCCTAAAACAAATGCTAACTAAATCTTAATCAATCCTCATCAAATTCAAACAAATTCTAAAACAAATCCTAATCAAATCCTAGTCAATTCTAATCAAATTCTAATAAATCCTTAAATAAATCCTAACTAAATCCTAGTCAACCCTGATCGAATCCTAATAAATCTTAAAACCCTAGTCAATTCTGGTCAAATCCTAATAAATCCTAAAACAAATCCTAATTAAATCCTAATCAATCCTAATCAATCCTAATCAAATCCAAACAAATTCTAAAATAAATCCTAATTAAATTTTAGTCAATTCTAATTAAATCCTAATCAATCCTAAAACAAATCCTAACTAAATTCTAGTCAACTTTGATTAAATTCTAACAAATCTTAAAACAAATCCTAATTAAATCTTAGTCAACATTGATCTAATCCTAACAAATCCTAACTAAATCCTAACTAAATCCTAGTCAATCTTGGTGAAATCTTAACAAACTCTAAAACAAATCCTAAATAAATCCAATCTTAAACCATAATCAAATCCTAACCAAGCCCTAAGCAATTCCTAAGGCAATTTTAGAACCTCAATAACTATTGACTAAACTATTGATCTTGCTTAACAATTTATACACTCCTTCTCCTACCTTAATAGTAATTAAGGTAAAAACTAAATTAGCAGCAAGCACATAAAATTTGAAGAGGATCAAACTTACCAGCAAGAAATTCAACCCAAAATTTCAATCAAGTGGCGGCCGGCCTCCTTCTCCTACCTTAATACTCATTGTCTAATACTAATATCTCCTTCTAACATCGTTAAGTTGCTTCCAAATTTCACATGCATGTAGGAAATTAAGTCTTCTACACACATTTATATAAATTTCACTCCAATTCAACTAGCAAATTACTAGAAATCTTGGGAAACCTAATTGACCCTCAATTCTCAATTTCTGAGATCCCAATCTACATAAATTTCAATAATCTTTGATTGAATTGTTAGATCAATCTCAAATTTATAGCACCCTAGAAGCACTATTGTATGCATCAACCTACAAAATATCATCTATAGATCTATAACCAATCTCACAAAATACTCAAAAATATAAATCCTAATATATTTCATAAAATCAAAGTCACCAAAATCAACCTTGATTTTGCAAAGCCATTACAAAGTTATTACCAACTCAAATCACTTCCAACTAATGCTCAAAGAAAGATCCTCCTGTTTGCTCTCTAATCCCACCTTTTGATCTCCAAAAGCCTCTCAATCCGGTGTAGGCATGTGGTTTTATGCCTCAGGGTCGGATTCCAACCCCGGCTCATAACTAGTCCTCTTTGGGTATCTATTTTGAGATTTTTGTAGTAAATTTTTTTATAACCTATTCTTAATTCTCTCCTATATATGCCTATATCATTTTATTTTCCAATCTACTTTGTTTAGCCTTACTTATGGCTCTACAAAATAAATAGAAGCTCATTTGTAAAAATGGTAGCATTAACACCCATTAGTTTTACTCCTTTTTTACTATTATCTATTTTTCTAAGATAATTTGCTATAATATTTTGAATTAAGATCTTCTATAATATACTATTTCCATATTCTTTCACCTAATAGTCACATTACATCATGACATCGTAAACCATCAATTTGAATAAGGTGCTATAAATGGTTCTAAAATTCCCATTTCAATCTTTTTATTGAGTAGGTTTATCAACTTGGATAAATGTGCTCTTAGTACTAGAATTGGTCGTAAATTCCATGGTTCATGAGGAACAATAAAAATAACTATAGGTGCTATAATATTTGGATCAATACAATGAATTTTATTTGTTTTAAATGCAAAAGCCTTTAGATGTCGTGAAAGCATATTTCTAAAGCATTTTTCTTCACACTTTGTCAAAAATCCTTCACATCCAACTTTTAATCCATATAATGTAGCATCCATAAATTTATGCCCTATCTTCTTAGGATCTCTCAAATTTGGTTGTGTAGATGCTCCTCTTACCTTTTCTTCACAATCTAATGGTAGTGGCAAAGCCACTGGTTTAACCTTTTTTTTCTACTAATTTATACTTAGTTACAACACATATCTCTTGGCGACTTAAATTTTCTATAAAATTTTGTATTTCATCATAAAATTCTTTAGAACATACATTGATAATTTTATTATCTCTTTGTAATCCATATTGTAATAAATAATTTAATTCTCCCATAGTATCTACAAATCCAACTTCTTCAAATGCTCCTGATATAAATTCATCCTTAACTAATCTTCTATTTTCTTTCAAATTTTTTTCCATATTTTTAATATAAATTTTACCTATTCTTTTCATCCTTTCAATAGTTTTAAAAGATAATACACCATCTTGTTTCAATCCAATAAGTCTAGTAGGTAATATCATCTTTGTTAAATTTAGCAGAAGTATGTCTTCTTCTAACCCATTATAATCCCGCTTTACAATGGTGTGCAGTAAAAACCCTCAAGGTCTTCAAAGTTCTCATTTGATAATGGCTTTTATCTCAACTTATCATGATTTCTTTCATGATCAACACAAACAGTTAAAAATTGAATTGCTTTCATTCCATCTTGGCTTCTTATTCTTGCATAGGCTGAACCATCATCTATAATCTTTGTTTCTATTCTTGTGGTAATAATAAATGGTTTTCCAATATAATTGGATATATAGATATATCTTGTACAAAGAAATGTTGTTCATGAATGATATCTCCTATCATCACTTTTATATTTGGACAAGTTCCATACAATTTTCTCTTTGAATTGTTTGCTGATCTTATCATCTATCCATGTTCACAATTAATTTGCCATTTTTTTTTTTTATATAACTCCTTTGATATCAAATTGATTTCAGAACCATGATCAATTAGTGCTACAATTGGCTCTTCTAATTCTTCTAATTTTATTAAAACTTCCATTGTAGCTTTTGTCCAAAGACTTCAAGAATAATGACTAGAAGCTTGAGTACTATCTTCTTTATCTATGAACTTGACTTGTGAAACATCTCCAACCAATTGCATTTCAATTTCTTCATCTTCATTGCTTCCCATTGCCTTTGTACCTTATATATTTGATATTATAGTATCACCAATAGATTATCATTTTCTTTTTATTGTATCAATAATAACTTCATGAAACTCCCGTTTTACAATTCCTAAAATGTAACCAATTGTAAACTCAACCTTTTCACTTAAAATCCGCTCCTCTAATATCTTCTTCAAATTGGTAACAGCCTCAATATCTGATTGTAATTTATAAGCAAGGGCCTTTTCTTTCTCTTTTACAAAATCTCTTTCTTTTGTAGGAACATTTTCCATTGTCTCTTCATGCATAGGATTTTTTAGTTGTCATGTTTTTTCTCTTCTTATAGTCATTTTTGATGGCCCTTCATTATTCTCATCTCTTCTTCTTTTATCTTATATTAATGCGTCATATTGATTCTTTGCAATATGAGCATTGCCAACGCATTTTAAATCATCTTTGGTAAATTTTTCTCTTTCAGTATAATTCATTGCACTTGTCTACAAAAAACTAGATTCTCCTGGAAGGTCAAGATTTATACTTAAACACTTGTCTTGGTTTGCTTCCACCTAATATGTTGATGCTTCATTGCTTGAGATTTTAATTGATTCTCTTGCAAGTACCCTCATTCCTCATTTACCAAAATTTGTCTCTAATTTTTCTCCACTCTCTTTTAAATGTATCATACCATCTTTGAAAAAAATAAATCCTTTGTGTAGCGCCTCTGTGAAATCTTCACACTCTCTTTTTGAATGATCTATGCTGTCATATTATGGCACGATTATATGGTGAAACTATGACTAAAAATGATTTTTCAATTAATACTCTATTATCTTAGTTTGACAAGAATTCAACATATTTTAATAATATTTTTATGAAAGCCTCTTAGTTTATTTTCTTCACTTAATAGCTAGTACATAAGAATTAGTTAATAATTTTATCTTCTAGGCTATAGTATCTCTTTTACTGCCTTAGGAAGGCCATAAAATAATAAAAATATAATAAAAAGGATAAATTATTAGCATGATTGATACTAGGATTAAGTTGAAGGTAGGGTTAGGCTATAAAATCCCTAGGATATGTTAGATTGATACCCGGGGGTTGGCCGTTTGTAAGACAAGATCGAAATCAGACCTCTAACCACAAAAACGGCTACTTAGGACAAAGTACGGGGGATTTTTCAGATCAAGTTTTTAGATTGGATAGCTAGCTTGAAGCTTGTTCCCTCGTATTTTTTCCTAGGCAGCCGTTTTTGTATTAATCTAGTGGTCATTAATCCTAGGACAAAATACGAGACATTGTTAGCTATGACCATGCCAAAATTTACATTTTTAGATTGGATAGCTAGCTTGAAGCTTGTTACAAGGATATTAAACTTGTTGCCATAGGATTTTTGGTGACTTTGCTATCATTGTTCAAAGTGAGGATTTTTATTGGTGTTTTGGATTTTATATAAGACAATGATGGTTTGCATTCTTAAATGATTTGTGCAATCTGTGTAGCATCTATAATTCAAAATTTAACATTGTTTGGATTGTTGGATGTATAAAGTATATACAAAATTTTGTATTAATTTAGTAATGCAATTAGGAGATATTTGAGCTTTGATACAAAGGATTATAGGAAGTTGGTAGCTTAGGGTTGGATAGGATTTTTGTGATAACTAAAGATCTACCAATTGGATCAATATAAATTTTGGCATGGTCATAGAAGACTTATATTTCAAGCTATACACCAAGTTTAAGTTGAAGTTAATTGTAGAAGAAGGAGAAATCACCACTGGAATTTCTGCATCAATTTTCAAGTTGGCGGCTGAGTGTCATCAATGCGGTTTTTGGACATTTTCTTGCAATTTGTAAGTTGGTTGGGTTGGATTTTTCAAAGCATGTAGAAGGCTTATACCAGAATTTGTGTGCAAAATTTCACACTAAGTGGATGGTTGGATTAAAAGTTATAGCTTATCAAAGCTCACTGATTAGGATTAGGACTTACAAACATAAATAAAAATTGCTTAATTATAAAAGAAACGAGGCTATTGGGGTATATGTATGGTTGATGTTACTAAGAGGAGTGTTTTTAAACACTTTTGAATTGAACTTTGAATTATATTCTTCATTTATGGATGAAACCTATTAGGATTTCTTGATTATTTGCAAACACAACTTTACCTTCTATAGTCAAATGCCTGGTGCATTCCCGAACAAGACAACACATAATATGATAATGCTATCACATCACATGCACCTATGTATTATATTATCTATTTGTCAAAATTTTTATCTTATTGATACCTTTAATGATTGGCCTTTTTTTTTAAGTTTTGCAAATTTTATTTGTAAATCTCTTATCCTTCATATGATTTCATCAATGCTCATTTCTTCTTTCTTTGATTTTGTCATTGAAGGTTGAATCATAGGTATAAGATGGTTAGTAGGTAATTTTACCTTAGGAGCTTGTAATGGTCTTTGAATACCTACCCTATCTTTTTTTCTTTCTCTTTTTGTAAGTATTCCTATTGCTTCTTTCACTTCCTTCCAATTTGATGTCAGTCCTTCTTCTTCTTTTTTATCTTCAAATAAAATTTCCAAGTTCTCTTGTAGCTCTCTATCAATTGCTTGAAGAAAAAGCTCTACTTTACTTGGATCTAATAATAGCTTCTCTTTCTTTGATAAATAGAAATATTGCCTTTCAAACTCCTTCAATAATTTTGTTACTTGAAGATCCTTCTTAGGTCTTTCAATCCATTCAAAAAACGTCATTTTTGTAACCCAATCACTATCTTCAAAAAAATACTCATCCTTTAATGCTTGAGAAATTTTTTCCCATGAACCTCCAAATTGTCATATAATCGACTTTGCATGGCTTCTTATCTCTGATATAGTAGTCAATTCAAATAAATGAACCATCTCCTTCTCAGAAATACACTTCAATTTTATTTTCTTAACATAACACCTTAAATATTTTGTAATATTCTTCTCTTCAAACTAATCGATCTTGTCCACAACTATGTGTAATGCCTTGTTTGGCATACTTTTTTTGCAATCTTTCACCTATTGTTGTTGCATGAATAAAGCAAATGCTTCAAACATACTTACAGAGTTAGGATTAAAATATATATCTTGTCCTTCTTTGCTACTTCCACTTGTTGCTCGACTTGCAACTCCACTAGAAGCTCAAATTGATGCACCATCTATAATTCCTCCTTCAACTCTCTTACCTTCCTTCTCCATAAGACAAAAAAATCAAAAAAATCCCAATAATCTTCTACCTTAAGCTTTTCACATCAGGTTTACCAAATTATGTCGTATGTCTTGAAGTCTTCCTTGAGAATGCTCTGGGTACTTGGATGTGGAAGATAAAAACAAAATACGCAACAATAACTAGTCTTAACTTTTCTAATAAATCTCTAAACAATCTTTAATTAAACCTTAACGAAATCCTTATCAATCCTAGTCTAATTCAAATAAATCCTAAAACAAATCCTAATAAAATCTTAATCAATCTTGGTCAAATCCTAAAACAAATCCTAACAAATCCTAAAAAAAATCCTAACTAAATCCTAGTCAATCCTAGTCAAATCCTAACAAATCTTAAAATCCTAGTCAACTTTGGTCAAACCTTAACAAATCCTAATAAATCCTAAATATATCCTAAAATAAACCTTAACTAAATCCTAGTCAACTCTGATCAAATCCTAACTAAATCCTAAAATAAACCCTAATTAAATACTAGTCAATCTTGATTAAATCCTAGCAAATCCTAAAACACTAGTCAACCCTAGTCAAATCTTAACAATCCTAAAACAAACCTTAACTAAATCCTACTCAATCTTGATCAAATCCTAACAAACCCTAAAATAAATCCTAACAAATTCTAATACAAATCCTAATTAAATCCTAACAAATCTTAAAATCCTAATCAATTCTGATCAAATTTTAATAAATCTTAATAAATCCTAATTAAATCCTAATCAATTATAATCCTAATAAAATTCTAATCAAACACTAAATCCTAAATCCAAATCCTAAATCCTAACCAAATCCTAATCAAGCCCTAAGCAATTCCGAAGGTAGTTTTAGAACCTCAATAATTATTGATTAAATTATTGATCTTGCTTAAAAATTCATACACTCCTTAAAAACTAAGTTGGCAACAAGTACATAAAATTTGAAGAGGATCAAACTTACCAGCAAAAAATTCAACCCAAAATTTCAATCAAGTGGCGGCCGGCCTCCTTCTCTTATCTTAATGCTGATTGTCTAGTGCCAATATCTCTTTCTTACATTATTAAGTTGCTTCCAAATTTCACATATATATAGGAAATTAAGTCTTCTACACATACATATAAATTTCACTCCAATCCAACAAGTAGATTGCTAGAAATCTTGGAAAACCTAACTGACCCTTAATTTCCAATTTCTAAGACCCCAATCCACATAAACTTCAATAATCTTTGATTGAATTGTTATATCAATCTCAAATTCACAGCACCCTACAAGCACTATTGTATGCACCAAACGACAAAATATCACCTATATATCTATAACCAATCTCACAAATTGCTCAAAAATATAATTCCCAGTGTATTTCACAAAATCAGAATCACTGAAATCAACCTTGATTTTGTAAAGCCCTTACAAAGTCATTACTACCTCAAATCACTCTCAACTAATGGTCAAAGAAAGATCCCCTTATTTGCTCTCTAATCCTACCTTTTGATCTGTAAAAAAGCCCTCTAATCCGCCATAGACATGTGGTTTTATATCTCAGGGTTAGATTCTGACCCCAGCTCATAATTGGTCCTCTCCGGGTATCTATTTTGAGATTTTTGTAGTAAATTTTTTTAAAATCTATTTTCAATTCTTTTCTAAAGATGCCTATATTGTTTATTTTTTTAATCTACTTTGTTTTGCTTTATTTATGGCTATACAAAGTAATTAGAAGTTACTTCTATAAAAAGTAGCATTAACATCTTTTGATTTTTTTCTACTTCCTTCTCTATTATTTATTTTTCTATGATAATTTTCTCAAATATTCTCATTTGAGCTTTTCTATAATATAATCAATCTTTTTTTCTTTTACCTAATGGTCATATTACTATATGATAGCAATAGTCAGACAAGGTAGAGAAGAAGATATCTCTTCCTACATTTGCCATTTTGAGCTAGTGTGCTCAAGATTTGTAGGTGATATGCTCAATGATGATATATTGAAATGATTTTTCAACTAAAGGTTTTATAAAACCTCTACTCTTAGAAGAATTTTGGATAGGTGCCTCACTTCTTTGATAAAAGCTAGGGCAACTGCCAAGCAAGTGGAAAATATAAAAAAAAAATATGATAAATTATAGAGGAGAGAAGATGAATCTATACCTCTTTTCATTTGCATTTGTCCTAAAGATGAAAAACTAGAGGTTGTCCTTCTTATTCCTATATCTAGCTATGATATTTTCTTGGAGATATCAACAAAGGTCTTTCCACCTCCTTAGCCATGAGGCCACCTCCTCCTTTACCTACCTTACTTCCACCTATTGAAGATACTAAGCTATATGCCATGAAGAAGGAATTGCAAAGCAATCAATAAGGATTCAAAAATGATATCATCAAATAATTACAAGTATTAACTGAACAAATAGCAAGATTGGCTAAAAACCAAAATCCTTATCTTCTCCCTCCTCTAATTGAGTCAGGAAGATATTCTTTAAGCTTGTAATGTACCTTGTGTAGGCAATTAAGGCATACGGTCCAGTTCTACAATGCAATATAAACAAAGCTACGAGATCCATATTTTTTATGGCAAATGACATCTACTTATTCACTATTGGATAGAAAGCTAGGGAGTATGCAACAAATGCAGTGGCAACCATTCCACTGACATGTATAGGAAATTTGATAGGATCAATTCCTTGCTACCGTTGTTGTATGACGTGGCCTTCTATCTGGGAATACATTGGGTACCTAGCTGTGGAGAGTTTATTTGAAACTTGATGGCAAAAATCCAACAAGTGATTTGTCTTTAATAAAAAGGACAAATAATACAAAATCTCACAAAAGAAAAGTTATGTATATAAATCCTTTTGTTTTCAAGTAGGTTTGTACAAAAAGGATTCAAATTTCCTTAAAAATCCTTCAAAACTTTATTCACCTACAAGGACTTATTTCTTATTGAACTTTAGAGTCCAATAACTCTTGATTCAACTATTCAATTTCTATAAATTTTAATTTAAAGTGTAGATAATTTTCTTAAATTTCACTCCAAGAAAGAATCAACCATAAATTCATTTCTGATCATTTGATATCTCAAAACCCCTACTAGGTACTTAAAACCCTAGCTCAAAGTCATCTAAGCACTATTTTCCTTATATCTCACAAACCCAAAATCCTAATGCCACAAAATTTTTGCACATAGTCTTGTGGCATAAACATATACACTCTTGAAAATTTTGAGCCAAAAATCTATCAAATTGCCTAAGATATAGCTCAAAATATAACCACTATGTAAGCAGGTCACTTACTGCCCTTAATTTTGTAAGCACTGACTTCAACTCCCAATATCTCCTTTATCCTAGCTTGGATTTTATCAAGCCATACATAACAAGTGTAGCCGTGAAAGTGCTCTCTTCAACCCTAGTCGCAAATCTTTGATTGCTCTCTGTATGCGCGAGTTATATCTAGAAGAGTGACAGTAAGTCTAAAATCGACACCTTAACTTTGAGCGCCTATAACTTCTTCATTAAAAGTGCAAATCACACAAAATTTGCACCTAAACCAGATCCAAAAACCTAAACCTTATGATCCTAGCCTTTTATGTTCGACTCCCTTCCAAAAACAAACCCTAATTCCTAATAAACCCTCGGGCAGCCTCCTTGAAGCCCATTGGGCATGATTTTTGGCCAATTAGAATAGAGATTTCTATCATCCACCTCTATTCATCCACATGGATGGCCAAACTATTCTTTTTACACTAAAAACCCTTTTCTAATCCTTCTTCTTATAAGATTTACATACTTGGTGCTTTAAGCACCAAATAAAAGAAGCAAATAAGATCTTAAGGATCACCAATGTCTAACATAGGTGACTTAAGATATATACAAGTTACTATCAATATAAAATTAACTTCAAAAGTCACTATTAAAAAAAAATAAGGTTATATAAATCTTAGTAATAATCCTTTTAATAGATCTCTTCTAAACTAGCAACCTAATCACATCCTATAACCAATAAAAGTCCACTAATATGGCTTTCTTTTAGCTATGTAATAAATTATATATTAAATATACATGTACAATTTTTTCACATAGTAGCCGAATCACAACACGACACCGTCTGCAAGCAATTATGTGCAACAAGTACATAATAATCGTAGAGGTATTAGACAGCCCTCTAATGATAATATCTTGAGGCCATCTAGTCTAATCTACGACTATGACAACAATAGATAAAACCAAAATCCTTCAGTTGGGCCTTAGACCAATAGTGAATTCATTTCTTTAAATCAAAATTAGAATCGTAGTCAAGTTCCTCAAAATCAACCACGTACTGGTCAGGACTCTCAAGATGTTAGGTTCATAAATCAAATCAATGGTAAAGTAGTAGATTAAGCTTCCACTTCATCTGTAGTAATCTAATCTATATCTTCCGAATTTAATTTTATTAGCCATAGTTTATTCCTTCCAAGGTGCAAAAGCCACCTATTGTGTCAACTTTAGCAATTATGATTAGATCTAAAGCTAACATATCACTGATACTAGAAGAAGAAAAACTTGATATGAAAAGCCCATCTCATTTCTCAAACTTAAAAAAAGTTGTTAGAGAAGCGATCAAAGTGACCAACAAAAGAAATATAAAGTTTGTGAATCTTGAACCTTTAATAGAAAATTGTTTGATTTGAACTGAAAATTCTTTGGCACAATTCTTAGAAATCTCACTTGTTGCAAGAAAAATGTTGAAAACCGGAATTCTCATAAAACATAGAATAAAATCAAAGATTAAAGTAGTTGCAATAATAAAATCTAATAAGAAGCCTATGGATGTGAAGGCGATGGAAATTGAGATTTTTATTGTGGATAAAATTCTATCCAATACCTTAGTAGATGGAGAAAGTGACCTAAATATTATGCCTTTTCAAACCATAGAAAAACTAAGCCTTAAGATTACTCGACCCTCACCATTTTTTATTAATATAGTAAATCAAAGCCCTACCTTTCCAGTAGGCCAAATCAAAGATTGTAAGGTGTTAATTGAGGATGAATAATATATCTTCATCTTCCATGTTATTTGCATGCATATAACTAAGGATTTAGTTCTTTTGTTATTCAATCATCCATAATTAAAGGCAGTTGATGCAATAATTGATTGAGGTGGAAAAAAATTCTAAATTATATTTGGATCTTAGAATAACAAGACCAAAGTTGCTATTAAACCTAGTCACAATAGCTTGAGCATAATATAGCTTTTTTATCTAATGATGAATCACCAACTTTAACTCAGAAGAAAAAGAGCAAAACTATTACTTAAGAACATTCAACCTTGACTAGTTTAATGGATCAAAGTTTGAAACCATTAGGATGCCTTGGACCAAGCCTTTATCATTAGATAGATGATGGAGAATTCACTCAATGGTTGAATGAACACCTCAATTCTAATTCAAATATTGAGAAGTCAGTCAATTTTTTAGAAAGAGTTGAACTTAGAAGGGAGTTGGAAATGAACGAAGACCTTACCATCAATTTGGAGATTTTGGAAGAAGAGGGAGCATATGGAGTAGCTATAGATGGAATTCTAGGGAGAAATATAGAGGTTCTCAAAGATAAAAATAATTTAGTTCCAACCCTTTGTTTCTAAAAATCCTCATGAGGAATTATTATAAGAAAAGGTATTATTAATTATCTTTCTATTCCTAGTAATTGGTATAGAGGCTCCGAAGAGCAATTACATGTGTACTAGATAAATTGGAAATATATGGATGTATCTAAAGAGAGAGAAGAAACTAGAAATATTAAAGTAGGGGCACAATTAAGCGATGAGAAAACTACTAAGTATAGGAACCTAATGATGGAATATCGTGAAGTGTTTGCATAGTCTTACAAAGATTTTGAAGATATATCGCAATCATATTACGTGTTGTCTTGTCTGAAAATGTGTTGAGCACTTGGCTGTGGAGGGTGAAGATGCAATTCACAAATATCCAAAAATCCTTAACAGACTTTGTCCGTATAAGAAAAATAAGGTTGAGTATCAATATGAGAGTACGTAATTCAATAAAAAGTCCTCAAAAATAGTCTTCTTAATAACTTCATCCACATATGAATTCCAATTATTTTGTTACTTGTCACAATCAAGCAACTAATTTTCTCCTTATAAACCTTAATCTTATTTAGTGAACTTCAATAACCTATAATTTTTTATTTAATTATTGATTTGGTATGAAACTTTGCATATAAGTGCAAATATAAGTCTTATATAAGCTCAAAAAGTTTTAATCCAATCCAACTAACAAATTGTGAAAAATCAATCAAAATCCACATTGATGTCACTCAGCTGCCAGCTTAAAGGTTGATGCAGATATCCCAGTAGCAATTATTCCTTTTCCAATTGTCAACTTCAGTTAAAAATTAGTGCATACCTTGTCTTTTAATTCTTCTAATACTGTGCCAAATTTCACCTTGCTTCAACTAATAGATCTTTAGATATCACAAAAACCCCAAATAATCCTATAATGCCAATTTTTGGTATTTCTTTGTATTAATGATCACATAAATCTTGATTGCACTATTAGATTGTTATGAATTTTTATTCAATTTTAGCACATTTAATTATCCATATATTATTAGGTTTTCAACTATAGATGTCACTTCAATTGCATACAATAGCTTAAAGTATTGGTCCTAATTTTATTGCATAAAAACTTAACCTCCAATACAAATCCTAACTTTAGATAGTAATTGCTTAGTCCTCCCAAATCCTATAGAAACAAGCTTAATGTCCCTAAAATAAACTTAAAGCCAACTCTTGAATCTTAATCATCGATCTCCAAATGACCTGACTTCCTACCCTTGGTGGCTATTTCTATGGCTAGAGGTTTGATTTCAACCCTGTCTCATATATGGTCAATCCTCGGATATCAATCCAACTAATTCTAAGGATTTTTAAGTTTAATCTTATCCTCAATTTAATCTTAATATCAACCATATTAATTATTTATCTTTTCTATTCTATTTTTGTTAACTTATGGCTTTTAAAAGTAGTAACATAGTTTATACAATCTAGAAAAAAAATTTAATAACTAACTTTTATCTATTAGTTATTAAAACAAGAAAATAATCTAAGAGGCTTTCATAAACCATTTCTATAGTATCTTAAGTTTCTATTGAACCAAGATAATCAAGTATTAAATAGAAATTATTCTTATTCATGCTTTTCACTATGTAAATATGTTATAGCATAATATCGCCAGAGATAGTCTAACATGGAATATCTTTAATTCCCGCGGCTATGCCAATTAGACAGAAGGAATGTTGTATGAATCCAAAATTATAATTGTTAGTGAAGGTTGAATTGAAGAAGCTACTCCAAGCTAGTTTTATCAAATCAATAGAAATTACTGATTGGATATCTCCCATGGTGTTAATAAAAAAAAAAATTGGGAAGCTTAGGTTCTATATAGAATATAGAAAATTGAATCAAAATGTACAAAAAGATCATTTTCCACTTCCTTTTATCAATAGCATTCTAGATGAGATTGTTGGCTATGAATTGTATACCTTCATGGATGGTTATTCTGGTTATAACCAAATAGCCATAGCCTTTGAAGACCGTTGTCGTGGTGAGAGTCTTAGTCCTAAGAAACATTGAGTCTTTTGTACCTTTAGTTTTTCAAGTGCAAGATGAGATTCATAAAAGTTCATAAAATTGAAGAATTTACATAAAAAATATATTTTATTAATCCTAACATATTCTACCTTTAGAGACCTGCCCTCAATTTTGATCATAAATCCTAGGATATCACATTAGTTGAAGCAAAATTTGGATACAAAGTACTTAAGGGAGTAAGGAAGTAAACTCTAAAAACATTTTGATCATAGCTATTGTGGTTGGAGAGAACCACGTTGTTAAAATTATCCCTCCTTGCAGCCTTTAATTCTGGACCCTCTTTGCTTCACACCTTCATTGCCCTTCACTAAACAAGACTTAAGTATTGAAATATGGTAGGCTTATAGCTTGTCTCATGTTGTAAACACCCTCCATATATTGCTCCAAAATTCCTCTCCAAACTTGAATTATAGGTTCCATCCTTCTTCTTTAATTTTGTCTTCTAACAACTCTAGATCCGACTACAATTTTCCTCATAACTCCTTGAATATAACTCTAATGGAAATCAATTTCTTATACAATTTAATAGACTTATATATCTACAAATTCCAACAAATTTTTCTCAAAACACTATTCTAATCACAAAAATATGCTCCCTCAAACTTCATAGATTTGGAAATAGACCCTTGTCACTTTGAAAGAGCATAACATTTTGTTTATAAAACAAATGAATGTCAAACTTATGCTCATCTCTTCCTTAACTTACATAGATTATTTCTACTAAATCTCACTCTCAAATTTATCTTCTAACTTTCTCTATACAGAAAAAAATCCATACACACACACTGCCTATACAAATGCCAATCTTGCCTTCACTCTATTTCTCTTTTCATCCAAACCCGGTTACAATTTCACTCATAACTCTCTGCTCTAAGATCATATTGACTTGAGATTTTGATACAAAGTAATTAATTCTATAAAGAACAAAATTCCAACAAATTTTGCTGCTAAAGTCTAAGTAGTGTCCAAGAACCAAGGCTTGAAATTTAGTAACCCTTACTGCCCTAGTCTTAGACACTTGCAACTTTGACGACTCATATCTCTCTTGATACTTAATCAAAAGACATGAGAATTATCTCTATGAATTTTTTTATCTTGTCTCCTACAAATTTATAAATAAATATACATAAAATCTTTTCTAAGCTTTTTCTACACACAAAAACATATACTGCCTATCAAAAAAATCCTATGCCTTCGAAAAAAGCTCTCTTCCTTCTCTTTCACGACCCTTCCTTGTCATCTCCCTCCTAGTCTCCCTTATCCTCTTGGTCAAAAAGACCTTTTAGCCCATGTCTTTTCCACTTCCTCAATCTTTTCTTTTGGACTAACTTGAAGAAATTTCACTTTTCAAGGTAAATTTCCATTGTGTCTTCTTACTATTAATTTTCTATCAACCTTTCTTCTAATTTTAGTCCAAAATATATAAGTTTAGATCTAAGAGAGAAAAAAATAAAGATAAAGTAGATCTAAGATAAATAGAAGAAAATCTAACAAGTAAAAAGAAACAATTTAGAATAGATTAGAGATAAAAAAAAAAAAAAAAAAAAAAAAAAAAAAAAAAAAAAACTACATCTTATATTTTTTCATCCTTTCATCTTCTAATCTTAAATCTTTTTATTTTAATACATTCTTTTATGTCTTTCACACTATGTTTTAATTTACAACATGACATCGCCATAAGATGGCCTTTATCACACTTTAAAGAACCTTTATTTTTCTGGTGATGCCATTTGGACTTTGGAATGCCTCTTCTACCTTCCAAAGGGCTATGACATATGCATTCTCGGACTTGCTACACAAATCCATGATTATTTTTATGGATAATTTTAGTACACAATCTAATGCTAAGAACTACCTAGAATATGTGAGAGAAGCTTTTGAATGATGTAAAAGAATGGAAACAACCCTTAATCCCGAAAAAATCTTTTTGGCAATTCAAAAGGGAGTGTTACTAGGATACGTGTTAAGGACAATAACTGGATGAAATCAAATAAACAAGTGAGACCTCTCTCAAAGAAATAAATATAAAGAAGTATATGTATTAAAAAGAAACTGGAATGGCTAATGCCAAAAGACAAGAAAACTAGAGACTCTTGAACTAGACTAGAAACAAGAGAGGAGTTGACAAGAGTGAAGAAGGCTTCACTCTTGTCTCTATTTATACTATCTACCTAAGAGCTAAGTGGCGACGTTCTATAGGACCTCCAACACGTATCCAATTTATAAGACACGTGTCCAAGTTGCAAGACACGTGTCGAACTTGCAGGGCAAGTTTCCTATATGTTTGCCACGTATTTAGCTTGGTCTTCAAGCTATCAACATGTGCGACATGTGGCTAACTTATTGACCAAGTTTCTAATCCAAAAAGTCTACTATGGACACTTATAAAGTCAAAGCAGCGTCTATGAAGTTTCTAAGAAGTTTCTCTAAAGATATTATGGAATTAACCTGCTTTTACCTTCTTTTATCTAGTTCTATCTGATCATATAGGTAACTATGTATATGTCCGTGACATTACCCCCCCTTTAAAAGGACGAGTTCCACGAGGAGCGGTGATTACATGTGTAGAAAGTCTAAGATGCGACGAATAGTATTTGCCACATACTCTGATCTTTATTCTCTTTGAAGGTAATTGATGGGTCCTCTCAGCCATCGATAGTGTCCCATTCCAAGGCGAGAAGACCACCCTGTTATTTGATCATTGTTGTGACCTTCATAACTTTCTTCGAATATCACATCTGGAACACCATCAGGAGTTGTTCCAATCTCCAATAAAATCACCAAATATCGAGAATCTCTTCCAAGGTCGTGATATCAAACACGTTGTATCTTGCCATCTATTCGAGGAAGAACATGTCATTATTGAAGATCTTCATCTCGATTGCGTCATCTTGAGGGTTGTGACAGTCGCAATGTCTCTTCCGGTAGATCAGCAAATGAAGGCTCTTGAGTCAAATCCGCTGGCTGTTGATTCTCCATCTCCTTAGCGTCACATAATACAAAGAAGCTATAAACAAGGATAAAAAGTTGAATGTTATCTTGCCTACATCTTGTTTCTTTTATAGGGAAAGTCTTCATCTTGGTTTCAATGGATGTTGTTGATGAAAGGTCTCCACCTTCCTCGCTGCATTCGCCAGATTTTTTGCTAGTTCTCATGTGTGCTCACTAATATCGTATCCGTGCCAGTGAACAAGATATTCCAACCTATTTGGGTGCCGCCTTGAGTCTAAGACTTCTTCTACTTCAAATTCGTCATAATTGTTCACTTCTATAGGAAGAGGTGGCACTTGTCTTCTTCTTGGTATGTTCACTGTCTTATATGATTCAAGAAGAGACACGTGGAATACAGGGTGGATCTTTGTAGACTCTGGTAGGCGTAATTGATATACAACTGGATTAATTTGTTCAGAAATACGAAAAGGTCCAAGCTTACGATAGTCCAACTTGTCACAAGGTCGCGTAGTCTTGATATTGCGACGAAGTAGCCATACCTTGTCGCCTATGTTGAGTTGTGGTTGTTCCTTTCGATACGCATCAGCGTTTATCTTTTGTTGTTCTTGAGCTTCGTTTAATTGTGCCTTCATTATTGTATGTAGTTCTGACAAATAATTTACCAAGTCTTCCGCGGCAAGATTGTCAACTTTCGAATAGTCAAAAGTATCAAGTCATGGATGGTAACCATAATTGGCAAAGAAAGGTGTTTGTTGTGTAGAAGAATGTAGCATATTATTATAAGCAAACTCTGCCAATGGTAAAAGAGTTGTCCAATCATCTTGTTGGTAGTTGATGGTACATCTCAAAAACTGTCCCAAGACTTGATTTACTCACTCCGTTTGTCCATCAGTTTGAGGATGGAAAATTGAAGATAGCTTTATATCCACCTTTAGAATCTTGAAAAGCATTCTCCAAAATCTCGATACAAATTGAATTCTACTATCCGATATAATATCCTTAGGTAATCCATGATAGCGGTAGATATTGTCAAAGAAAAGCTTAGCTGTTTTTTTGCCTGTGATAGATTTTTATATGGTATAAAATGTGCCATCTTAGTGAAACGATCTACTATCACAAATATAGAATCATAAGAATCTGAGTTTGGAAGATCCGTGATAAAATCCGTAGACACAGAAGACCATGGTTGTTCTGGAATGGATAATGGCTGAAGAAGTTAGTAGGGTCGGTGGCGAGGAGTTTTTGATCTTGAACAAACATCACAGGTTTTTACAAAATCTTTGACTCCCTTCCAAATTTGAGGCCACCAAAAATCTCTAGATATCAACTCTAGAGACTTATTGTACCCAAAATGTCCTACTGCCGGGAAGTCATGACGAGCTTGAAGAACACGTAATCGTGCTTCACCTTCTGGAACATATAAGCGCCCTTCGAAATAAAGTAGATTTTTCTAGAACTCAAACTTCGAAAAATCATGAGACTTAGAAGAATTATTTTTAATTTCATGAATAAGAGGATCTGAGGACATACTTAACTGGACTTGCTTGAAAAAAGTTGAATCAACAATTAATGTTGATTTCGTTGCCCGAAGATAAAATTGCTCTAGCTTTAAGAGAGTCGTTCTTTGTTGATCAAAAGCTGCATTTCCTTCTTTTGGTGCAAGATAAGAACGTCTAGAAAGTGCATCAGATAGACCTTGTTGTTTTCCTGGCCGATATGTAATAATGAACTCGAATCTTGATAGAGACATGCTCCAACGAGCCTGACGACGATTCAACACGCGTGCTGACATGAAATACTCGAGGTTCTTGTGATCCATATACACGGTGACTGGACTAGAAGCGCCTTCTAGATAATGACGCCATTCTTGAAAAGAATCCACAATTGCAAGAAGTTCTTTATTGTGGATTTCGTAGTTGATCTCTGCTGCCAAAAATTTCTTGGAATGGAAAGCTACTGGATGGAGTTTGTCATCTGTTCCCATTTGTGACAATACTGCGCCCAAAGCAAAGTCAGATGCGTCTGTTTCCATAAAGAATGCCTTGGAAAAATCAACGCGATACAAGATTGGTGCAGAAGTAAAAGCTATCTTCAAAGCTTCAAATGATGCTTCTGCTTCTTTACTCCACTCGAGCTTGTCCTTACAAGTCAAACGTGTAAGTGAGGCTGCAACTTGAGAGAAGTTCTTGATGAAGATTCGATATTAATTGGCAAATCCTAAAAAACATTATACATCCCTTATTATTTTTGGAATCTTCCAATCCATTATTGTTTGAACTTTCTTAGGATCCATCATGAGGCCATCATTCGAGATGATATATTTCATGCTCTTCTACATTCTTAGAGTAGATTAAAATGTCGTCTAGGTAGCAGACAACAAAATCATCTAAAAATTCATGAAAAACATCGTTCATGAGATGTTGGAAAACAGCTGGTACATTTGTGAGTCCAAAAGGCATAACATTATATTCGAAATGTCCATACCTTGTTCGAAATGCAGTTTTTCATTCATCTCCTTCTTTAATGCGAACCAAGTTGTATGCTCCTCATAGATCTATTTTTGTATAGATCTTAGCTTGATTCACTTGATCAAGAAGTCCAGAGATTAAAGGTAGTGGATACTTGTTCTTGATAGTGATCTTATTAAGTCCCCGATAATCCACACACATTCGTAATGATCCATCTTTTTTCTTCACAAATAGAATTGGAGCTCCTGCAAGAGATTTGGAATGGCGTATGAAGTTCTTGGCTAGATTCTCTTTAATATACTCCTTGAGTTCAGCCAACTCATTTTGTGATAAATTATAGATTGGTCCAAAAGGGGGCTGAGATCCCTCTTTGAGATCAATCAAACAATCATATGGGCGATGCTCCGGAAGAATATCAACATTCTTCTTCTCAAAAACATCTTGATAGTCTCGGTATTGGCTTGGAATGCCACTTGAAGCCTTTCCACTATCAGAAATGGGTGTTGCGTAAATAGCAAAAGTTGATCCTTCTTTTGCTGCGTGTATAAAAGCTTTTGCACCTATAAGTACAAGTTTTACTGTATCAGGCTTGTAGCTTTTTATTGGATCGATAGGATGTTTAATAATATCCTAGAAAAAGTCAAGTCTACAAGAATTCCAATCTATTTGAGGGTTATATTTTTCTAGCCATGACAAACCTAGAATAATTGGATTAGATGAAGATTTAATTATGTTAAAGGTTACATAGCTATTATGACCATCTATTGTTACTTTTATAGGACGGGTTTCATGAGTGACATCTCCTGAGGACAATGGGCAATCATCTATGACCTCTACATGTACGGGTTTAGGTTTCTGTACTAAAGGTATTTTACGATTCTTAACAAATTATTCATCTAGAAAACATGCTGAGGCTCCTGAATCTAATAAGGCAGAGGCTCTGTAATTTTTTGGTCCTAAATATGCATCTATCATAAAACAAGAAGAGGGTTGTGAGGAGAGAATAGGACCTTTACTGGGAATTGTACAGGGTTCCAGCTGCACGGTCCCTATTGTAGCTGGACAAATTTGTTTTTCGACATGTTGTCTTCTTTGACAGCCGTACTCCTCATTTTGTAGTTGCGACGTTTCTTTGGACAATGTTGAGCAGTGTGCTTAGGTTCTCCACAATATAAACACAATCCTTCTTGACGACGACGAATCTTTTCTTGTTCAGTAAGAGGTTTAAAACGTACCGCATCAATTTGCATGTCTTCTACTTTCGAATGTACGTTTTGTGAAGATGTTGATGTTGCCATTGAATAATAACGTTGAGGCTCCCTTGTATGACTTTGGGATCAAAACTCAAAAAGTCGATTGTCACACTTTATAGCAAAATCAATTGCTTGACTCAATGTCTGAGGATCGGATAAATTGAGCATTAACTTTTTTACCTCATATTGTAATCCGTAGAGAAATTGACTGATGAGTGCAACATCGTCCCACTTGATGTCGATCGCTAGTTGTCAAAATTGTGAAGCGTATAATGACACTGATCGATTGCCTTGTCATAGGATGCGAATCTTGTTGGTTGCAACATGAATTGCATCATGTTCTCCATACATCAATCGAAATTCTGCAAAAAATATCTCCAAATTATCCAATATTGGATCACGTCATTCAAGAAAAGATGAAAACCACGATAAGGCAGGACCCGAAAGTAACGTTCCAATAAACCTAACTTGAGATCCTTGCGTAGGATAACTCTGAGGTTGAAGTTTGATCACCAGTTGTACCTGATTGATGAATCCTCGAAACTTAGATCTTGTGCCATCAAACTTCTCAAGCAAACTGATTTTTGGTTCTCTAACGTTTGAACGGTGCTCCATCATCGGTGAGGTAGCATGGTTTGGTGTAGATATTGACGTAGCTCCAACCATCTCTACATCTTCACTTCCTGCTAATCTTGATGCTCCTTGTGGTGGTAAACTGAGTTGATGCATTGCAAGCATTAATTCTCTCATTTGCTCTTGCATTTGTGCCATTGCACTCTTCATTTCCGCAAGCTCTGCCATGATAATATAATAGAAAGGAAGATGTCTACTCTTACTTCAAGAAATACGGAACACACACTCAAAAGAAAAAAAAATTCTAGAAACAATATCAATTTAGAAGTGGGTACTCCACAACTTCTAATATGCTTATATCTTATCAAGAGAAAGGGGTAATCCACTCTTAATCAAGAAAAGACAAAGCTCTGATACTGTATGTGTACTCTTGTCAATCTGTCAAGGACAATAACTGGATGAAATCAAATAAACAAGTGAGACCTCTCTCAAAGAAATAAATATAAAGAATTATATGTATTAAAAAGAAACTGGAATGGCTAATGCCAAAAGACAAGAAAACTAGAGACTCTTGAACTAGACTGGAAACAAGAAAGGAGTTGACAAGAGTGAAGAAGGCTTCACTCTTGTCTCTATTTATACTATCTACCTAAGAGCTAAGTGGCGACGTTCTATAGGACCTCCAACACGTATCCAATTTACAAGACACGTGTCCAAGTTGCAAGACACGTGTCAAACTTGCAGGGCAAGTTTCCTATATGTTTGCCACGTATTTAGCTTGGTCTTCAAGCTACCAACATGTGCAACATGTGGCTAACTTATTGACCAAGTTTCTAATCCAAAAGTCTACTATGGATACTTATAAAGTCAAAGCAGCATCTATGAAGTTTCTAGGAAGTTTTTCTAAAGATATTAAAGAATTAACCTACTTTTACCTTCTTTTATCTAGTTCTATCTGATCATATAGATAACTATGTATATGTCCGTGACAATACGTTGTCGGATAGAAAGAATCCACCTTGGAAAGACACCGGATTCTTAGTTGCTACTAGAACTAGCAAGAAACATGAGAAGAAGCCTCGTAAGTATCTTGTATACTTGCACAATATTTATTCAAGCTTCCATATTATACTTATATTATATTTGTATAAAACTTGTACAAATATAAAATAAAATCTTTTATATAATACTTGTACAAATATATGTACAAATACTTTGTATAATATTTATAAAATAATTATATAAATATTTAATATAAATATAAGTATATATACTTATATAATATATATAAGCAAAGTATATATATACTCAAGTATATTTCAAAATACAACCACATATGACGAATACAAGTTACACAATTAGCTGAAATTAAATAAATCACTAAAATTTCATCCAAATATCAAATCAAGCGTGCATATAGTTCATAGAAAGTTAATAATACATTATAAAATCTGTCAAAATTTCACAAACAAAGGTCTTATCATTTAAAAGTTATGGCTAATTGAAGTAGGTACTAAAAATTTCTAGCAAACTGCAAAGACAGCAAAGCTCTTCTTATTTCAGCTTTTGTTGTGTTCACTTGCCTCCTCCAAATTGAATACGTAATAGCTTTTTGGAAATCTCACTCTATCATCTAACTTGTCTTCAAAGCTTACATATCTTCCTTTCAAATTTCAGATTTTACGGCTAGTTGAAACTACCCCTCAAATCCTAGTGACAATTTGCCCTCTTATTACTTCATAGTTCATAAAATTCTCATAGAAGCTCCAAATACATTTATTTTTATTCTCATGGAAAGCTTACATAAGCTGCTATAAGCACCTAAAATACCAAAAAGATTGAAGAGACTGTCCAATTCAAGTGGTTGAACAAAGTCTTTGCCCCTCTTCATCAAGTGGCAGCAGACTCTTTCCTCTTCTCAAGGTCACAACTCTTTCTTTCCAACTCCAAATGCTTCAAGAAATAACTTGATAGAAAGCTAGCACATTTTTCCATCTTTATTATAAATTTGACTAAGAAAGAATCGAAATCAAACTTACAATAGCACCTCAAAATTTCTGCCTTCACTTCTTGATAGCAGCAGACCTCACTCTACTAAAACAAGCGTAACTTTTCACTCACCACTCCAAAATAAGCAAATGAGTAGGCTTTAGAATCCTCACAACTCAAGAATTATTTTTTTAAAATTTTATCACTAAAACTTTAGTATCCTTGGAGCTATCTCTCTCCAAAAATCACATATTCTATAAGTTATAATCCTAGTTCTAGCAAGAGGAGTATCCTGTCCTTTTCTTCCACATCAATCCATGCCACGTCCACATGGGCAGCCAAAATCCTATTGGATAGGCCTTATTTATCCCATACTCTTCTTTCTTATCTCTTGTAAGGGACCATGTTACCTCAAAATCAACAAGAAAGATAAAACAACCTTTATCTTCCTTCCAACTACAAAAGAATCTATTCTAAGATAAAAGTAAGGTAGGAACAAAATAAATAGCCATCTTAATTCACTAATTGAGTAGCTAAAATAAATCCTTTCCTTAAAATATCTTTCAAAATACCCTCTAGCACTTACGCATAGATAATAAAAATAAATAAAAAATATAATATTTATATATACAACACGTAAATGCAGTATGATAATGTGGTTTTTAAAAATGGTAGAAAATCTGATCTAGAGAAGGTAGAAATCATCATCAAATCACCACCACCCACAAATATGAAACAAGCTGAACAAGTATTAGATCACATTGGATGGTATCGTGAGTTGATTCCAAATTACAACATGAAACCTTGTCTATTACCAAGATACAACGGAAGGTAATAAGGTTTGAATGGACTAATAAATGTCAAAAAGCCTTTGATTGATTAAAGAAGAAGTTGAGCTCATATTCTATATTAAAATCACTAAATTAGAGCGAACCTTTCCATATCTAATATGATGCTTCAGACATAATAGTAGGTAGTACATTGTGCCAATCCATAGGTGATGAATAAAAAAATTATCCTATAGCCTTTACTAGTAAGTAATTGAATGTCACAAAAAAGAATTATACCACCACAGAAAAAGAATGTTTAGCCATAGTATTCTCGATGAAGAAATTTCATCATTATTTATTGTTGAATCCCATTGTATTCTTCATAGACCACATGGCAATCAAATATTTGATCAATAAGACAAATTTGAATGGTCAAATAGCTAGGTGGATATTATTATTAGAAGAGTTTGACTACAAGGTAGAGTATAAGCCTAGCAAGATGCATAATCAAATTGATCACTTTTCTAGATTATTAAAGGAGTTAGGCCATACGTCCATTGATGACAAGTTGGTAGATGAAATTCTTTTTACCATTTCTATCTAACTCATATAATATGACAATATTGCAAAATTCTTTACTACGCAGCAAATACTATTTGAGTTAATTAAAAATAAGCACTCGAAGGTCAGAGTGAATAGTAGGCATTTTATTATTATCGGCAATCAATTATATTGGAGAGGAGAGGATGGACTTCTCAGACGTTGTATAGTAATAAATGAAATTCTAATTATTCTGACTATATGCTATGATAGTGCATATAGTGGTCATTTCTTTGATAGATTAACAAATCAAAAGGCTTTAAGAGTTGGCTATTATTGGCCTAGTATATTCCAAGATATACATGACCATATCAAATGGTGTCATACTGCATTTACGTGCAGTGTGTAAAAATATTATATATTTTGTATTTATTGTTATTACATATGTGAGTGCTAGAGATTATTTTAGAAGGTATTATAAGAAGAGGATTTATTTTAGCCACTTAATTAGTAAATTAAGATAGCTATTTGTTTTGTTTCCTACCTTACTTATATCCTAAAATAGATTTTTTTATAATTAGAAAAAAAGTAAAGGTTATTTTACCTTTCTTGTTGACTTTGAGATAGCATGGACCTTCTGAGGGGTAAGAAAGAAGAATATGAGGTGAATAGGGCTTGACCAATAGGATTTGGTTGCTCATGTGGGCATGTCATAGGCTAATGTGGAGGAAAAGGGGAGAATACTCCTCTTGCTAGACCTAGGCTTAGCCAATTTTTAAATAGTAAATTTTGGAGAGAGATAGCTTAGGGGGTATAGAAGCGTTTGTAATGAAAATTGGAATGCATATTTTTTGAGTTGTGAGGATTATAGAACCTATTCATTTGTTTGTATTGGAGTTGTGATCAAAAAGTTATACTTGTTTTAATAGAATGAGGTCTGTTGCTATTGAAAAGTAACGGCAGAAACTTTGAGCTGCCACTGCAGGTTTTATTTCGGCTCTTTCTGAGTGAAAATTGTAGAAAGTGTGGAAAAATGTGCTAGCTTTCTATCAAGTTATCTCTTATAGAATTTGGAGTTGGAAAGAGAAAGTTGTGAGCTTGTGAGTGAGAAAGGATCTGCTGCCACCTGATGAAGAGGGATAGAGACTTTGTTCAACCACCCAAGTCGAATTGTCCTTTCAATCTTTTTGATATTTTAGATGCTTATAGTAGCTTATATAAGCTTTCCAAAAAACAAAAATCAATGCATTTAAAGCTTCTATATAAGTTTTATGAGCCGTGAAGTGTCAAGAGGGAAAATTATTGCTAGGGTTTGAGGAGTAGAATCAACTAGCTATAAAATCTAAAGTTTGAGAGATATATATGCAAAATTTTAAGACAAGTCAGATGATAGAGTGAGCTTTCTAAAAAGCTATTGCATGTCTAATTTAAAGAAGGGATGCAACAACAACAAAGGCTGAAGTGAAGACGAGCTTTGCTGCCTTTGTATTTGCTGGGAATTTTTAGTGCCTATTTCATTTAGCCATAACTCTTAAACCGTATGACACTTATTTGTGAAATTTTGATATATTTTACAATTAATTATTAACTTTTTATAGGCTATAAGCACGCTTGATTTGACCTTTAGATGAATTTTTAGTGATTTATTTAATTTCAGCTTGTTGTATAACTTATATTCCTCATATGTGGTCGTATTTTGAGGTATACTTGAGTATATATATACTTTGCTTATACTTATTATATAAGCATATATACTTGTATTTATATCATATATTTATATAAGTATTTTATAAGTATTATATATAATATTCATATATATATTTATATAAATATTATACTAAGGATTATATTCTATTTTTTATACGAGTATTTTATAAGTATTATATATAATATTTATATAAGTATTTATATAAGTATTATACCAAGGATTATACTCAATTTTATATAAATATTATATCAAAGATTATATTCTATTTTTGTATAAGGATTATATTCTAATATTGTACAAGTATAGAAGATACTTGCACGGCTTCCTCTCATGTTCCTTGCTAGTTCTAGTAGCAACTAGGAACTCAGTATTTTTCCAAGGTGAATTCTCTCTACTCAATAACAGTGTGACACTTGCCAATGTTGTCGTGAAGTAAATACATCCATGTATAGAAACTTTGGTTAATTTTCTTTTCTTTAAAATTTTATTAAGTTCTTTTTTTCTTCTTACCAATCAAATTTTTTATATAGTTTTGGAAAAAAAATTTGACTTTCTTTCTTTGTTCTAAATTTCACTTTATCTTTAATCTTAACTTTAAATTTGATTTAGCCTTGAAAACTTTTTTTATTTCTTTTATTTTTTTATTTTTTTTCTAATCTTAAATTTTAGTAGATTCAGGGTTATATTTGTAGATATAAGGAATTTTGACTTTGAAGTTGAATTTAGGATTTTATTAAGAATAAATAGAAGTTTGGATATTAATAGCTAATTTCTATTAATAGTACTAACTTGGAGGATTAGATTTGGTGTTTTTTATAACTTTAAACTATTAGTTGTTGACTTGGACTTTGAAAACGTTAGCTATGACTTCTTTGACGAACTCGGAAGAAAAGAGAACATGGTTTTTTGGCAAGTTTAGGGAGGTATTCAGGGAGAGTTTCTTCTTAGCATGAGTTTAGGTGATAGAAACACATGAATCGGAGCTTAGATGAGAGAAATATGCTTGTTTGAACTTAGGCTACTAATATGATATCTATTGTCACTATTCTAGGTATATTAGGAGTTTTAAGATACTAGCAAGAAATCAAGAAGTTGGATTAGAAACTAGATTTTAAGCTAAATATTTTATATCTAAGGATTGATAGAAATAAGTCTAAAATGAGTGAGATATGGTTGGTTAAAACCAGCAAACTAAACTAGGATTTTGAAGAAATTAGATAAATAGAAGGGTTTGCTTTAAGCTAGAACTTCAATTTCAAGATGAATTTGAAGCTCATTTTTTTGTGTACATATTATTTTACTATAAAAAATCTATATCTAAAATCTCATATCAATTGAAACTTTGATTAGGGAGAAATGGCAAATTTTGTTCTCGAGTATCTAGGATTTTAACTTTTGAAAGTACATGTTGAGGATTTGGTGATATTAGTCAATTTGCAATGAATTTGGAGCGGAAATTTTGTGTGATGATGATCAAAGATGTAAGTATTATACTCCCAAATTTTAAGTTCATTTGTATGGCTGGATCTCAAAATATGAATTTTTAAGTTTCTGATTTGGATTTGGCTTTTAAAAGTACCTGCCAAGGATTTGGTGATACCGGTCTATTAGCTATAAATTTGGAGCTAAAAAAATTATATTATAATAATCAAAGGTATGAATTATATTTTACCAAATGTGAACAATTGGATCTTAAAATATGAATTTTTAAGTTTCCAATTTGGTTTTGGCTTTTAAAACCACCTGCTAATATTTTGGTGATATTTGACAATTGGTAATGAATTCATAGCTCAAAAATTTTGTGACAATGATTAAAGATATGAAATTTGTATTCCCAAATTTTGAGCTTATTTAAATAGCTGGATCTTAAAATATAAATTTTCAAGTTTCCAATTTGGCTTTGGCTTTTAAAATCACCTGCTAATATTTTGGTGATATTTGATGATTGGTAATGAATTCATAGCTCATAAATTTTGTAACAATGATCAAAGATATGAAATTTGTATTTCCATATTTTGAACTTATTTAAATAGCTAGATCTAAAAATATGAATTTTTAAATTTTTGATTTGGTTTTGACTTATAAAATTACTTGCTAATATTTTAATGATATCTAGAGATCGGTAACAAATTCACGGTTGAGAATTTTTGTGAAAATGACTAAAAAAGTGAATTTTATATTTCCAAAGTTTGAACTTATTGAAATGGTTGGATCTTGATTTATAAATTTTCAAGCTTCTAGTTTGTTGGTTTATTACACACATGGTTTTGTAATTACAAAAAACAAAATTTAAGAAGGTTTGTGCATATTAGATCCAACTTGATTGCAAAGAGGGACCTTGCATCTATCCAAAGCAAACTTTTGCCACGATAGCATTCTACAAAAAATAATTTATACATGGAATTGCCTCTCCATATGTCACTACCTTTAATTCCTTTTGAGAAATAGAAAATTGACTATATTGGAGAGATATATCCTAATTCTTCAAGAGGTATGAGACACATTGTAATTGCCACCGAATATTGCGAGGGTAAGATTCACTCCTCAATCCAAGTTATAAGGTGGCATCAATTAAGAGCTGCTTATAACTTGTGGTGTGAAGTATAAGGAGCAATAAACAAAAATGAAGGAAAAGAACAACACAAAACAAGTAAAATATGTGCAATTAAGTAATTGCACACTACTTGTTTACAAGATCATGGATTCAAACCTCACCAAGGCTCACAAGTAGTGTATATGGGTGTCCTAGAGGGGCCACGAGGCCTTAGTCTTATCCTCCTACCTACATCCAAGGTGCCACAATCCATATGGGACTTGTGCACCTCCCTTCCTACAAGGACTACACTAGTTGTTGGTCCTCCTATTTTATACTAGTAGAACTAATAATTTTGCATTTTTGATTTCACCATGCTGTTCAAAAATATCCGAATAGCCTAGGAACCTTGTACGGCCTTCAAATCTTGCTCCATTTCTTCATAATGGCTCCCAAGGTGGTAAAACTCATTTTTACCAAAACCTTCAAAATTGCTCTAAAAATTCTTAATAAATTTTAAGTAAATTCTAAATAAATTTTAAAAATCTCTATAATATTTTTAAGATTATAATATCAATTTAAGACTATTTTATTCTACCTTAGAAATTTTTTATAATAATAAAATCAATAAAAATCAATTCAAAATCCTATTTTCTACACAAATAATTAAAAAGACATGAGATTTCTTTCTTATGCTTCTTCTACCTACTAAGTAATATTTATAGGTTTTTAATAAGTAATACATGTAGTTAGAAGGCCAATGTAGACATTGGTCTCAATATCTAACTCTTAATACTTAATAATAAGTAAAAATATTAAACCAACTAAAATAATTGCCTCCAAGACTTATTAAGATTCCATTTTTGTAACTTTTTTTCTAATAAGACTTTTATATTTACAATACTTCTAAATTCTAATAAATACTTAAATAGTCAAAAAAACTCTCTAACCATTATATTTGTATAACTAAATGACTTAAGATTATATTTTTAACTAATATACTAATTAAGATCCATTGATGGGATTCACATATGGCGACCATCTGAGACTATTCGTAAGAATAGAAAGAATCCAACTCTTGCCTTTGACACGGTCTATAAAAAAAATGATAGAAGACTTATAACTTAGATACTATAATCTATCAAAAGAAGTAGAATTAAAGAAAAGAAGAATATTATGACTTTGACCAAGAACAGAAAGGCAATTGATTGTTTCCAACTTGACATAGTTCTACATATAGCAGTGTCTTGCTTAGTTACTAACTCAATACCTATATTCTATTAAGATGGGACTTAAAATCACTATCTAAATGATAAGGTACATTGACATTTTAACCAATATTCACTCCTTGTATTCTTTATAACAACTTCCATTAGTTCGTATAGGAAAGTCTTTTCCATCCAACATTTTAAGTTTGACTGAGTTATTATCAAAGACCTCTTTGATAATATATGGTCCTGTCCAAAGTGCATCAAACTTAGCTAGAAAATCTAATTTCCTAGCATCTTGAACCATCATCCATATTCCTCAAATAAATAGATGTCTTTTTATTTTTTTTTATTTTTATTTTTTTTTTATTATTAAAGATCTCCTTCCTTCTTCTTTGAGAAGTTCTTATATGTTCGCTGCAATCTTTGATTCCCACTAAGCTTTTTAAAAGCTCTAATTATTCTTCCAAAGATTAAAAAGCATCCAATCTTTTGTCAATAGCAATGCATAAGGATGAGGCTTGAAATTTTACAAATCGAATATGAATGTCTTTTTTTTCATAAGAATTTTTTTCTAACCATTTGACAAAATCACCATCATCTTCATATTCATATAACCTAGGGCTAATATATTTTATTGGTGCTATAGTTGATGTTGAATTGGATTGGATAAAATTACTTTGCTTGGCTTCATTAGATGTTGGTGGTTTTTCTAATGGAACCACGACTTGGAGTCTAAAGTGACTAAATACTATGGTTGTTGTACGATTATCTGAAGGTCCAAAAGTAAAAAAAGGCTTAGAAGCCCCCCAGTTTGTTACTCCTTTAGATTGCCTCAATCATCCTCTTCTTAATAAGAGAGGATAATTATCTGCTTCTTCATATAACCGTATTACATAAAATAATACCACATAATCTACACCTTCTGCTTGCATACAGAGGTTACGGATTTGACCTAGAAATTGAGAAGGTCTTTCATTAACTAATCTGACCTTCATAATTGCCTTGTGAGTGATTTTTAATCCCAATTTATTCATAGAGGATTCAAGCATAATATTGATGCTACTTCCATCATCTACTATGACCTTAGAAATTATTTTATCTATAATTTCTACATCTATTTCAATAAGTCCATATTCTTTATTGTTATTCTCTTCTTCCAAGGTGATATTCTCTTCTAGATCATCAACTTTAATTTGAGCTATTCCTTCTATATTCTTAATTTTTCTTCATAATATTTCTCCTTCCTTGAGGTCTTTTTTGATATTTGGTGCTACTTGAATCAATTATCCAAAAGAAATATTGGCTCTAGCTCTACAAAGATCTTGCCATTCATCGTAAGGTTCTGCATGATTGAAGGTTCTATTAGTTGTTGGTTGTTTTAAAAAGATATTAGAAGTCCAAGGTCCTTCCTTGCTTACAAATTGGTATTCTTCTTCATCAGGTTCAACTACAGAAGAAGGTTGGTTGTCTTATAATTCTTTAGCTATTTCTTAAGTAATTTTTGGTAATTCTTCAAATTTGGATGATTCTTTTGAAGTATCTATAGATACCTCATCTTCTTCAAGTTGTGCTAAATCTATTGGTTTTTTGACATTCATACTTTTGGTTATAACCAATGAAGGTAAATATGCATTGTCCTTGAAGATCTCCTTGTTGTCTAGTTGCACCAAGTGGGATTGAGGAGATGCTAAATTTGATGTAGAAGGTACATCAAGTTGAGCTATTGGATATCTAACATCCTGAGAAGTTTATGGCTATTGGTTTTAATTTTGATTTTGGATAAATGCTATAGATCCTTACAATGTTCCATGATTGGTTTGAACTATTGTTAAAGGATGATGATTTTGACCATTGCTTGAAGGGTCATAATACATATTTGATGGACTTTGTGTAACAATAGAATCTACAAATCTAATTCTTCGCATATTTCCTCTAAATTGGTTACCATAGTCCTTTGAAAAAGAAATTGAGGGAATGACTTGGTTGAGTCTTCTACAATGATCCGTAGGATGAGAACCTCTACAATTAGAACATACAATTCCATTTTCAATCCAACATTGATCTACTCAATATGGCTTTCCACAAGTAGGACAAGGTGTCATATTATTTTTTTGAATTGAAGGAAAATTAGAACCTATTTGTTTCAATTGATGAGGAGGTGTATACAATTGGATTTGATTTTTTTTCTAAATTTTTGTTATAGGAATTGTAGACAAAATTGTACCGTGTAGTTTACTTGTCTATAATTTGTACACCATAATCCAGAGGTATGAATTTCTGATTCATGATATCTAGCTTCTATATTTGGAGTTTGATTTTTGACAAGACAAGACATTTGTTCACTAATGGCTTTCATAGTATTCATCATCTCACTTTTGAACACCTCATTGGCTTGCCATACTTTACTTTTTAATTCTTCCAATCTATTATCATGAAAGATTTTAAATTAAGCTTGATCATATAGAGGTTGTATAGCTAAAGGTGTTAAATTGCTAATTGGCAAAGAAAATATAGAAGATTGTGAATAGCTTAAAGCTAGAGGTTGATGGAATTCTACAAGTCGATGTTGCAAAGATATAAAGGTGGGTATTGGTTCTTCTGCATACGATCATTTTCCTTATCAATAACCTCCACTATTAAAGCGGCTTGAATGGCTCCTTCTAAATCTTTAGGTCTCTTATTTAAAATATCCTGAATTATAGAAGGCATGGCAAAACCTTAGATAAAGTAGTGCCTTATGATATCCTCATTTAACAAATTACCAACATATCGAGTATATACTATCTAGAATCGCCTCACATATGATGTAATGTCTTCTAAAAGACCTTGTCTAATGTTTGTCAAGGCTGAAAGGGCTTGTTATAGACCAATCACAGTCCTATATTGACGAAGCAATGTTGTTAGGAGTTGTTCCTATTTGGTGAATGCTCCGTCTACATGAGATCTATACCAAGTATATGCAAAATCTATTAAGGTTGTTTGAAACCATATTAAATAGTAACCGTGATTGGTTACTAAATTCGTGATAAGTACCTCTACAAACCTTTTTATATGGGTTGTTAGATCTTCATTGATAGATCTACTAAATCTTGGAAGGTTAGGTGGAATTGATATCCCTTGTAATCCTGAAGGTACCACAATTGGTAATCTCCAAGGTAACATCATTGGATCAATTTGGATATTGGTTTGGAAGTTGTGGTTTTTTTCATTGGCTACACTAACCTTTGGAATTGGAATTGATAAAGGCTCTACTTGAGGCTTTGAAGGCTGTCTTCTTCCGTGCTCCATTCCAATAGAAGCTTATGACATCTTATTGTGAATTCCTTTTAATACATGGATTTCTACAACTGTAGGCTCAATATATAATTCAAGTTGTAAAACACGTCCAGATCGCAAAACAAGGCCAGTAAGAAGATGAACTACCTTAAACTTAATGTTAGGTGGCATACAACTAAGTATATAGTTTTTATATAACTCCCTTATGAAAAAAAGACCTAGTAGGTGATTTAAAGCAAACCAAGTAGATTTTAAATTATTTTTGTTTTTATTTTTATTTTTTGAATTAATATAAAATGCTTTCTCTTCTTATCTATTTGTAAGGCACGTGGTTTAATTATATACCAAGATGAAATCTCATGCCAATTTCAAATTAGTGGTATCACTCAATAATTAAACTTATCTTACAAGTGATGCTCGAGATTCAATTAAATACCAAGTTAAGATCTCATGCCAATCTTAATATGGCGGAATCACCCGTTAGTTGGACTTAATTCACAATTTAGAGATTGGAAAACAAGGCCAAGAATAGTACAAGTAATTTTAAAATTTTAAAACATGGATACCATAAAAATTAGATGGACTAGATAAAAAAAAACCTGTAGGGCAACCTGCAACAATTAACTATGCCTCATGGGGATCATCACTTCCCTCAAGTACAGATTCAATGCCAAAAAGAAGTCATGTCGGCCATCAATCCAACTTCACTTCCTTACAAAACATCTAAAAATTGAAACAACTATCACAAACACAACCAGGTTCTCTAAACAAAAGAGATAGATTGGAAAATTTCTTAGTACATATAATTGAATATTTTAATACTCAATTACACTACAAGGTGATAGAATGGTTTTAGATGTTATCTGTAGGACAGCAAGTCCTGTTGTGCTCCTTCCTAAATGTATCTAAAATTTCAACTTAAAGAAAGAGTTAAGGTTTGGAATCCACCAAGTTTTTCCTAGCCGTGCTCCTTCCTTGCTTTTATTTAAAATTTTAAATAATTGAAAAGCTAAGGTTTGGAACTTACCAAGATTAGTCTTAGATTTGAAGTTGTACTTGAACTCCACTCTTTATGCTTCCAAAGTGACAACCAATCTAAAGAGAACCACCAAATAATACTACAATAATACTAAACTAACCATATAGTATTTCAAGTTAGAAATAAAGATATTATATAAAAATAAATTAATAAATAAATAAATAAATAAATAAACTTATATCAATATAAAAAATTTATTATGCATATAAATAAAATAAAAAGAAAGAAAAACAATATTAGTATAAAAAAATAATAATAATCATCAAATAAGAAAGATAAAGATAAAAAGATAAGTAAAAATATAATATAATATAATAAATATAATAAAATTAAAAATATAAAAGAAAAATAAAATAAAAAAGATAAAATAAAATAAAAGTTTAAATAAAAGTTTAAATTAAAATTAATATAATATTAAAATATTAATAAAATAATTATAAAATAATTATTTTAATTTAATTATATTATTATTATTTTATATTATTATTATTTTATTATTTTATATTATTAATATTATTATTATTAGTTTTATTTTTTATTTTTATTTTTATTTTTTTTTTTTTTTATTTTATTTTCTTACTTTTTTTTTTTTTTTTTTTTTTTATTATTTGTATTTTTTTTTTTTTTTTTTTTTATTATTATAATTTAATATAATTAAGATAAGATTTGAAACACAACAATCAAAAGTATAACACAACAATGTAAATGATTGAAGAGATAGAAATCACTAACCTCAATTGTATTCCACTTAAAGTAGAAACTTCTCTCCACTCCAAAATCGCCAATAATTCACTTTTTGTTTAATAGCATTGAAATTTGTACCACTACAATCTTAACTTCAAAGTGCTTGTACACAAAAAAATTCCACTATTAAATAGTCACCACGCACTAAGAAATGCCTTTCCAAACATGAGGTACATGAAACTGCCAAGGCAGTAAACCACTTCCTAGTCTAAAAGTCACTACAAATTCAAATCAAGTCCAAATTGAACTTGCAATAGCTTATTGGAAAGCCAACATCAAGATACACCAATAAAAAAAGTTTCAACTTAAAATATACAATACAAAAAAACTGATTGATGAAAACCCGAGAGCAAATCAACATGCACTCAATAATGAAAATGTTTTTGAATACCTTATGAATTGAGAACTTGAAAAGCTTTGTATACACCAATAAAAAAGAGATGTAGAAAACTTACCAATGATGAAGATTAACTTTGAACTTCTCACTCAAAAAGACCAAGCAAAATGTGAATTACAACATACTAACTCTACATTCACACACACAATTAGAAGCACCACCTCCTGGCAAACGCACCATTTATGTGAGGGTAATATTCACTCCTCAATCCAAGTTATAAGGTAGCCTCAATTAAGAGTTGCTTATAAATTGTGGTATAAAGTATAAGGAGCAATAAACAACAATGAAGGAAAAGAACAACACAAAACAAGTAAAATATGTGCAATTAAGTAATTGCACACTACAAAACTAGTCACAATCTGTTCACTAGATTTTTACCTAGTAAAAAGTAAAAATAAAAAGTAAAAATTATGTTTTCAAGTAGGTAATTTTTTTATCTTTCCAATGATGTAAAAAACATGTAAATCTAAGTTACTATGAGTAAGTTATGATAATTCTAAGTTAGAAGGTAAACAATCAAAAAAGTTAAGTAGAAATTTTTACGTCAAGGATAACTTGTTACAAGATCATGGATTCAAACCTCACCAAGGCTCACAAGTAGTGTATATGGGTGTCCTAGAGGGGCCACGAGGCCTTAGTCTTATCCTCCTACCTACATCCAAGGTGCCACAATCCATATGGGACTTGTGCACCTCCCTTCCTACAAGGACTACACTAGTTGTTGGTCCTCCTATTTTATACTAGTAGAACTAATAATTTTGCATTTTTGATTTCACCATGCTGTTCAAAAACACTCAAATAGCTTAGGAACCTTGTATGGCCTTCAAATCTTGCTCCATTTCTTCATAATGGCTCCCAAGGTGGTAAAACTCATTTTTACCAAAATCTTCAAAATTGCTCTAAAAATTCTTAATAAATTTTAAGTAAATTCTAAATAAATTTTAAAAATCTTTATAATATTTTTAAGATTATAATATCAATTTAAGACTATTTTATTCTATCTTAGAAATTTTTTATAATAATAAAATCAATAAAAATCAACTCAAAATTTTATTTTCAATTTGAACAAGTTATAACATAGTATTGTATAATAATATGACCATTAGGTGAAAGAAGAAAGGATTGGTTATATTATAGAAAAGCCCAAATGAGAATATTCAAGAAAATTATCTTAAAAAAATAAATAATAGAGAAGGAAATAGAAAAAAATCAAAAGGTGTTGATATTACATTTTATAGAAGTAACTTCTAATTGCTTTGTATGTCCATAAATAAGGCAAAACGAAGTAGATTAGAAAAATAAACAATATAGGCATCTTTAGAAACAAGTTGAAAATAGGTTTTAAAAAACTTTACCACAAATTTCTAAGAGTTGATACCTAGAAAGGGCCAGTTATGAATTTGGGTTGAAATCAGATCCTAAGGCACAAAACAGCATGCTTATGGTAGTTGAAGAGTTTTTTGGTAGATCAAAGAATGGGATTAGAAAGTGGACTTGAGAAGTTTTACATAGGATTTGATTTAGAGTGATTTAGATCAAAATTGACTTTGTAAGAGCTTTATAAAGTCAAGGTTGTTTTGGGCAACTTTGGATTTTGTGAAATAAAATAGGAATTATGCTTTGGGCAATTACAGAAATTTTATAGCAAATCTATGACTAAAATTTTATGAATTGGTTGGTATTGTTGTTTTTAATGTGTGTTATAATTTTGAGCTTAATCTAACACTTTAATTGTAAGTAATTGAGGTCTAAGTAGATTAAGATCTCAAGAATTGGGTTTTGAGGGTCAATTAGGATTTTACAGATTTTGAGCAATTTGCTGGTTGGATTTCAATGAAATTTGTATTTGCACATAGAAGACTAAATTTCTTATACACATATAAAATTTTAAAGGAATTGAATGGTGAAAACAAGAGGTTTAGGCACTAGAATATTAGCATCAAGATTGGAGAAGGAGGCTGGCTGACACTTGAGCAGATTTTATAGGTTTTTCTTCTTTTTAGTAATTTTGATCTTCTTCAAACTTAACGTATTTATTGTCAACTTAGTTTTTAAGGTGTGTGTAAATTTTCAATCAAGATCAATGGTTTATTTGATAGTTATTGAGGTTCTAAAATTGTCTTAGGAATTGCTTAGGACTTGGTTAGGATTTGATTAGGATTTAGGATTTGGATTTAGGATTTAGTGTTTGATTAGGATTTCATTAAAATTTCATTAAGATTTTATTAAGATTTTATTAGGATTAGGATTTGATTTAGATTTTGACTTAGAATTTGATCAAGGTTTGACTTAGGATTTGACTTAGGATTTGACTTAGGATTTAACCAAGATTTGATTTAGAATTTGATCAGGGTTTGACTTAGGATTTGACCAAGATTTGACTTAAAATTTGATTAGGGTTTAATTAGGATTTTAAGATTTCTATTATTAATATTTTTAAAAATTATTTTTTTATATATTATTTTTTTTTATGATTAATATATGATTTATTTATTCGTCTTTTGTAATTTCTTTAAGATTGGATCAAAGCTTGATTAATATTATTAAGATTTAATAGAAGTTATTTAGGATTCTATTAGAGTTGTTAAGATCTTGTTGTTGCGTATTTCTTTTTTATCTTCCACAGCCAAGTGCCTAAAGCATTTTCAAGCAAGACTTCATGTATTATGACAACGACTTGGATGTCCTAAAATCCTAATCAGTAATAGAGGCATCTATTTTTTGAATACAATAATTGAGGATATGACCTAGAAATTTAATATCAATCATACATTGACAATCCCTTATCATCCTCAGACCAATAGCCACATAGAACAGATCAACCAAATCCTAGTTAATATTTTGAAAAAAAAAAATCAAGATTCAAAGAAGGACTAGGATACTAAGCTACCAGCAACTCTATGGGCTTATCGCACCACGTATAAGGTGATTACAAAGGCCACTCTTTTTTTCTTGGTATATGGAATGGAAGCAATTTTATCAATCGAGTTTAAAATTAAATCCCTTTGGATAGCTATAAATGAGAGAATAGCTATAGATCACTTCTTAAGAAGACGATTGGAAGAATAAGAAGGTCTAGACAAGATCAAAAGAATGCGTGCACAACATATTGAGGTAATCTAGAGGCACAGAAAGATTGCCTTCGATAAAAAATACAAGAAGCATGTTTTATAGCCAGAAATGTTAGTTATGATATAAGATGCTAGGAAACTTGATTTTCTAGCCAAGTTTGATGTCGTTTAGATGGGGCCATTTTTTATCAAAGAAGTCTACCTCAATAATTCAATACAATTATAAACCTTGAATAAAAAGGTATTTTCAACCAAAATTGTGGGGAGTAGATGCAAGGAGTACAAGGTGTGAATAATTAAGATTAGAACCAATTTTTCTCTCAAAAGTTGAATTAGACCTTCAATGTTTGAATCTTGAAGAAACCACCAATTGATTTATACAATATAGACAACTTGAATCTTCTCTATAACCAATTGAGAAAATTAAGTTGATAGGGAGTCTAATTTCTCAAATCAAATGGTTTATTTGTAGGTCTAGATTCCTTCCTTTATTATTTGCACTACTTTTTTATCTTCTACCTAGTCCAAATTCACTCCGATGAGAGAAGAAGGAGGTTTTGAATTCTTATTTTTTGTAGATTCAAATGGACTTCTACCAAGGCAAATAGAATATTATTAACAATTGGTCGATGCCAAATACATCCAACATATTAATGTGCACCACCATTATAGTATATAATTAATTTCAAAAGAAACATGAAAAATAAAAATAAAAAAATAAGATATTTATGAATTCTTAGATCCAAATCAATAAAAAATGAATGAGTAGTTATATATGATTTTTTACTTCCAACTTAACATCTTAATATTGCAGTTCAATTGGCTATGCCATAAGTTGTATTCAAGACAACGTGAATTTGAACCTCATTGTTAACAATCAAGCTATCCTTAATTGAGCTAGTGTTAGAATAAGAAAAACCATCTGCTACAATATAAGGGATATATCTAAATATACTTACATATTAAAATCCAAATCCAGATTGTTAGAGGAGGATGATATGTTGAACCAACATTTTGTAGATCTAGCACTAATTCTATGTAGGAAAAATAATTAGTTTTTACTTTTTAACTTTTTTTTTTCATTTTTCTCTATATTCTATGTAGTCCAAATTCACTCTGATGAAGGTAGAAGGCAATTTTGTTTTTTTTTTTTTTTTTTTTTTTTTTTTTTTTTTTTGCTATAGAATTATTCTGGATCCTTCCAAATAATTGAATATAACATAATTAATTTTATCTTCAACTTATTACCTTTCTTAATTGTAATCCATATCCACAAGCAAGAATGATCTTAATTTCAAGGATTTAACTTGTGTATTAAAACCAAGTCCATTTCAAGTAAACACCATTCTATTTACTTTATATTCTTTAATTAAGTGATTAACTATTTGACCATGAAGCCCAATAGAACCAATACCTTGCACTTCTTCAGCAATACATTTTGAGTTCTTTGTCTCTTCAAGTTGTCTCAAATGGTCGCCATATGTAAGCCATTAAAACAGCTTAGTTCTTTGTTTTTATCTAAAATCAATCAAAAATTAATAATTAGGATAAATTTAGATTAATTAATATTTATTAATGGCTAAAATCCTTATTAAATGGATTATTCTTATTAAATAGATGTTCTTATTATTCTAAGAAGTAAGCTCAATGTATTAGTAGAAAATTTAGATAAGTATATAATAAATTATCTAAATTTAATAATAGAATGATTATCTAGAGCTAAGATTAATTATACTAGCCTAATCTATTATTAAAAAATAGTAGAATTTCAAAAATTAGAATTCTATGAATTTTGATAATTTTTTAAATTTATCGGCTTCTAATTGTTGTGAATCAAAATTATTTGGCAATTGGTGATTTTAATCACTATATTAAAATACATAAAAGTTGAAAAAAATACTATAAGTTTATTTAGATTATCATTATTTATTTAATTTTAGATTAGAAGATAATAATAAAAGTTTTTTTTAATAAAATTATAATAGTCAAAAATTACAATTAGTAAATTGATCTTAAAATTATCTTTCCAAGAGGTCTAAGCACGCTCAAACCCAATCAAGAACAAGGCAACAGTAGTTGTTTTAGTGACAAGGGGATCTAATGCCTTTTTGACTTGAAATTGTGACTTTGAAGGATGAGATCTGGAGCATTAAGAAGAATTTGATGGTGAAACTTATTAAAGAAGAAGCGCTCTGAAGTTTGGTTTCTGAGAAGCTAAAGGTCGTTCAAGGGCAATTAAAGATGAGGCAATGGTGGCCATTTTAGTGATAGGGGGTCTGTTGCAAGATGAGATCTAAAGAGTCAAGAAAAATTTGAAGGTGAAACTTATTAAAGAAGAAGCGCTTTGAAGTCTAGTTTCTGAAAAGCTAAGGTTATTTCAAAGGCAATCAAGGACAAGGCAGTGGCGGCCATTTTAGTGACAGGGGATCTATTACATGATGAGATTTGGAGCATCAAGAAGAGTTTGAAGGTGAAATTTATTAAAGAAGAAGAACTTTAAAGTCTTATTTTTGAAAAGCTAAGGTTTGTTTATGGGCAATCAAGGACGAGGCTGTGGCAACTGTTTTAGTGAAGAGAGGTCTGCTATTGGAAAAATTCAAAGCACCAACTCTAAGGAGTAACATCTTCCAAACCAAAGCGAATTTGGAGCTGAAATTTTAAGTAGTGATAGATCTTAAAGTTACCTTTCTAAAAGATCTAAGCACGCTCAAACTCAATCAAAGACAAGGCGACAGCAGCTATTTTAGTAAAAGGAGGTCTATTCCTTAGATCAAAAGCATTACTAGGTTATATTTTTTTTTTTTATTTTTTTTTTTTTTGCACAATTGCTTGTGATATCCTTCTATCACATTATTGAATGATCTTGATACTTATTATCAAAAACTTTTTGAGTTAATTTCCCTTCATTATCCTATTTTTTTATTTTTTTATTTTTATTTAGAAATTTTCTATTATATTTTTTATTTCTATATTTTACTTTTATCACCAATTAAAGTTTATATTTTTAACTTTTATCTTTTTATATTTTTTACTTTTATATTCATCTTTTATCTTTTATCTTTTATCTTTTAATTTATTATTTTTACTTCTATCTTTTATATTTTATTTTTTACTATTTATCTTTTATTTCTTATTTTTATCTCAATTCTTTTATCTTTTTCATCCATCTATAATATTAATGGTGCATTGTTTGGAAGACATTTAAATAATAATATTATAAATACTAATAACAAAAAAACCATAAAAAATCTAAAAACACTAAATTTTTTTAATCAATCAAATAAAAATATAAAAAGTCTTATCGTGAGTTTTTTGATTCACAATGTACATAGATTATTAAAGACTTAATAAGATTGCCATCAAGAATAGGTATCCTTTATCTTTGATTTCAAAACTTTTTAATCAACTTAGTCAAGAAAAGATCTGTATAAAAATAGATGTATGAAGAAGTTTACTACCAAATCTTCATTAAGAACTTTTCTTAAGTTACAACTCTATTGACATGCTTAATATATAAAAAAAAAGAAGCAAAAGCATCATTTGAAGCTTTGAAGATAATTTTTATTTTTGTATCAATTTTATCACATTGACTTCTTCAAAGCATTTTTTATGGAAACAGATGCATCAAACTTTGCCTTGAATGCAATATTGTTACAAATGGGAGTAGATGACAAACTTCATCTAATAGATTTTTATTCAAAAAAAATTTTAACAGCCAAGATTAACTATGAGATCAACAAGAAAGAACTTTTTATAATTGTAGATTTTTTTTAAGAATAGTATTATTATCTAGTAGGTGCTTCAATCTAATCATTATATATTTTGATTATAAGAACCTCAAATATTTCATGCCAATATATATTTTGAATTATCACTAGACTCATTGGAACATGTCTTGGTCAAGATTCAAATTCATTATCACTTTTTGACCAAAAAAATAGTAAAATTTGTCTAATGTCTTTTTTAAATATTCTTATTTTATACCAAAAGAAAAAAATATAGCTTTTGATTAACAAAAGGTGATTTTGTTAAAGCCAAAACAATTTCATCTTTGAATAATAAAATCAACATTGACTATTGATTCAACTTATTTCAAGTAAGTCCAATCAAGTATTTTTTTAGACCTTCTTATTTATGATATTAAGAATAATTCATCTAAATCTTATGATACTTCTAAATTCAAGTTCAAGAATAATCTATTCTATTTCAAGGAATGCTTGTATATTTCAAAAGTTGAAGCATAACTGTATTTTTAAAGCTTGTCACAACTTTCCTACAATATGATATTTTAGATACAACAAGACTTTAGAACTAATATCAAAAGATTTTTAGTAGCTTCAAATGTAGAAGGCAATTAAAGAGTTTGTACAATCATGTAATATTTATTCAAGATCAAAAACTTGTCATCATCAATCTTATGGTGTCATATTGTAACACGTTTATGTAATAAAAATATAAATAAGAATGATTTTTTATTTAATATTCAATTATCTTCATTCAATAGGAACTCAAGATATTTAAGGAAGGTTTTTATAAAAGCCTCTTAGATTTTTTTTTGTCTTAATAGCTAATAGATAAAAGTTAATTATTATTTTTTTCTTCTAGGCTATAGAAATTCTTTTATTGCTTTTAAAAAGCCATCAATTAATAAAAATAGGATAGATGAGATAAATAATTAGTATAGTTGATATTAGGATTAAGTTTAAAATAGGATCAAGCTTTAAAATCCTTAGGATAGGTTGGATTGATACCTGCAAATCAACCATTTATAGAACATAGTTAAAATGAGATCTCTAGCCACAAAAACGGCCACCAAGGACAAAGTATCAAGTCATTTGGAGATCAGCGATTAGAATTGAAGAGCTAGCTTTAAGCTTATTTTAGAAGCATAAGACTTATTCAATAGGATTTGAAAAGACTAAGCAATCATTATCTAAAGTTAAGATTTGTATTAGTAATTTGGATTTTATATAATAAAGTTAGAACTAGCATTCTCAATTATTTTGTACAATTGATATAACATCTACGGTTGAAAATTTGATAGTGTATGGATGATTGAATGTGCTAAGATTGCATGAAGATTTGTAATAATCTAATGATGTAATTGAAAGATGTTTGATCTGAAATATAAGGAAGTACCAAAGATTGGCAATTTATGATTGTTTAAGATTTTTGCGATATCTGAAGATCTGTTAGTCAAAACAAGAAGAAATTTGGCATGGTATTAGAAGACTTAGAGATAAATTTTGAACTAAAGTTAATAGTTAGAGAAGGAGAAATCACTACTAGAATATCTGCATCAATTTTCAAATTAGTAGTTAAATAATATCAATACAAATTTTGAATGTTTTATCACAATTTGTAAGTTGGATTGGACTGAAATTTTTTGAGCATTTGGAAGACTTATAATGGCATTTGTATAAAAAAATTTACATTGAGTAGATAATCAAATTAAGAGTTATAGCTTATTGAAACTCACTGATTAAGATTAATACTTACAAAGAAAAATCTAAGTTGCCTAATTGTGAAAGTAACAAGACAATTGAATTTTGTGTATAATTGAAGTTATCAAAAAGAGTATATTTAAGCACTTTGTATTGGCTTTAAGTATTTTTTAATTAAAATTCAAATCATATTCTTCTTACATAGATGAGACCTATTAAGGTTTCTTGCATATTTGTAAACTACAACTTCACCCTCCACAATTAGATGCTCGGTGTATTTTCAAATAAAATAATACATAATACAAAAACAAACTTTTCTAACTATTATTTATACTAGAATAGCCATGGTCTATTGTCTCTATAGATTTTATCATAGATCTATCAATTTTAAGTTCATATGATTTTATATTTGTGATTGTAGATTGTTTCATCAAAATGGTATACTTTATAATATATACAAAATCCATCATAGATGAAAAAATAACTAAACTCTTTCTTGATAACATCTATTACTATCATGGATTGTCAAGGGATATTATATCAAATAGAGAGAAGTAATTTGTATCAAAATTTTGGAGAACTATTTTTAAGATATTGAAGGTAGACATAAAATTATCTTCAACCTTCCATTTTTAAATTGATATACAAATAAAATAGATAAATTAAGTTTTGGAGCAATATTTGAGATGTATTATCAATTATCATTAAGATGATTGGATAACTCTTTTGCCATTGGCAAAGTTTGCTTATAATAATATGATATATTCATTTATTTTATAAATATCTTTCTTTGCCAATTATAATTATTATCTATGACTTGATACTTTTGACTTTTCAAAAATTAATAATCTTGCAATGAGAGACTTGAAAAATTAATTGTCAAAACTACATATAATAATAAAAGTATAATTAAAAGAAACTCAAGAATGATAAAAGATTAATATAAATATCTATTATAAGAAATAACTTCAATTTCACGTTGGTGACAAGATATAGCTACTTCATTATAATATCAAGACTATTTGTCTTTGTCACAAATTGAATTTTTGTAGGCTTGGACCATTTCCGATTTGTAAACAAGTCAATCTAATTGCTTATCAATTATACCTATCAATGTCATGTTACAATACGGCTATAAGATAATAAGACAAAAAAAAATTATATTATAAAGAAACCTATTTGAAGATTAAGTTACAAAATTATTTTAAAAATATAAATAAATAAAATAGAAAAGTAATAAAAAAATATTTAATATAAATACTATATTTTTATAAAAAATACTTCTATTTACTTTGTAGAGTCATAAATAAGATAAGATAAGTTAGATTAGCAAAATACAACTATAGGCATCTTAAGATCAAAATAAAGGATAGTTTCTACTAAAAATTATCTAAAAAACTTTCGATTGATACTTAAGGAGGGCCAATTATGATCCATGGTTGAAATTAGATCCTAGGATACAAAATTGAGTGCCTACAACAGATGGAAATTTCTTTGATTGATCAAAGAGCAAAATTTGAGAGCACACATTAAAAGGTTTTTTAGAGCTTTGGTTTTAAGTGATTTAGATAGATATTGGTTTTACAAAAGCTCTATAAAGTCAAGATTGATTTACATGACTCTGGATTATATGAAATAAAAAGATATTTATATTTTTGAGTATTTTGGAAGTTTGATTATAGATCTATAAATTATATTTTATAGATTTGTAATTATAATTATATTAAATGCATGCTATAAGTTTGAGCTTGATCTAATAGTTCTATTGAAGGTTATTAAAGTTCAAGTGGATCAGGATTTTGAAAATTGGATTTTGAGGGTTAATAAGGATTTCTAAAATATCTAGTCATCTACTAGTTGGATTGAGGTGAAAATTATTTATATGGATGGTAGACTTAATTTTCTATTTATATGTGAATTTTAAAAGTAATTGAATAGTACAAAAAGAAGATATTGGTACTAAAAGATTAGCATTAAGGTTGGAGAAGGAGGCCAACCTACATCCAAGCAAAGTTCTAGGCTTATCTTCTATTTGGTGAGTTAGATCTTCTTCATAATATTTGTGCATGTTTTCAACTTAGTTGTTGAAAGATTTATAAATTTTGAATTAAAATCCACTATTCAATTATTAGCTATTGAAGTTTTAATCTAATATAGGATTGTTAAGATTTTATTAGGATTTGGCTAGGATTTGTTTAAGATTTAGGATTTGATTAGAATTTTATTAAGATTTATTTAGGATTTGACTAGGATTTGATTTAGAATTTGACTAGGATTTGATTTAGGATTTGATTAAGGTTTGATTTAGGATTTGACTAGCATTGATTTAGAATTTTACTAGAGTTGGTTTAGGATTTGATTAAGGATTGATTAAAGTTTGACTTAGGATTTAACTTAGTATTTGATTTAGGATTTAATTTGGAATTTAACTAAGATTTGACTTAGAATTTGACTAAGATTTGACTTAGGATTTTAAAATAGGATTTGACTTAGGATTTTGAATTAGGATTTGACTTAGGATTTGACTAAGATTTGATTTAAGATTTGATTATGATTTGAATAAAGCTGATTATGATTTGATTAAGATTTGATTAAGATTTGATTAAGATTTGATTAAAATTTGATTTGATTAAAATTTTATTAAGATTATATTAGAATTTGATTAAAATTATATTAGAATTTGATTAAAATTATATTAGAATTTATTTATAAATTAATTAAAATTTAAATAAAATTTATTTAAAATTATATTAGGATTGTTAGATTTTTGATTAGTTACAACATATAAGTGTACCTTCTATAGCCAAGTGTCTATTGCATTTTCAAACAAAACAACATGTAATATGACATAAGTAGTGAACTTGACATAAAAATTGAGGTAGGAGGTATTAAATTTTGTTCATTCTTAATTGGATTTGATGGAGAAAGAAGGCAAGAAGGTTAAAGTTGGAACTTCAATGGAAGCTTTGAGTGGTTATTTAAGTAGAGCTTTTAGTAGATTTTTTATTAGAAGATAAGATATATATACGGATCCAAATATTGCAAGTATGTTTCAAGCATTTATATTATTTAAGCAGTAGCAACAATGCAATGATTACAAGGAAGCTTTGGCAACCAAAACATTACAAGCAATGGTTAATAAGATTGACCAATTTGATAAAAAAGATATTTCAAAATATTTGAGATATTATATGTAGAAAATTAAATTAAATTAAATTGTGTTTCCAAAAAAAAAATGATTGAACTATTTGAACTTGCAAGAATATTGAAAATAAGAGAATATGTGAAATCAGTTATGGAGTATTTTGGAAGTTCATGGAAGATATTTTTACATGCATTAAAGAATGAATATTTCTTAAAAGATACTAATCTAATTATTAAAAAAATATTCTTATAATAGATTGAATAATCTAATAAGAATTTACAAACTATGGAGTTATTAAAAAAGTTTGAAAGATATTATTTTTTATTTTCAAAAGTAAAAAAATTAATACTAGAATCAAGCAAGATTGAATTATTTCTTCAAACTACTGATGGAGAATTATAAGAAAAATTGGAGATTCTTCTTGAAGACAAAGAAGAAGATGAAGAATTAACAATAAAATAGAAGGATATTGAAGATGCTATGAGATTGCTTGCAAAACAAGAAAAGAGAAAGAATAGGATTAGTATTCAATGAATAGCACAAGCATCTAGAACTCAAGTGTCTACTTTATAATCAACCATGCCTATTATCTAAACTCCAATAGTTATATCGAAGAAAGGAAATATGGAAATTGAAGAGATTATATGTGGAATGCAAGATCTTTAAATTAAATTTGTAAAACTTAAAAAAAAGACTTCTACAAACAATTCAAAGGCTGCTTTTAAAAAAGATTATATGCAAAGATGTATTTGGTGTAATGATGTTTTTTATTTTCAAAAAGATTGCAATGAATTCAATGACATAATTTGACAAGAAATTATTTTTTGAAAAGATGGAAAAGTAGCATTGAAGGACACTGGAGATCTTCTTTAAATCAACTTTGGTAAAGAAGAAGATATAATGATTTTAATAGAAATATAGAAACAAGTGGATTTTGATCTTCTGTGATTTCTACAATACAAAAGAAAAAGATGCTACAAGAAACATTATTAAAGACTACTACTACAATTCATAGTGCTATAGATTAAAAAGATCATGTAGAAACTCTTTCAGTCCATGCATACATTGCTAAGAGCCAATATGAAGCTTTAATGGAAGAAAAGAAGAGAAGGAATTTTGAAAATATAAAATAAGAAAATTCTTCTAAGATATAAATTTGAAGAGACAAGGCTTGTGATATGGTTTCACAAGAATTATCTATAGAGGATGCTTCAACAATTTTGAAGAAGAAAAAAAAAGATAAATTAGGGGCTTATAAATTATTCTTTGAAATTGAAGCATCAATAGATTTAAAAGGGATGCTTGAGAAACATGTACTCAATGCTAAGGTTGAATTTACATTGAAGGAGATTCTAAGAATTACAAAGAAAGATTTTTATAATATTATTATTAATAGTATTAAATAAAAGATATAATTAATAGATAAAACAAGATTGAACCATGCTATTGATATAAAAATATATAAAGATGAAGAAAAAATTGATAATTGTTTTAAATAATCAGCAAGTGAAAAGAGAGGTCATAATCAACGAGTGCATTTTGAAGATTGGAATAGAAAAGAGATAGAGGCTTTAAGTTATTATATTCAAAAATATTAGATTAGAGTGACTATAGAAGTATTAGCGAAGGTTGGAGATATATAAGAACTAATTGTTGCTTTAATTGACCATGGTTTAAAAATAAATCTTAAATACAAAGATCTTTATAAGAAACGAAGATGGCTAATTGATATAGAATATGGATGGACAATATAGACACTGAAGAATATATAAGGTGAATTGTATGGAGCTTGTTTAGATATCAAGATCCAAATTGGTAATATTACAATAAAACAAAATTTTTTTGTTTAGGATATAACATCTTATCCGCTAATTTTGGAACAACCATATAATATAGCAATATAGATGGAGACAAAGATACTTGATGATGGTTTAGTATAAATCATCAAATTGACTCACTAGTTGTTTTAAAACAAAAGAATGTATTTAAGTACCAAAATTATAATTATTAGATGAAGATGTATTTAGAAGATACTAAATAAAATAAAATAGTATTAGTAGAGAAGAAATAGAATCTTAGTATATTAGAATACATTAAAATAGTTTACATCTAACATATCTTTTGGCCATTTATTTTAAACAGGTTGTTGAATTAGTTATTATGCCAATTGGATTTAATTTATATGTCAGTTGGATTATAGCAAATGAGATATTTAGCCATAGTTTGTAAGAATTTATCTAACTAAATTGAAGAAAGAGCACTAAAAAAAAAGTCTAGTTAAGGAATTTGTAGATTTTTATTTGAAGATGTTATTTACTGCTATGGATGTATTGAAAAGATTATTGCAAATCATAGAAAATTAGATATAAAAAAAGATTGTTTATTTTTGAAAAGGTGTGAAGTTAAATTATCATTAATTACTATTTATAATCCAAAAAGAAATACAAAAAGTAAACATGGTCATCCACCAATTGTAAAAGCATTAGTTAAAACTTGTAATGGAAGAGTGAAAGAATAGCCTTGATTCTTGTGATTTGCATTGTAGGCTGATCAAACAATTCATAGTTTAGTAACGGGGTATATGCCTATTGAACTTATGAGAAGTCAAAAACTTATAATGCCAATTGAAAAAAAAGTATCAACTTGGAATGTGCTACCATAAAAAGATGGATTGATAAGAAAATAACTTTTAGCTATTAAGGTTTGATAGCTTGAATAAAGACCAAAAGATATACAAATAGTATAAGAAAAGTTGAAAAGGGTAAGATTACAAAATAAGGCTCAATTTAATAAATAGCATCAATTAAGGCCTAAAGCAATTAAAGAAGGTGATTGGATTTTGATCTATAATAATAGTTTGGATAATCAACATATTATCTTACAAAAAATTTCTAAATAATGGTTTGAACTATATGTAATAACAATAGTTTATAATAATGCAACCTACTTGCTAAGAGAGTTGGATGGAATGAAGTTAATAATACCAATTATTGAAAGCGAGTGAAGATATTTAAACAACAACATTTAGAAGCTAATATAAAAGATCTTGTTAAAAACTTTCATTTTCTAAGCCAAGAAGATGGTTTTGATTTGGATAACAAAAATAATGAAGACAAAAATGATAAAGACATTGAAAACTTGGTATGAAGCTAATAACAATATATGATTTATTTGGCACATATCAAAAGATGCATAGGTTCAAAGGAGATAGATGTTGTATTGTAACATGGCTATAGGATGAAAGGGCAAAAGAAGACTTATATTATAAAGAAGCTTAGTTGAAGACTAAGTTATAAAATTACTTTAAAAAGTATAAATAAATAAATAAATAAAGAGGTAGTAAAAATATTTAATATAAATATTATATTTTTATTAAAAAAAGACTTCTATTTATTTTATAGGACCATAAATAAGACAAGACAAGGTAGATTAGCAAAAATACAACTATAAGCATCTTAAGATCAAAATAAAGGATAGTTTTTAATAAAAAAATTATCTAAGAAATCCTAGATTGATACTTAGAGAAGGCCGATTATGATCTAAGATCAAAACTAGAATCTAAAATACAAAATTATGTGCCTATGGCAAATGGAGACTTCTTTGGCTGATCAAAAAGTAGAATTTGATAACACACTTTAAAAGATTTTTTAGAACTTTGATTTTAAGTGATTTAGATAGATATTGGTTTTATAAAAGCTCATTAAAATCAAGATTGATTCACATGACTCTAGATTTTATGAAATAAAAAGATATTTATATTTTTGAATACTTTGGAAGTTTGATTATAGATCTATAAGTGAAATTTTACAGATTTGTGATTATAATTGTATTGAATGCATGCTATAAGTTTGAGCTTGATCTAATAGCTCCATTGAAGGTTATTAAAGTTTAAGTGGATCAAGATTTTGGAAATTAGATTTTGAAGGTTAGTGAGGATTTCTAAAATATCTAATCATCTACTAGTTGGATTGAGGTGAAAATTATTTGTATAGATGGTAGATTTGATTTTTTATTTATATGTGAATTTTAAAAGCAATTAAATGGTGCAAAAAGAAGATATTGGTGCTAAAAGCTTAACATTAAGGTTGAAAAAGGAAGCCAACCTACATCCAACCAAAGTTCTAGGCTTATCTTCTCTTTGGTAAGTTGGATCTTCTTCAAAATATTTGTACATGTTGTCAACTTAGTTGTTAAAAGGTTTGTAAATTTTGAATTAAAATCCACAATTCAATTATTAGCTGTTGAAGTTTTAATCTAGTATAGGATTATTAAGATTTGATTAGGATTTGGGTAGAATTTGTTTAAGATTTAGGATTTGATTAGGATTTTATTAGGATTTGATTATGATTTGTTTGAGATTTAAAATTTAATTTAGGATTTCATTAGGCTTTGATTTAAGATTTGACTAGGATTTGACTAGGATTTGATTTAGGATTTGACTAGGATATAATTTAGGATTTGATTAAGATTTGATTTAAGATTTCACTAAGATTGGTTTAAAATTTTATTAGAGCTGGTTTAGGATTTAATTAAAGATTGATTAAGATTTGACTTAGGATTTGATCTAAGATTTAATTAAGAATTGACTAAAGTTTGACTTAGGATTTAACTTAGGATTTGACTAAGATTTGACTTAGAATTTTGAATTAGGATTTGACTTAGGATTTGACTAAGGTTTGATTTAGGATTTGATTATGGTTTGATTAAGATTTGATTAAGATTTGATTAAGATTTATTTAAGATTTGATTAAATTTTAATTAGAATTTATTTAGGATTATATTAGGATTATTAGATTTTTTATTAATTACAACATATAAATGTATCTTCTATAGCCAAGTGTTCAATATATTTTCAAAAATGACAATATATAATACGACACCAAAGTCTATGAAAATCCATCTTGCATTCCATATATATTTGTTTGAGTCATATAAAACAACGGATACATAAGGAAAAAAACAAATTCTACCTCCTCTTTTAGAAAAAGATAATAATAAAGAATTTAAAGTGGAAGAGGTCTTAGATTTAACGCAATATCAAAATAGGTTAGAATATCTTATACACTAGCATGGATATGATATTAGCAAATATATATGGAAGCCATCTAGGAATCTAGCAATTGCATCAACTAAAGTCAATGCATTTTATTAATGACATCCATAAAAATCAAAATTTAAAATTTAAAATTTAAAATTAAAAAAATCTTTATTATAAAATAAAACAAATTCAATGGAGATATCTTATATCATTATTTGTTATTTTTTTGAATTTTTAGTGCTAAAAAGAAAAAGAATAAATAATCAATAAATTCAGCTTTAAACTATCATTTGTTAATTTATCGAAAGAAATATTATGACTGTCACAATCTTCAAGACAACAAAATAAAGATGGAAATTCTTAACAACAACATGTTTTTTTTTAATTAATAGTAAAATACAATGTATTTGATATCACAACTTTGGAAGAGACTTCCAATATTTGATGATACTTTTAGAAGTAGGAACTATTGTTGATGGTGTTTCAAATGTTTTTTTTAAGGAAGTTATAAAAGTCTCAACAATGATCAAATATCAAGGTGGTCTTCTTGCCTTGATATGAGATACCATTAATACTTGAGAAAATCCATCAACTATCTTCAAGGGTACAAAGATCAGAATATATAACAAATACAATTTAGTGCATCTTGAACTTCTTCAATATATAATCACCACTTCTTATAGAACTTGTTCCTAGAAGAGGAGATAATATCATAAACATAAGATTTATTCTAATAATTATCTAGATAATATAGATAGATAGAAATAGATAAAAATAAATTAATTTGATATCTTATAGAAAAGTTTTCTAATAGCTTCATAGATAAAATTTCACCTTTATTCATATTTATAAGTGATTGGTAGGTTAGAAACTTAGCCAAAAATTTAGTCATGTGTCACACATATTGATAGCTTATGAAATAAGTTAATTTCATGGTGCACATATAAGAAACTTATCTTGTAAGTTTGACATATATTTTACAAATTAGACACATATTGAAGGTCTTATAAAATATTGTCACATAGCTCTTAAGTACATAGTATATATAAAGATAAGAATGAAGCCTTCTTCATCCTTGTCAATGCCTTTTTTATTTCTAGTCTTGTTTCAAGAATCTCTATTCTTCTTCTCTTTAAGAATAGCCATTCTAATTTAATATTATACCATCTTTGAATGATTCTTTACTTCTTTTGAGTGACATAAGAATATTTTGATACTTTGATTGTTGGTATTTCATATCCTTAATACTTGTCTTTCAATAGAAATTCTATTAGAAATTTCACTTGAATAACCATCTAAAGCTTCTATTGAAGTTCCAAATTCAATTTTTTTACCTTCTTTTTTTTCCAAATATAAACAAGAATGAACAAAATCCAATACCTCCCTCCTTAAATTTTCATATTAGATTCACTACTTATGTCATATTACATGTCATCTTATTTGAAAATATACCAAGCACTTTGTTATAGAAGATAAATTTATATTTTATAATTAATCAATAATCTAATAATCCTAATAAAATTCTAACTAAATTTCAATTGAATAATTAATAATCTTAATCAAATACTAAAATAATCTTGAAGAAATCTTAAAGAAATCATAAAGATATTCTAAAAAAATTATAAAAAAATTATAAATATATCTTAAAGAAATACTAATCAAATCCTAGTCAACTCTAAAGGAATCTTAATACAATCTTAAATAAATCTTAATCAAATTTTAATTAATCTTGATAAAACTTTAAAGATATTTTAAATAAATTTAATCATATCTTAGTAAAATTTTAATTAAATCTTAGTCAAATTCTAATCAAATATTAATCAAATTCTAATGAAATTTTAATCAAATCTTAAAGAAATTCTAATCAAATTCTAATTAAATTTTAATCAAATTCTAATCAAATTCTAATCAAATCTTAGTCAAATTCTAATAAAATCTTAATCAAATATTAATAAAATTCTTATCAAATCTTTATCAAATCCTAATCAAATCCTATAGCAATTTTAAAATCTCAGTAATTATTAAAATAATTATCAATATTTATTCAAAACTTGTATACTTTTTGATCTATTAATTTAAAATAAGCATATAAAATTTGAAGGAATTTGAACTTACAAATTGGAAAAAAAAGCTTCTAATCCGATTAGGTGTTGGCCATCCTTCTTCTCCAATTTTGATGCCAATCTTCTAGCATCAATAGTTCCTTTATGCATCATTTATATTTTTTTTTTTAAAAATTTAAATATCAAAAATTAAATTGACTAACAACTTAAAAAAGAATCATTCCAATATAATAAACAAAGTGTTCAAAATTAAAAAAATCCATATGTAAAGAAAAATTTCAAGCTATTGTTAGGATTCACAAAAATTTACAAAAATCCATATGCAAAATCCTTCATATCTAATAATTCCAATGCCTAAATAATTCTAATGCCTATATCTCCTTCATCCAAATTCCAAACTTAGTAATTTCTTTACAACAAATATAGATCTTAAAAACACCTTCTCAACTATACTCTCTAATCTCCAAAAGTCCTTGTAAAATTCCTTGTAACCTCAAAAAAATAACAATATGTACCAAATCCACTTCTTAACTTTAAACAACTATATCTTTTTCACCTAAACTCCAAATTGCTTAAATTTCTACTTAGATTCTAGTCAAAATCCTAAGCTCCTCAATTCTAATTGATATTCTTTGAATACCCTCTCCAAAGTTGCTCTAAATCTTCATAAGGCCGCAAACAATGAACTAGAAGCTCATTTGTTATGATTACTAATCCATGGGAATGAAGTTCCACATCCCTTATCTTCATTCATTTATATCTTGCTTTCATCCTTCCAAATAAGCCTTTTAGTAGTTTAGTATTTTATCTTTGGATCTCAATCTCCTCTCAAGGCTTCATATTAAACATTTAGGTCCTATACAATTTAAATGCCATAATCAAAATAAATAAAATCCCAAGGTAAAGTTTCTTATATCAACTCCCTCTAATTTAATCTACTAATCATTTTAACATACATCTAGACTTATGAACATATTATATGTTTTGACTAATTTTTACATACTGTAAGCAATTACAATACAATAATGTGTCCAATTGATAATCCATGACAAAAAAGACATATACTAACAAAAGGTTGATAATTCAAAAATATTATTAAAAAAATTAGCTGAAAAGTTTTGGTATTACAAATTAATTATATCCAAGATAATTTTTGATAAAGAAACATAGCTGAAATTGCCTAATAACATGCAAAATAGACAAATACATATATAAACTAACAAGTAGCCTCATTTGGAAGAAGCCCTCATGATTTGAGTATGTAATGCCAAAAGTCAAAAGCTTCACTTTGATAATACTATTCTTAAACTAAAAACAAAAGAATTTGCCAAAAAACTAAGAACAAAGAATTGATAAAAACACATTATAAGTTTTCTACTGAGTGACTTATAAGGTTCAAAAAGAGAAATAACCTAAAAAATTGCACCTTGTATGGTGAGGCAAAAAGTGTTTGATTAGAACAGTTGGAAGAAGAATGAAAAATATTATATCAAGTCTTCTCAACTTATGCACCAAGTGATATCTTCAATAGTAATGAAACCAATCTTTATTACTCCATGCTTTTGAATTGAACTTTCACAACTATTGCTAAAAGATGTAAACAAAAATAAACAATGGAACATGTTACTTTGCTACTTGGTACAAATAGTGATGGACCAAAGTGATGCTAGAGTTTTTACACATTTAAGTGTATTTCTTGCCAACTAGCACCACTGCTTCCCTATAGCCATGCAGTACTGACATTATTACCAATTTCAAGATACAATATAAAAAACTACAACTTTAACATATTGTGACCAAATTTGATAATCTTATAGATAACTACAACTCAATAAATTTACTTAAGATTGACTTGTATAAAACAATCACATTTATTGGAGACACATAAAGGTAGGTGAATCAAAAAACAATTATAAATTACTAGAAGCACACAAGGATCCTACCTTCTTCACATGTAGCTATGATTGACAACAATGATATCCATCCACATGACAACAATGATTTTCATAATGTACACATAGATATTATATTTCTATTCAATAAACTTCTAAAATAGAAAGATAATGGCCTAATGACATCAAATGAATGTATTAAAGTCAACAAAAATGAAATAGCCATTAATGAATCGTTGAACCAAGAGATTTCGGCCTTAGTTGCTAAATTAGATGAAGATAGAGTTTAAAAAGGCATTGACAATAGAAACAAAAACGTTGAGGTGCAAATAGCTAAGACACAAAATAGAACAACTAGCAATCAAACATTTTTAAACTACCTAAAACAATGTAATGATCCTAAAATTCATAAGAATAAAAAATTGGAATAAACAAAGAATTGACTATATCTCAAAGTTGATTATAACATTAATTATAATAAGATTGAAGTATGAAAAGTTACAAAAGTTTATAAAATAAAAACTATGCTTTAAAAAGCATCTAGCAATTGTTGAAGTTTATATAAATTATTTTTTAATGATCCTAAATTTTTTTTGAATTACCATTTGATGGAGATCTATAACATTATCATTTCCTTTCAGAAATAAATAATAAAAGTTTACAATAAACTATAATCTCAACAACTTTCAAAAACTATTCAAAACCTTCTAGATATATATCTATATAAATATATATTTAAAAACATATATTAGTAACTTATAATAAAGTAATTTGACAATAAACAAAAATGATAATAGGAGATTTTTCGTAAATACCCATATTTAACAGTTTAGTAATTACCTGCAAGATACTAAAGAATGGATGATGAAACATTTTGGATTGTATTTAGGAGAACAGATATCAATTAACTCAATCTTTGTGAACATGTACCGATGTGAACCACACCACCAAATGATCACACCAAAACAGTGACACACATAAGATCCATCAATTGTTACAACACATTAACTGAGTTTTACAACCCAAACTGTACTTATCACCTCAGCGTTGAGTTGACCAAAGGTAAGCAACAATCGCAGCTCCAGGCTTGCACTAACTCATAGATTTGTGCAAATAATTTCCCTATACAGATGGTACACACCAAAAATATTAGAACAACGGTGGCAAAAGCATAGCATTATTTAACATGTGAATCAGAACCTCGTATGAGCTTTTGTATCCAACATCAAGACGAAAGAATAATATCAGCTCTGAGAAAAAATAACACGTTGCTAACTTCATTTCAGCCACCCAGGTAATGAGCAACCTCAATGCCACTGTTAAGATCACTGACACAGGGTGTGTCTAGTACACAACCTACAAGTAACAATCCACCTACTCTGAGCATCAGCACCATCAAAGAGAAGCAAAAGCATCAACAAAGAGTTTACAGGAGTAGAATGCTCACAGGTTTTGCTTCTAGGAGCCATCGTGAACAAGAGGATTGCCTGGCCATAACTTCGTCAAGTGACCAAATCGTAGGAAGAAAGAGCTACTTGGTGAAGGCCGATGATCAATCAGTCACTAACAAATACCAAGACAATGTTGTTCAAATAGGTCTATTGGATCGCTAGTCGTCAGTACCCGGATCTCGAATGACCTCTTACATTTAGTATACAACTTTGTACAGTTTGACTATCACTAAGCATACTACCTGGAACCACCCTTGGGACGGCTAGCCTTACAATGAGATACTCTTCAGAAACTTCAATGGAGCTAGGACTGAGGTATTATGGGGCTGTGTAAAGAATTAATTTCCTTCTTGGAGACGAGCGAGAGTGATTTTTCCAGCATTGTTCACGTCAAGCTGCTCAAATTGGTGAGCTATGTCAGCGATTTCATGGGCTTCGATTTGCCCCATCTCCCTGAGCTTGTACAAGACAAACTCCGCTTTGCTGTAATAGCGCACATGACAAAGAGATCAGATAAGTAGGCTCCTTCATTAAAGGTCCAGAACACTGCAAAAAAAACCAGGAACAAGAAGAGGCTACAAGGGAATGAACAAGCTAAAATGTTATGTTGACTTGTACTGGTGCAGAACACAAGCTTGCTGGTACCGATCCCGTGTATGTTCTTTCCAGAAAATGTTCTATCCGTAAAATGTGCTATTCGAAAAAGTGCTATAAAAAAAGGACCCGAAACTTGTGTCTTATGAACCGACCAAAGCCACACTCCTGTATACATAGGTTTCTTGACATGGTCATTAATTGACGTAAAACGTAACAGTTCCTAGTGTAATCGAAAACATCCTCGTCAAGGAACGTATTTAAAGCTAAAGAAAATAATGAATGAGAGTACCCACCAAACAACTCAAGAACAAAGCAAGGCAATTGAAATTGGAACCATTCAAGAGCGAAGGCTAGGTCTGGTGAAACGTCCATGTGGTGAACCATCAACAAGTACTGGAAATAATCAGCAGGAAAGATAATTCATGGAAAAGTATACGAACCTAATGCAACCGTCATGATCGAGATCCGCTTGCACCAAATCCCCCACAGTAAGCTCCCTCTGCAGCACCCACTTCGCAATCAATCGATGGCGCTTATCAATTCTCGCCTCTGCAAGGTAGAGGAAACACCGCGCCACCGCCAAGGTACTAAACAGCAGCCACAACCCCGCGAATAGGCGCCCATAAAACGTCTTGAATGTATGATCACCGTAACCCACCGTCGTGATCGACATGATCGTGCAGTAGAATGCATCCACTACCGCCAAGCCCTCGAACTTCACCATCATCATGGTGCCAATGATGATGCACAAAACTGGAACACCCAGAGCCAGCCCCACTTTCATGCGAATACGCATCCGATTGCCGTGCTTAGCATTCAGAAAATACTTTTTCGCGGTGCGGTAATGGCTCCCCTCAACGGCGCTCAGAAGCAAGTGTTCTTGTTTATCAAGGACATAAGTCACCATACCGCTAACCAACGCATCGATGAAGCCGAAACCAATCAAGACAAAGAGACAGCAGAAGAGCTTTGCGAAAACAGTCACGGGAACAATGTCACCATAGCCAATTGTACACATGGTGACGACGCAGAAGTAGAGCGCGTCCACAACGGATGCTGTCTCAATTCCTGAGAATTCGTCATTTTTCCAGGCGTAGATGGCTACCCCGACTGCAAGGTATATCATCAACCCTATACCGGCTTGAGTAACTATTGCGGACCCTTTCTCGAATTGGGGACGTTTCAGCATGGGCCCCGCTTTTTTCTCCCGGTGCATGTTCGACAAGGCCGGGGCCGTCTGACACCGATGATATATTTTCCTCACCTTGGATATCTTGTCCTCATCGTCGAGACTGGACGGTAGGCTTCGCGCAGTTGGAATGGCGGCGTAACGCCCGTCTAAACTATTGGAGCAGCTTCGGGATTCCATACTTTCAATGTCCACATGGTTAACCCATGTCCCATAGCTCTTGTGCTCCGCATTGTAAAGCAGTGCAGATTGCTCGTGGTTATCTTCGTCGCGGAGAAGCGCTTCTCGAAGTTCATCGCTGTCGTCGTCGTCGTCGTCGGCGTCGGGGAACAAAAATCCTAAGCTGAAGGAACTCTTCAAACTCCGACCAATGTCCGGAACATCTAAGGTGCTTGTCCAGGAAGCTGGTTTCTGGACAGATCCAACCTTGCAAGACGCGATGCGACGCGATTGAGCAGCAGAGGTCGCGGTAGTTAGATTCGCACGAGGCATGGAACTGGAACGGGTGAATATTCCATTCTCCGGGATAGGCTGAAAGAGGTTACTCTCCGTGTATGCTACTCGTAATTTCCGAGGCGCAGGTGAATTCGACGAATCGTCCATTGATCCAGTTCCTATCCTTGTTCCCTCCGCGATTGCAACGGAGATTCAAGCCTCACCGTTCCAAAACAAAAAACCAAAACATAAACCCCAAACCTAACCAAACGGAGAAATATAGCATTCCAACATGCACAAAAATACGAAAATTCACAGCCACCTTCACTTCCTTCCAGGAACACATCCAAGACCAAACACTTTAACGGCCGGAAATTGACGGCACCAAGTCTCAAACTGCAACTTCATGACTCCACAGGCGCAACGCGCAACCCTCCAAAGCTGTACTTCGCTACAACCCCACGACGCGGCACAGCGTCCTCTACGAAATCCTCTTCCAAACACACAATGAACCTCAACCAAGACAGAAGCCCCGCCACTCTCCTCTCCTAACAACCCAACGCCACCGCGTCCTTCGCATGCACTTACTTTCAGCAAACTGTAGACCCAATTGCAGGCAGGTGATTCGGTCCAGCAGAGAATACCAAGCAGGCTCGCATGCGGGTTTCAGCGACACCACAAGGCATCTCCGCGGTCACGTCGCGTATCCGGATCATGAACGCTCCAGCGCGTGGGGACGGGGTGGATGTGTGTGAATGAGTGAGTGAGTGAAGCGAGGCAGGGCGAAGATCTAATACAAACACGCGGAGGTGGTGGGGGTAGACAGAGGCGCACGAGAATCTATCTGTGGGATGGCGGGGGGACCAGATTTAATAGTTGAGTTGGGTGGGCGGAGTGGGTGGGGGAATGGGTGGGGGATGGTGAGACTCGGGCATTCGTGGCGGATCTGTTGGGATTTGAGTGTGCGGCGCGTGCTAGCCAGCGAGCGAGTAAATCAGTCAGTGAGTGAGTGAAGTGAGTTGCATGGGAATGTGAGGAATTGTTCTTCGATCGCGGCATTCACGGCGATGGCGCTGTGGGATTCATCATCCCCCCCTTTGGCTTTGATGATACTCGTCTTCCTCTTCCCCTTCTAGTGGATCCGCCTCCAGCAATCCGCAACGGCTGCGCCGAAACACCCTACCCCCCGCCAAAACTCACGTCACTCTGGATGAATGATATGTAGGTGGTGATAGATGGACAGTGTATAGTGGATGGATTCTTTTATGATGTGGACGGATGTATCGTTTGTGGTAGATGTGTGGTGGATGAAAGTCGTCCGGAGACAATCCCAATGCCTGAGATCTTCCGTGTGTCTATTTCTGGATGTTCCAATCTCTCATTTCTCAATAAACTCTAAATAAATTAATATGTGGAAACATGTATATGGTCTTTTGTCATTTTGGTAAACATAATTGAATGATTGAATAATTTTTAAATAACATGAAAAATAACATGAAAAATAATTTTTAAAAAACAAACATGACATAGCCTTTTTTGTCAAATATAATCACTTTACATAAAATATATCTCATTTCAGTGAGATATATATATAATCTTTCACATTTGAAATGTATCAATATGTAAATGTATGTATATGTTTGTCTACATGCATTGCAAAATATATTCATAGAATATAAATACTGTTTTATAGACTTACAAAGTTTGATGGGTAAGAATCATTTTTAGTTAGTCTATAAATATAACTTTTAATATATTGCTTACTGTGGATTTTACGTAAGCAATTTTCGAAGATTGTTTGATTATAGGTAAAAACTCCTAATATTATCATGTAATTAATATAATAATTAAATATTCATAACACTTAAAATTGCAGCCTGTATTATTAACTAACTTATTTCAAATAATGTTCAAAAAAACATTTTTTACAATGATACAATTTTATATTTGTGAATAAAAAGCTTGAGTTCTACTGATTTATTGCAATCTAAAAAGGATTCTAATTATTGTACTTGTTGAATAACATCCAACAATAAAATTGTTTGCATAATATTTGTCATATATTTCTAAAAATGAAAACTCTCAAAGATATCAATATTTTAAAGAAAAATTTATGTATTTATATTAAATAACAAAAACCAGTGAATCAATACATAGAATTTGTTTTGAGTTTGTTTAATTGATTCTTTTATGCAACAAAAGAGGGCACATAAAATTTCCAAAATTCATTTTGTACCTTTATAAACCTGCCGCATTTTATTTTATTATTTAAACACAAGGCATGGTTTTGAGTAATTATTGTTTTGGTGATTGGAAATTTTGATTCCACAACACTTCATAGAATTCTAAATTTACTTAAAGCCTATTAGACAGAAAGCTCTATTCAAATTGTCATAAAAGCAATTTTTTTTTTTCCATAACATCTAGTATATATTATTTGAAATGTCCATCTTTTTTTTAAAATATATATGATGTAATTTAAATAACTGATATTTTTGTTGACACCATCTAAAAAAATTGAAAAGATTGATGCTACAGTAGAATATTACAAGTTTTGTGTTATATGCATTCATTTAAAATCTCAAAAAACAATCAAAATGTTTTGGGTTAAAGTTTTTAAAAAATGTATTGTTAAGGTGTGGATCAAAATTACATAATTTAAAGTGTAACAATTATTCAGGTTCAACAAATACATACTTGGTTTGTTTTGAAAAGTTGGTTTTGAATTGAGAAATCTAATTTTATTATCAATTCCAGATTAAAACTCAAACTTAAAATTAAAACCTTCAAAAGAAATTACAATGATTCTTTTATGCCAAGTTACATTTAAAGGCTAAGTTGATGTAAGTTAATAATGAAGACAAATTTGATTAAGAACAGAACATAGATATATGAAGAAACAAACTAACAATTCCGCCAGCTCATCCTTGTACACAACAAGTGGATCCATTTAATTGAAGAAGTCCTTCAATTTGTAAAAAAATCAAGCTCGTGTCTGTCTGTCTGTCTGAAGCTCCAGCTTTCACTCTCACTGACACTTCTCAGTCCACCAAGCCTGCCCCACCACATGATTTTGATGGCCACTACTACACCATTCCAATTATTTATTTAATTTTTGTATATTTTTTTTGTAAATCCTATGCTAGGTCCAATGGGTATGGTTGACAATTCACAATTTAGATTTGATTTCCCTTACTGGGGGATATTTTTCAATATTGGGTACACCCTACCACTGTTTTGTTTAATGTTTAACCAATTTTTATAGTTTTAGACCTCACCAATGATCAAATTCAGATTCATTCTATTTTTAAAAACCAAAGTCAAGATTGGAAAAGTGAAACATAGAAGGTGGACTCTAGTTAGACCCATTTCGTGCACAAAGTCAAATAGCAACAAAGAGAATGGGTCTCTATTATGACATCAATGTTGTTATTACTTACCATAATTTGTTAAATATGCATCAATATAAAATATTAACTTGTAAAAGATTAACTTATATGAAATATTTTTTGGTTCAAGGGGCACTTTATATCTAGAAGCCCATTTCAAAAGACCATAAAATGGACCAAATCATTCTTGGTTACAAATCTAAATATATTAGTCCATTTCTTTATTCAAATAATTATAAGTATAAAAAATCCAATTCGTTTTTATAATGGTTATTTTAAGCATTTTATAATACGGTGTTGTCTTGTGGTTTGGCTACCATGTGAAAATATTGTATATATATATATATATATAATATATATAATTTATTATATAGCTAAGTGAGAGCCATATCAATAAATTTTTATTGGATACAAAATATGGTTAAATTATTACTTTAGAAGGAGTCCGTTTAAAAAGGTTATTATTGAGATTTATATAACTTTTTTTTTTTTTTTTTTTGATAGTGACTTTTGAAATCAATTTTGTATTGATAATAACTTTTATCTATTTTTTATAAGGAGTAGTTAGGCCATCCATGTGGATGAATAGAAATAAATGATAGAAATCTCTATTCCTATTGGCCAAAAGTCATACCCAATGGGCTTCAAGGAGGCTACCTGAGGCTTTATTAGAGATTAGGGTTTCTTTTTCAAAGTAATTGGAACATCAAAGATTAGGATCAGCAAGTTTAGGTTTTTGGCTATGATTTTGGTATAAAATTTGATTAATTTGGAGATTTTATGAAGGAGATATAGGTGCTCAAAGTTAAGGTATTGAATTTGTATCTATTATTTTTCTTTTGGTTATAACTTGTGTATACAAAAAGAAATAAAGGATTGGTGACTAGAATTGAAAAGAGCACTTTCTTGGCTACACTTTATATGTACAGCTCAATGATTTTTAAGCTATGATAAAAAAAAGATCTTGGGAGTTGAAGTCAATGCTTGCAATCTAAGGGCAATAAGTGACCTACTTAATTAGTAGTTGTATTTTGAGCTATACCTTAAGCAATTTGATAAGTGTTTGACTCAAAATTTTCAAGAGTGTATATTTTCATGTTGCAAAACTATATACAAAAATTTTGTGGCTTTAAGATTTTGGATTTTTGAGATATGAATAAAATAGTGCTTAGATGTCTATAAATTAGGGTTTTAAGCATGTGCTAAGATTTTTGAGATATCAGACAATCAAAAGCAAATCTATAGTTGAATTTTCTTGTGGTGAAGCTTAAGGATACAAGCTATATTTTAGAGAGATTTATCTAAAATTGAACAGCTAGATCAAAAATTATCAAATTCTAAAATTTAAAAAGAAATCAATCTTTTGCGGATAAATGAGACATTAAAGGATTTTATTGTAATTTGAGCATTTTATACAAACTAAAGAGGTTTTTCAAAGCTAAGATTTTATGGAGGTGGAAAAATAGATATATATAGCTATAATAAAATTTTAATATGAAGATAAAGTTTTGAAAAGAGATAATGGTTTTTTTTAAAAGTTATTGAAAATCTAACTTATCAACAATTGGTTAGTTGTGATTTTATATAGAAAGGAATATTAAGATTTTTCTACATACTAAAGAAAAACTTTATGTATAAACCTATTTAAATATAAGAGGTTTTTACTAATATAATATTTTTTTAATAATATTATTGTGTTATTTGTCCTTCTTATTAAGGACAAATCACTTATTAGAGTCTTGCTAATAAGTTACAAGTAAATTCTCTACAACCAAGTACCCAATGTATTGAAATTCATACTATACAACGATAGCTTTTCAATTTTTTTTAAAAAACCAACGCTCTGGGATGGATCCAACGGAAATTCCAAAGAACAATATTATTCATGCCATATATACAAAAAAAAATGCATTCGACCTCATTTTTTCTTTTTAAGACCTTTGGACTTATTTTTCTAAGAATAAAACCAACTTAAGGAGGCTTCTCAATTTCAACCAATCAAAACATTTAAAAATTAAGACCTTTCACCTTGTTCCCTAAGTATACATTAATACTTTTTAAATTTTATTTTTATTTTGAAGTATTTTGATTTTATATAATATTTTAATAAATTTAAAAAAATTAAGATGTTAATATGGCAATTGCATATTATATTATCATTTTTATATTAAAAGAAGTTAAATTCTTTTATTAAATTCTAAAATAAATTATTATTATTTGAAATAAAACAAACAAACATGCTATTATTTGCCTCTAATGAATACAATGGACTTAAATCATCTTTACAATCTAAAATTAAATTATATATATATATATATATATATATACACACACATAATCATATATATATTCATATATATGATATTTACTTATAATATGTAATTCTCCTACTATTTTTTTTTTACTACTTAAATCATATGTTTTTATTAAATCATGGATTTTAGTTTTTCTTAGAGAAGTTAGATCTGAAGTATGTATGTATATATATATATATATATATATATATCATCACATGCATACATATTCATAATCTTTGCTTCAGATGTGTAGTTGTTCTGGACACCTATTTCAATTTAAATAAATAATGAACATAAGATAATCCGAAATTCTGATATATATATATATATATATATATCAAAATTTAAAGTTGAAACTCATCTTCAGAAGGTGTCACCTTATTGTAGTAGAAGCCATTGAAATTCCAATGTGTTGTGAGTATAGGGGATTATTATGGTGAACATTCAATTGAATAATACTCTTCAACTACATGTATTTAATTTGATTGATATTAAAAATAAAATAACATAAAATAAATCACACTAGAACAACATAGTCCAAAAGATTGTGTAAAGTACGAATTGAGATATAAGAATGATAAATTCATAAATATTTGAATACATAATTAAAAAGCAGAAGTGAGATGTATATTACATTTTCAAATGGAGAGGTTGATTTACAAAATATTTATAATTTTGAAGTCTAAATTGATTATAGAGTAGACATTGATGTTACCACTTCTTACTTAGCAGTTCTTTTAAATTTTATAGTAACTTATATGTATGTTATAGTGGTCTTATTACATTGTTTAAAGATGTTTTTTGAAACGCTATTTTATATTTACTTTCTCATTTTATTTTTCTTCATGCATTACTCATTGGTTAAAAAATAAATAACCACAATTTGGTACTCTACTGAATTGCATGTCTTTAAAAAATTTAAATCATCAATGAAATTTTGTTTTATGTTTTAGTTTTGCAATATTATTTAGAAGATGTCTAATACATTGTCTTGCATATGATTCACTAAAAAATTGAACATCAAGCTATTGTGTCGTCACAAATGAATGAACTTCATCCACCTATGGTATATAAAAATGAACACAGCAAGATTAAGTTGGATGAAATGAAAGGAATTATATGATAAATTATTGAAATAATCACTTAACGTTGATATAAAATACTCCCCATCACCAAGCAGTGCAGGATTTGTAACATAAATTAACAAGGATGTACGTATTAATAATGTCTTTCTTTTGTGAAACCAAACATTAAAGATGCTGGTTAATAAGAAACTAATCAGAAATCCAATAGGTGATATTGTATTTGGATTTTTTTAAAATTAAACTTTAATACGGAAATTTAATTTTAAAGAAAAAATAAATAAAAATGAAAATTGAACTGTCAAGTTTGACTGAAAACATGATTGTGCTTTTGTGTTTCAAGAATAATGAAGATTCTTATTAATTGGATTTTTTTCATATTTATTAAATGGTTTATACAAGACGCATGTAGAAATTATGCAATCGTGCATTTAGTTGATCATTTTTTGTACTTCAAAATTTACGTAAAATATTCACTAAAAGTATTTATTTGCAATTCAGTGATTCTCAAACATGGTGAATTAAAATAAACAAACAAAACAAGAATGAAATATTGAACAGCCCACTGCTCTATGCATGAACAATAAATTTTACAGTTTACAAACAAACATAAAAAAATAAAAACAAAAAATATAGACAGAGAGATATATACATATATATATATATATATATATATACCCACGCACTAGCACATCATTATTTATTTATTTATTTCCCTCTCTGGGTGCAGTAGTCTATTCGCATGATTCGTTGGAAAAGTGAATTTTTTGAAATTAACTTCAGCATAAAAAAAGAAAAGGGACAACGAAGCAAAAATTTATGACAGTAGATTCCAAGTAGGCAGTATCTGATTTTTGTTATACGTGGAAATGATCATACATTCATGATCTTATACTGTATATACACACCTTTGAAATTTTACTGCAACAAATGCATAGAACTATTTACCAATCTGCTTCCAAGAATTATTTGATATAGGCTTGTTATACTAAGCTTTATTTCTGAAACTAAACATTATTTTTTGATAAATTCAGGATAATTACATTTATTCATGTAAGTTTATAAACATTTAAAAGTGCATGATCAAATATTTCTGTTCTTAATATTTTGAAAGATGCATCAAAGGCTTAGCTTTGTGTCATAAAAAACTGAAGCATAAGAGGTTTTTATAGATATAATATAAGAATTTTGGTTAGATTTTATTTTATAATCACAGAGAGAAACAGAACCTAAAATAATGGTATAACAAGGACTATCCACCAAGTTGTAATAGATTGAGTAAAAGATACTCAAGTCAATGTTCAAATGTGATTTCGAAACATGGAGTAAACGCATCTTTGGCACATTTTGCATAGAGGAAGTCTTTTCAAAAGAATGTTTAAAATACCTTGAAGACGACCAATTAACTGTTTATCGTGTATAGATTAAGATGCATTAATATGCCGAAATAGAAAAAAAGCACACTTCCTCTAACAAACATGGAAAATTTGGCAGAAAATGATGGTGGTCAATGCATGGAAGAAGGTTGGTTAGGAAGTAAGTCAATGCCACATGATATGCCCATCAAAAAAAGAATATAACAAACTTTTCAAATTTTAATAAATAAAATAAAAGAAGTTTGGTAGGTCTATGAAAGTGTTGATCTATCCAGAATATAGGATTTGCAAATGTGTATCTTACAAGGATTCTTATTTTTGCTCATGAGAATCAATACCTGCATGAAAGAGCAACAGATACATTCCATAACTGATGAATTTTCAGAAGGAATCATTTATATATCAGATGCTGTAGGGATCAGACACTTGTACGAGACAGTGCAGTATCAGAAAGATTTCCTTTAGCGAACACTCTTCAAGTGAAGACTGTTCAGAAATAGTATCATCTGCACGGGTATTATTTTACACATCCTATGCAGGAGATAGTGCATTTGTTCCTGTACTTTTCCCGTTAGTTATACTCACACAGCTCGTTAGAGTATTTAGTTATGATACTTAAGGAATCAGGAGGATGGTCAGAGCTGCCCAAAAGATATTTGAGACATTGAAAAGTATCCTGGCTGAGGTATAGGGCACATTCATACTGAACAGAGGGAATTAGCTCACATATTTCAATGAGTATTTTAAACATGGTTACATCGCACTGACGATGAAATTTTTATTAATCCATCAATCCGCTAGCATGTACAATAGAGATGTACTTAGTTAGAAGTGCCATTCATGATTTAACTGTAATACCAAAAGCGAGCATATATGTGTACACATAGTAAAACAGTGAGTTGTACCTTGGTAGAATCTACAGATTAAAAAATGTTCGTCAACCAAAAGAGTGACAAAAATTGTTGAGTTGTTGAGAAGACTGCTAGCAGGAATGAGACCCGCTTCTTACTCAAGCTCCAACTTATGGTACAGGAAATATGTGATATATGGTTCCTAGCAAAACCAAACAAGGTGCAACTTCGACATACAAGTACATAACAAAGAGCATGTAACACATACAGACGTGTCCATAGTCAAGTGTCGCTGAGATCAGTCGAGACGAAATGGACCAACCCTCTCAACCTTCCACACCGACCCCATCTCCAGGCACAATAGCAGCCATAGGGCTAGTCTTGAAACTGTCCTTCACATTGGCCATGTGGTTGCCATTCTCAATGCCAATGCAGGGTCCACCGCACATAACATCTCCCTGATGACATCCGTCAAAAGCCGCCTTCAAGCATTCTGCCTTCACTTCTTCAAAGCGCTCTTGTGGAAGGGAAACCTCAGCCAGCAACTTCCAGGCATAGTCCTCGGTGGCCATGTCATAATCCTTCCTCCTCTTGAGCACAATATGTCCGCTTATCTCCCACACGGCAGGGTTGACTTGAGTATCGAGAATCTCTTGGTCAACTTCACCTCGGGCTTGTCGCTCAGCAAAGCACTGAGGGAGGAGGAATACCCTGGAGCCCCGATCGGCGATGAGAACATTGTAAGGGATGTTGTTGTCTTGAAGGTAGATGCAGGCGTTAGAGACGGCTTCCGAGAGATCTTCCATGCTGTTACAAATCTCGAAGACGAGGCCCCTCACTGGGAACTCGGTAAGGTCGTAGACTTTGACACCACCTTTCTTTCTGCCGTAGGAGATTCGCACAGTAGGTGCTCTTTCAATAGGAAAGGGAGCTGCCAGGTAGTATGCCTTCAAGACCAAAATTCACACAAAATAATTAGTAACGTTGCCTCCAATTCGGAGTGCTGCATCCAACAATGGCAACATTGCTGCGAAGTTCTTTAGAGTTGACAGTGGTACAACTAATCTCAACAGCATTGGCTTCTTAGAACGAAATTGCGCAACGTAATCAGCTTGGACGTAAGAGACTGCAGACTTGACACTGCTACATGGGCATGTACTCTACCTGGAAATGCAAGTGATTGATTGTGGCAAATGCACCCAAGCTGTTGTAACCAAGGCGAAAGTACGGGTTGTTTGCCTCAGCAGCCATGTGCAAAGCCAGTAGGAATGAGTCTTGATCAATTCGTTGAGGTAAGCGGTCCAACACTCGAGGAACCAGCAGAACATGCCCGTACTCGATAGGGCTAACCTGTATATTTCCTGAACTGTTAATACGGAGACAACTGTGGTACTAAGATACAGATTCTAAATATCCAAATGAAACCCTGAAATCAGTTAAATTACGAGGCGGATTATGAGCTCATATAATATTGTCACAGAAAAAAACGGCCACGTTTTCATGGCTCTAAAATGTATCGAGATATATTGTTGACCTCGATTAGTAAATAGAAGGATTAAAGCCACAGTACAAATCCAGATGGATTAGAACAAAAACGATCCAAGCTTGGGCTAACTCACATTGATGGCAATCACATTCGGACTGGCTAGCACTGGAGCCTTCTCATAATAATCACTGACTTCGTCTTCACTCGGCCCAAACTGGAACAAAACCTCCTCTTGTCCTACTTTAGTGAAATTGAACTTTTTTGGGTCGAAAGCTTGAAGAACTTGGTCAACTCGAAACTCCGTGGGGCGTTTCTGTGAGTGTCTACCCTCATTCAACTGTGCAATAAAACCATATTCTCCAGGCAGCATCTGCGAGAACAGAATGCAATACTAAGTGCTGTGTGCAGAGGGTGAACTAAGAATAAGAAATAGAATGTTTCTCACAAAGAACTCTTCAACCAGGATTTCAGCACAAATCATAAAGTAATTTATAGTTGACTGCATTCAACCCAAATCTTGGGGAATTCTTACAACACTCGGGTGCTTGACAACAACTCAAAGAGCACAAGGTCATCGCCAGGTTATACCTTAGTTTCGCAGGCTGTTACATCATAGCGGAAAAGCCCCCGAACCATGCGATCCTCCCACTGTACCAAAACAGATAATTTAGAACAAAACCACGAATTCACAGATAAAATCAAACAGATGTCTCGAATAGGAGAAGGGTAACCGGTAGAACAACAACACGACAGCTGGGCTACCCATAGCAGGACATACAAAAATCTAACATCATTTGTAGACAAACCTGTGCAAGGAGCAACTCATCCAGAAAATAATTCTCTTGCGGAGAATCGTCTATTCCAAAGTTATTCGGCTTTCCCACACCGCCAGGCACACAGTGATCCCCGTTCTCTGTGTGCACGCCCTTGTGAGAGCTTGAGTTTTGCTTGACGCCAAAAGTGTACAGCGGCAACTTAGCTCCTGTACATTAGTTCAAAATGTGGTCAACGACGGACAAATTTCGAGGAAGGAGTCACGTGTGCTGTTTGACACACTCGTTCCAAGCTATATGAGACAGCATCTCTCCTCTTAAAATGAGAAAGAACGATGTGCAAACTACGTCTGTTGCTATTCTAGGACCACCTCTGAAAAGTTAGGATTTGTCGTGACTGTGATGCAAACATGAGAGCCGGCTAGGATGTACTGACCAGGAATGCAACAGTTTCCGAGGCAATCCCGACCGCAACCAGGAGCTTGATCCAGCTGCTGGTTGATGGAAACCAGAGTTTCCACTCTCCTGATAGTCAACATTTTCGAAGGTTCTGTTCTCCTTTTCTCCCTTGCTTTCGGCAAAGAAGAATGTAGACCCTGGTACGTTCCCTGTGAGAACTGCACACAGGTAAAAGGTGAAGTGGCAACCTCCTCCGGCTAGAGCAGAGAGGTCTGAGGGACGACCGCCTTCACTAGGGGTGGCCCCCCGGCCGCCGTGCAAAGAAGGAGAAGACGAGAGGAGTTGGGATTGTTGAATTCCTGTGAGGTAGAGGTTTTCACTCATACGGACACGTTGATCGATATGCAAAGCCGTGATGTCCACTGGGGTAAACCTGGCGTGTGTAAGGAAGTGACAATCTTCTTCCCGAGAGTTGCCAGCGTTGATATCCACGAACACCAAAATAAGAAAAAAAACAGCCACCGCAGACCAGTATGCTCCTAGATCGTCACTTGTCAAACGTTCTCCCAGAAGAAGAGTACTGGGTAACACCTGGATTTCGGGGCAAAAAATTTGCCACTCCACACTCAAAACACAAGCCTCTACAAAGTGAAGACAAGTAATATGGATGCCTGCAAGTTGCACAAACTCAAGTACGCCTGCGCAGTCTAAATCGTGCTGAAGGGTTTGAAAGATTCCAAGACAACGAAAACCACAGAAGATGAAGAAAAACGTTTGAAGCCGGAAAACCCCAAAGCTTCGACAAAATTAAAACAAAAGGACTACACGAGCTGAGCTGAAATCTTCAAGGTGAAGCGTTTATCTTCTGACTGCAAGGAAGTAAGCTGCCATGGCTTAGAACACGCATATGTAAAACTCCGACTACCGCACACGATAATCTATAGAATGATGAAAATCGATAATGACATGCACCGATACTGGTTGAGTGTGTCAGCTCCAACTACGGTCGCAACTGGGGGGGTTGAGCCTTATATGTGTTGAATGTGAAGTCTCTAGGCTGCGAAAGCCTCTGTCGAAAGCTCCTATCATGAGAGCTCCACGTATCCACAACCACAGAAAATTCGTGGTCCAACGGAAATCATCGACGAAGGCATATTCCTTTGCATCTTGGCAGTTAACACAAACTCATCACGGATAAATCCCGAAAAGATGTGTACATTGTAATCTAAGAATCGGCTTGTTGGGATGCCCAAAATTACCCCTTCAGAAGAGGTCTAGAACGAAAACTTTGCAGTTCCGCACCTTTCGCGGCAGTGTGCAATTTGGGGACACGCGAGATGCGACATTTGAGTGACGCAATTACATTCCGTGAAACGACACAACCCGATTGAAAAGTAAAACAAGCCTTCAAGCCGCCACCCTAGCACAGATTCCCGAGGCACGACTTAATCCTGTGGTAACAACAGCTTTTGCAAATGACCCACAACCTCAAATATTGATTATGAGGTATACGAAAGGCAACCGAAAAAGCGGGCGAAGTTGAGCAAATGGATCCATCTATAGTAAATCGAATAATCGCAGCGCAAATGCTTTGTCTCCACGTTAACAACGACAAAACAGAATCGTTCGGATTAGAAAATTTCCGACGAAGATACTTAAGAAGGCATGTTCTCTGCGCTTACTTGCTGCGCCGCGTTGAATTTTTTTCGAAATCTCTTCCGAAATCTCCCAACCACAGGAACCAAAAGAGAATATGGGCTTTATTCGAAGGGAACCTACCTCCACATCATCATGCGAAGAAGTGAAGGGCTCGGTTCCTTCTTCACCATGTCCAGCCCTTCCTCGTGGCAGTAAACGACATGCACATTCAGCTCTCGCATCGGCACTCGGGGTTAGACCCCGCCCAGCGAATAGACACCCAATAACACCCACGAATTTCTTGCTCCTCCGGAGTTTATACAGGTCGCGGCCTCCTCCCTGTCTCCAAGGGGAAAATTCAATAGCCCACGGAAGGCTTCGAGGCTGCACCAACGAAAACCAAAAAATGAAAACGTGCTGCACAATCTTCACCCCAGCAAATGAGATTGGCGAATGAGAGGAACACCTGGCATCACCGCGCGAAACCGAATCGCGCTTTGTCGTGTGCTCCAGCAATTGTACAGTGATAGGCGACGCGGGAAGAAATACGGCGTCGATCTACGCTACTTGCGTAGAAGCGTTCCGACACCAGTCGTTAGTTAGAATCCTAACACAACGCTTTGCCGATCATGTGCAAATTTTCCAGCTGTTCTTCATAGCTCGTGCAATTGGCTAATTAAAAACTACGAGTGCACCGATCGATCCACCGATCGATCAACGCATGTGGGGGCACACGCACTCCTCGTCCTCATCAAAATTAACACGCTTTGCCAATTCGGAACGCCCTTCTCTAAAGGCCAGTTGTTCACCCCCATCTCGGTGGCTCGCATCGACGCTGTCATCTGCATCGCATCGTGGCAAACCTCAAATCCAAATCTAATCCCCGTCATAACCTACAAATCCAGATCCTAATTCTCGTTGCAACCCACAAATCTGAATCCAAAATTTCGCGTTAGCGAGGCCTATGCCCATTATGATGGATTAAATCAAGCGAGCTATGACATGGATTAAGCATTTTGCTACAATATCTTAACTTTACCAACGGAAGGATTCCTTTCCATTTATTACTCATTTTAGCTCATTTTGTTAGATACATTCCTGTGTATATTGTCACATGGTTTGATTGTTTTCGCACTTTTTTTTACTTACATTCTATTGTGTTATGTTTCATGATTTGAAAGTTTTTCACATTTTGTATTTTGTTTCATGATTTGAGCATGTGCATAGAGTCTATGTGTGATAAAACTGTTCCCTTCTACATTTCCTTTTGTTCTATTTACTTCTTTTCGGAAAAAGATTTTTTGAAATGTAATCAACCGGTAACACTTCAAAGTTGAATGAGTACAATTGGTAAATTATTGTAGCAAAGACTTTAGGATTTAGAGTCTTCGGATTCAAAGCTTGGAGCATTGTGATTTTGTATTCATTATATGTTTTTTGTTCACGGTTTCTGGTAGGTGAACGAGCAAGCTTTCACTGCAAAAAGATATTTCAAATGACGAAACTTTACATATCTTTGAAATTACAAAAGAAAATTAACATAGTTTTGAAGATTTTATCCATATTGAAAATTAACACCAATAAACTAAAATGAATGAAGTATGTTGCCTCAAACATAACATCATCATTCACAGAAGTCTTATTTTCAAGAAAAATAAAATAAAATAAAATATGCATAAATGACATTTATCTATCTCAGTAGGAAAACAAATTGAACAATCATACAGCAGTATTACAAATTGTTACAGTACTTTTATATTTAAAAACTTCCTATCAAAATAAAAAATATTTTTCCTCTGAAAAAAAAAAAATATATATATATATATATATATATATATATTGCAGTTAATGCTTTATTTTAATTTTAATTCAAGTTAGTTTATTAACATGCCAAAAAAGGTTCTTAGAAAGAAAAAAAACTTGTGAAATTTTATTTGAAGAATGTTTTTATCAAATTTTTATGTTTTATATTTAATAAAGGCCACAATCAACACACATAATTTAACCTTCTTTCATTAATTATCAGAAAGACTAATTTAAACATGCTACTCTCACATTAATCATAAAAATAATGTGGTACTACGTTTTTTTATCACATTTAACGTGCTAGTAGCATTTGGACCCATTTCTTTGCCTTGCTTTAAAGCATGTTAAAGCTTGCTAAAGCACTGGGGCCTTAAATGTTTACAGGGAGGTAGAAAATTATTGCTAGAAGGGTTTGTCCTTTATATTAGCATCACATCTACAAAAATGAGACATAAGAATGTCACATGTTTTTCACAAAGTGGACAATACACAATATAATTAAAGTTCATAAAGTATGGCTTTTAGTATCAAACTTGATTGTTTGATCTCTTTTTAGCTTTCTTATTTATTAAGACATTTATATGATACAAGAATTAGATAACAATTTTAGTAATTCTTTTGGATGAACTTATAAATTAATGGATACATAAAATAGATGACAATTTGGATAGATGTACACAAACACAACTTTAATATACAAGATATGAGTTTTTGAAATTAAAAATAATATATAGTGATGAATGTTGGTACATCCGTACATATTTCATTTGGATTAGTAAATACTAAATAAGTTACTTGTAATTAATTTTAAGTTATAATAATTAATTTTACTTCACAAATTATATATAAAATATATATAACTATTTCTATATTTTATAGTAAAATAAATGATAAATATATTTCAAATATATCAACAAAAATATTTCCTTTGATTCTTTTATTCTTCTACATATATATATTTTTTATTTTAGCTTTTTATTTGTTTTAGTTTTTGGTTGCTTCAATTGTTTCTTTTATTTATTTATTTTTTTTAATAACTTGTCATTTTACATATTTCCTACTACACATAAATTCTTATTTCTGTTTTATTCATTAATTACTTCACAAGTTTATTATTTCTTAATATTATGGATGGTATTGTTTTAATATATTCAAGTTGAGATTGGTCAATCATTATTTCACCACAAAAGAATACAGTTTAATAATTTCAGTTAAAGAGAATTTTGTTCACAACATCCTTGCTTTATCAAAGTTTTGATGCATTTGCAGTGTGGTTCCCATAACATTTGGACAAAATCATGAGAAAACATGTACATGTAGAAAGTGAAATGTAAAGTTGCCAACTCACTATTACACTTTCCAAACATGCACAAAAGTGTACTGCTTGAGGAGCAAAAACAGAATAACTTGCTTTTCTTCTCTGTTTTCTTTTTGTATTATTTTGTTTACAATTTTTTTTTCTCTCTCTGTCTAAACAAGCTTGGATAGAATAAGGGAAACATGCTTGAATGAAAGATCACAAAATACAACATTACACACACATAAAACAAAAATTCACAATCTAAATCCATCTGGTTACAATATATGAATGTACATATGATGCTAAAGAACAGAGTTGGGCTGTTAACAGTGTGGAATACTTTGGTAATTTATTCCTTTGTTTCAATATGCATTTTATTAAACAATTTAATCTTTTTCCCTCACAAGTGGAATCCAAACAGTCCTTGCTTGCTAAAGACGTGGCAGCTGGCCTACATGACAAGTTGCAACTCAACAAGACCACTTGAAATCAGATTCAATAACAATTCACACATGAAATTGAACCATATCAAATATTCACAAAACTTTTCGAAATAACAATGATTATTTTCCTTGTGTTATTATTGTTATTTTTAAAACATTATGTTATTATTAATTGAAAGATCTCAAAATGACAATGATTTGTTTCCTTAATCCAAAACACACGTAGAAACATTTAATTTATTTATGAGTTCATTCTTAAGTTGAATTAAAAGGGTAGAAAATCCTCCACATGGCACCTGATTATACGTCCATGAAACCCTAACCTAATCCAAAACAATGAAGTTTTCTTTGGTTTTGAGAGTGTTTTTGAGATGCGCGAGGTTCTGGCAACACCACGCCAACCGGCGATCCTGCAGCCAGGCTTTTAGGTTTCGTGGTTTGTAGCGCATATCATCACATTCAGAACGAGAGGGTGAAGACTTCGGCATTTAGGAGTAGTCTATATGTGTTCGGGAGGGTCGGGTGGTCGTAGGCGTGTCATCGAAAAGGTCTCCCAGTGTGTGTAGAAACCTTGTGTTCTACGGCCGCACGGTGTGACGGGCGCTGGAGCAGTCATCGTACACTGAGCCCCCTGCCGTGCGCTGATTGCAGTGTACCTCGCCAGGCAGAGTTCACACAAGCGCCGAGCCACGCAGAGTTCGAAGTTTCTGGTGCAGGGGAGCAGGGTACGATAGAGAAGATGTGGTCCTAGAGCCACTGCGGGAAGACGTGATCATCAGTGTTGGATTCGGGGATCTTGGCAGACAACAATCACGGGCTCACTCCGTGAGATTTTCACCTTTCGCTCAAGCTTTTAGCCGAAGCGCTGCACCATTTGGATCCAACCACTTTGGCATGTACAACGGGCACGTGGGTTTTTTTTCTTTTGCAAGGTGGACAAACTTTCTGCTCGAAAGCTCACTCGCTGGCTCAAGCAGCGCCCTGAAATTCTGCAAATCAACCAACACTAACGACCGAAAATCCTCGGATGTCTGCCGCAACTTGTTACCGATCAATAGCGGAATTATGCTATCCTCACGCAGGATCGTTGTGATAATATTCGCACAGATCCAAGCACATCAGAGACTGGCCCGATTGAAACAGATCATGTGATACAAGAGTCTTCGCTGTGTTACCATGTGCCGTCAAACATCTAGCCAATGTTGTGGTCTAGCGTTAACCATGCTGCAGATAGAATTGAATAGTGTCTGTAAGACTGAGCCCTTATCGTGGTGAAGGATGTGGCTTACATTGCTTGACTATTTTTTCTCTACAGTCTCTTGCTTATCATAATTTTGAACCAGAGGAAATTATTTTCCTGTGCAACAGTACTCATTTCTAACACTACTGGGAACTAGATTTGCTTTTTCTTTTCTTGTGGCTGTTGCATAGGCTACAGTGAGTTAGGCAATTAGCACATTTTGGAACTTTTAGAATTTGCTTAGCTTCTGGAAGTATATGGAGTCTGTTGTCAATGCTGAATATGTCATCACTTGGGAGCATATTCTCAAAAAATGTATTTAAATTATTTTGTTTTATTTGAAATCAAGATGAAAAGTAGAGTTCAGGAAGGTGATGAACGTAGTTGTTTTTTCATATTAAAATAAAAGTAGGGACAACTTGTATGAATGAGGAAGCTTCATCTATGATGGAAAGTCAACCGACAGGAATAATCCTGCGAAATTGCTGGTTTTGGGCACTTCTTTCTGTCACTTACTCACAAATACAAGATTTGAATCCCTACATTTTATTACTTATTTTTAACTTAGGGTGCTTTCGTCCCATTAAAGAATGTTCCCACCCATGCCTCGCTAAATGGTTGTGTCATAGCCCTCCAGGTGTTGAGGTCCACAACTGAATTTAATATTGTACAAGGTGCAGATCCCACCGGTCTACACGGTATAGAAGCCCAGAGAACATGGTAATATTAGTCCACATGGCAATCTTTTTAGTGATTCTTAATGTTGATTTGACAATGAGGATTGGAGGTTTATTTTTGGTCTAGCTGCCTCCATCACACCCTGTATATTGTGTTTAAGCTCACATCTGGTGGGCCTTGTGCAAATTTTGCAGTGCCCTGGTTATGGGTGCAGAAATTGGTCAAACCAATTTTGGTTTAGGTCTTTGAAGTGGGCTGATGGGCATGCTCTAAATACTCCAATTGTCATGTGTCCAGACTCATGCACTCAAATTTAAATTCAGGGGTAGTTGAATGTCAAACACCACACAAAAGTATCACAATAAAAGGTGCAAAGAATTCCATAATGGAATTAGCCATGATGCCAACCAACATCACACCATTACATGTGCAGGAAGCTTCAGGATGGATTCCAGTGTAGAACTGTCTGGCTGGTTTTAGCATTCTCCACATTCATTAGAGCAGGGGGGGCATAAACAAACAAAAAAACCCACCACATCCCAGTACAAATCTGATTTTGTTTTATGAAGATTGGACACGAACCTAGTTAATGAACCATGAGACTCTTGCTTTGAAATAAGCTCATGCATGGCATTGCAATGGGATCAAACACTGTGTTGTTAGGTACATAAAATCTTTGCTGTGGTTTCCCATTTGGGCATCATTCTACTCATTGAGAATCACCCATGGACTAGGCACTAGGGGGATGGGAAATTTGATACCATTATACATCTGAATGAATGCTCTAGGAAATCCTGATATTTTTTTAGTGTGTCTGTTCAAGTAGCATCTTGGCCCAATGGAAGATAAATGAGTATCCAAACCAAAGTAAAACCTACAAGAGAATAGATGAATAGCTAAGGCCAAAGTAGTCAAAGAGTATTATAACCATACAATGTAGCTAAACAAATTGGACAAATGAACTAAGCCAAAATCTTTATGGCCAACTAGAATCAAACATAGGTCCACTACATTGCAATACAATGCTTTTACCATGCAAATCAGCATCAATGTCACATGTTTTGTTATGGAATATATTTGGACATTGTGTAAAAAAACAAATTGCCCCCCTCCCCCATGTTATTGCTAAACTCAAGGACAATAGGTGGGTCCAAAACCAATTGCTCCTAAACTCAGCTCTAAAAATAAAAATCCTACATGAAAGTTTAGTCTGTCCATCTCATTTGGGAGAAGTGTTGCAGAACTCCATCACTCCCACTTGAGAGTGGTCCATCAAGTTTGGAAGTTGTTTTGCAGAGCTACATCATTCTCACTTGGGAGTGGGTGGAGGTTACAGAAAGAAGATATACACCCCCTGCCACTCACCTACCTACCACCTGCACCTCCCTCCCTACTGTACATACCTACCATCCCCACAAAGCAGAGAGCAGCATGGGAATTTTAAAGCAAACTCACGTGGCATGGTTTTCCCTCTGTCTCCAGCTCTCCCTTCTCCTCCTCCTCCACCACCATAGCAGCATGTACTTATGTAGCTTCAAATTCTTGGCTTTAGTCTTCAAAGGTTTTGTGGTATCTCCACAGATCTTGCAGATTCAAACCTCACCGTACACAGCAGGAGTACCCATGCAACTTTGGCTTTTGGATTTTTCCACAGTTTTTTATTCAAATTTCATTCCTAGCACAGAGTTCAAAGTGGGGCAGCCACCCCCCCCCCTGCAGCTGGTTGGGGAATATGGACATTTATATTTGAATACATGAATAAGGATATTATATGAGGTCCATTGGGTGTGGAGAAGATGCTCTGTTGCACACTAACTCATAAATCTATGCAAAGGACTTTAGGTGGCCCACCTTACTTTTGCCACTGTCCATGAGGAGGACAGAGAGAGAGAGAGGGTTTGTATGTGTGATGAAGATATAAAATAACAGTTGATGGATGATGCACATGGGAATTGTACATGCTTTTCCTTTTGAGAATGAATAGTAAGTTTGTGAATGTTTGTATGCTTATTTTTAATTGCTGTGCTAGAAGTACTGCTCTAGTGTTGTTGAGTAGATCATCAGTGATGCTCTGCATTATTAATAGTAAATAAAAAAAGGATGGTCAAGATTATCCAATTTGTATTTGGCCTATTCAGTGTTGTTTTGTCATTGTAGGGAATCTCAGAGAAAGTTACCGATCTGATTTGCAGATGTTGTTATTTTGCCCCCTGCTAGAATGAATTTGTTGTTGATGTGCCTTTTATCAGCATAATTATTTTTTCTACCATGTGCATGTTAGATTTTGTTTTGTTTTTGTTTTTTATTCTTAAAAATCACAATATTTCCAATAAAATAAAATGGCACTCATTCAGTCACTCCCTTTACGTAAGCATGGGGGAGACAATAAAGAAGATTAAAAAAAATTTGAAAGAAGTTTTGTGGGAATTGTATTGGTGTTGTCTTGCAACCATGATCACAGTGTTTTTGTCACAGGTTTTGGCCCATTGTGTGGAAAAAGCAGCATAGCAATGGGGGGATGCTAAATGGAAATGAGCGTCAAGTAGGGGTGGCAACAGGGACCTCTGATTCCACCCCAACACAAGCATTGTGTGAGGCTGGAAAAAGCCTCCACACATCCTTACAAAAGCATGAGTGCTACTGGTATCTACCCCCTTCTCCAGATCCTGTCATCCACCTCAATCATCATCCATGCTCCCTGTCTGTTACTGCAGCTTCCAGATGCTGTTGGATTCAAAAAAACATTACCCAAATGGCCAGCTAAGCAAAAAGTTATATTTAGACAGTTGTTCTGCCTTTCTACCTTTTGCTTTTACTTCTTCGCACTCATGGCATTCCTTTATGTAGCATTCATTTTATTCAAAGGCATTCCCCATCAATAGTGAGTGAATGTCTATCTTTGTTGACGTTTACAAAGTGTTAATGACTACACATGTTTATAGTGGAATAAAAACTTGTGAAGGGCAATTTTGTTGATGAATACGTTACACTTTTTCTTTTACTTTTTTTCCTATTTCTATTTCAACAAATGGATATAGAATGGTCATGTGAAGATGCAAGAAGCAACTTAAGATTGAAAGAACCAACTTTAAGGCTACCACCAATATAATATAGACAAGATGGTTTGCTTGTTTTGATGTTCATTCCCATAAGATGTATGAACATGTCCATTACAACTTGGTTATCAAACTGTTATTATTATTGTTATTACAACAAACTGGATATGAAATATGTTTATGAAATCATGTCAAATTCTACACTGATACTGGGTTTATCCTACTCATAAAATATGGTATCACTAAAATAGCTCCAAAGCAATGAACATTCTTGTTACACATGTCCAATGTTTTTTTAACCAGACAGTTTGATTCCATTCCATTTGCACATATCACTCCTAAACTATGGGAGCATTGTGGCAAGATGGTGGTATTTGGGAAAAAAACTGAAGAAAAGTCATGGAGAATCGTATTGTTGTGGGTGGAAGAATTTTAGTCCACAGGGAATAACAAAGCTATTTGAAAATGTATATTTTGTTTGTCAGAGAATCTGCACCTTTATGAAGGATGGTATAGATACTGGTCCAAGAAAGTGGTTGGTAAACTTCAACAGCTCCTTTTCCAAGCTATAGAAATTGACAAGGAGGTGTTCTTTTTGACAGCCTGCTCTCAACAATGTGACCTCCACTATCTCTCTCTAAACATGTTGATTGATTGTGGTGGAAGGACTCAAGTTTTGTTTTGTTTTTGATTTGTAATTCTTGACATGTACAGGATGAACCTGTCACAATGATGTTGAAACAGAAAGATAACACCAATCTTGTCTTAATACTATTTTTCAAAGAACAGACCAAGCATAAAAAGATTAAACCAATTAAAATAAATAAATAAATAGTATAATTATTTAATCAATCCACATCCAATGAGTGTACAGTTAAATTGTTGTATAGAACTCTAGTGTTTCATTTCTTTTATAGTTTATTCATGCAACACTCTTCTATATTCATTAAGAATTGTCTATACATATTATTTGGCATGTTTGTTACTCCATTCTTTGTTTTAAAAAGTCATAGCATTTATTCAAATTCCAACTGTTCATAAGAATATGTCTCTAAAAAGTAACCATTTAAGTTGAAATCTTTTAAATTATATTAAGATGTTTTTTAAAAAGAATTTTGGTTTCTTTTTTCAGTGACCCTATTTATGTAAACTAGTTACAAGTTTGTTTACAAATGATATCACTTAAACCAAGATCTTTCTTGCTAAAGAGTATATTTAATACTAATGTATCATTCATTTTTCCATTTAAAATCAATAGAAGAGACAATAATCAATTAAGATAGTATTGAATTTAATCCTCTATTTAAAAATTGCAATAGCTTAATATCAAATCAATTATACAAATATGATTTTTTTTGGTGCTTTTATCTTTTATCAAATATGATTCTAATAATAAATATATATTATTCATAAAAATATAATTTTCTTATACTGAAGCCAATTCATGTATATTTGTCAAGGACACAAACTAAAACAGATGTATAAATTAGTGAAAAACTATGTCAAAGGAAAATAACAAGATAGAAATAAAGAAGTAAGTATATTCAAGAAGAAATTGGAATAGCTATTGCCAAAGAGTAGAAAATACATGAAACTCTTAAACTGGACTAAAAGCAAAAAAAAAGTTGATAAGAGTGAAGAAGGCTTCACACTTGTCTTTATAAATACTACCTATCTAACAACTATGTGGCAGTATTCTATAGGACCTCCTACACGTATCTAATTTGTAAGACATGTGTCAAACTTGCAAGACAAGTTTCTTACATGTGTGCCACATATTTAACTTATTCTACAAGCTACCATTATGTGCGACACATGGCTAGCTTGTTCCACAAGCTACTAATATGTGCAACACGTGGTTAGCTTGTTGACCAAGTTTTTAACTTATCAATCACCTATAGACATATATAAAGGTGATTCCACGTCTATAAAGCTTCTAAGAAGCTTCTCTATAAGATATTGTCAAATTAACTTATTTTACCTTCTTCTAATAACTAGATAATTATTGGAATAACTCTTATGTTTGTGACATTATCCCCCCTTCTAGGAACGAGTTCCACGAAGAGTGGTGATTACATGTTGAAGAAGTCCAAAATTTGTCAAATTATGCTTGTCACATACTCTGATCTTTGTTCCTTCGAAGGTAGTTAATAGGTCCTTTTATTAGGGACATATACTTAGGAGGTTCACACAACCTTCTAGGATATTCTAGAAGCTTCTCGAGTTAGTGATAGTGGTTGAAAAACTTCTTAGTTGATGAAAGTCGGTCAAGAAGCTTTTCAGTTAGTGGAAGGAACTCAAAAAGCTTCCCAGATAGTGGAAGGAGCTCAACAAGTTTCCCAGTTAGTGGAAGGAGCTCAAGAAGCTTCCCAGTTGGAAGAAGCTGCTTAAGAAGCTTCTTAGTTTGATGGTAGCCGCTTAGGAAGCATCTTAGACAGGAGTATATATATGTTGAAGAGGTCTTCAGTCTCAACAACGCATCTCTTGGAGTTCTAATTCACCTTTTTTGGTGTTGTTCGTGTACTCATCTGTTTAATCTAAGTTTTTGGTTTTCTTCTAGAAATCATATCCAAATTTTTAAGTTTCTTGTTCTATATTCTTGTGTCCTTGACAGTTTGTCAAGACTCATCACATCTTTAATATTAGAGTTGGATCCTTCTTATTAGGAAGTGAATTATCTTTCTAATTGAAAATATATCAATGCTTTAGAGGTTGCGGATGACCCTCCTCTAAATTGATATCTTCTTCATTACAATATTGGAGCTTTGTCCTTCTTGTGAGAGAGTGGATCACCCCTCTTCTTGAAAATTTTGAACATCTTGGAAGTTGTGGATTACCCTCTTCTAATCCAATATTGTCTTCTTTTAGATTCATTTCTTCTTTCTCTCAAAATGGCAGGAGGCCAAGATATTAGTATGATTGAATCTTCTGAGTCCAACTTAGACGCTATTATAATACTCTTACTATTTTATCCGCTAGGACTGTGGGGATAGAAGGGGTTGTTGCAAAGCTTCGTAACAATGCAACAATTGGAGTATCACAATCTAGATTGCATCCACCCTCAACTTCTACGCTTGAGGATGCAGTACTATATATACTATGTCAAAAAAATCCACCTGTTTGACAATGTAAGGAGCCTCGAGTTAGTCTTCCGGAGAAATATAATAGGACGTGTTCAAAGTTTAGAGGATTTGTCAATCAAATTCAATTGATAATAGTTCTACAACTTAATATTTATTCGACAAAAGAATCATAACTTAGATTGGTTGGCACCTTGCTTATGGAACAAGCACTATCATGGTTTGCTTCCTTATTTGAAAAAAAGATCACCAATTTTGAGTAATTTTGAAATTTTCATGGAATCATTTGCAGAAGCTTTTGGAAAACATGACAAGGCTCGGTGGACAACAACTAAAATCCGAGCATTACAGCAAGAGGCACACTCTGTATCAATATATGTATCTAATTTTAGGTAATTAATATGTAACATCAATTGGGATGAAGAAGCCCTAATGAACTAATTTTATTGGGAGTTAAGAGATAATGTGAAGGATTTATTATTATTATTACTTCCGGACCTACAATCACTCAATGAAGCCATTAGCCAAGTCGTAAAATATGATAACCGATTGTTTCAACGTGGACAAGATCAACATTCATGCACTCCGACAAGACAATATGCAATTTAACATATCCCTCGTATATCAACAAGTTCTTTGAATTCACACTCAAAAATGAAAGATATGTAGCTTGATATGATACAATTTAAACTTCATAGCCCACAAAAAAAAAACCGTCAAATGGAAGAAGGTTTGTGCTTATATTATAGTGAGGAGGGCCATAAATTGGCAATTACTCAAAGAAACAAAATTGACACATTGTCGTACTATAATTACTTAGAAAATATAAAATCCACTCAAAATGCATAATATGTTTATAGATTTAGATATGTGTTAGAATGGTTGATAAAATAAATTAAAAGGATTGATAGAAAAAACTTTATTTTATTTTTACTTATTTTGATTATGGTATTTAAAAAATATAAGATCTAAATGATTAGTATGAAGCCATGAGAGAAGGTGGGAGCCTAAGGATGAAAATATAAGCTAGTAGGAGGCTAATTGGGAGGGATGAAATGATGGCATGGTCGGATGAAGGCAAGGAATGGGAAACTTCATCCCTATTGGTCGAATACCATGCCCAATGGACTATGAGGAGGCTGCCTGCGACCTTAACAAGGGTTTCGGCGACTTCAAGAAAGCCATTAGGAAATCAGAAGCTATGGTTGTAAAGTTTAGGATTTTGGGTACAATTTGTATACAAAAATTAGAGGATTTGGAGTTAGGGTAAAGAAGTTATAGCCATTTGAAGATAAGATGTCAATATGAGACATACTGTCACTCTTTTGACGATTGGAGGAGTTATATGCAAGCTTTTGGAGATCGGAAGGTGCGGCTAGAGAGGGAATTTTAAGCTCTACACCTGATATGGAAGAATTACTACATTTGGAGTTCTGAAGAAGGAGTTATTGGGAGTCAAAGACAGCAGATTGAATTCCAAGGCAGTAAGTAGACTGTTTTGTTGATGGTGATGGGGTTTGCCATATCTTAAGTTTTTGGACGAATGTTTGTTTCAAAACTTCCAAAAAGGTGTATTATTATGCTAAAAAGCTATACATCAAAGTTTCATAGCATTTGGACTTTTAGATTGTGAGATATGAAGAATTTAGTACACGGGTGTTTGTAAACAAGGATTTAAAGCTACTGCTAGGGTTTTGGCGATATCTAAAGATTGATAACGAATCGATGGTTGAAATTTGTGGTGGTAGTTGTGAAGAATACATCAGCACTTCATGTAAACTTGGAGTAGATTTGGACGGTTGGATTGAAAGTTATGGATTATTGAAGTTTGAGAAAAATTCTCTTCCTACGGGGGAATGAGGGTTTAGAGTATTTTGTTATGTTTTGAGTGGTTTGAAGAAATTAGGCTTATGTATTGGGTGTAATAGCCCTATGAAGATCTCTTTTATATAAACTTGGAGGTTTTATTATACTTGAATCTTGCTTGTGTAATTAGTGGCAGCCAAAAGCCCAGTGCTTTCTTGAGGCAAATTCTCTCTACTCTATCAACGTTACTAAAACCAGGAGTGTAGTTATTCAGGAAAATGACAATGTTCAGCCATAGTAGGGATCGTGCAACTAGACATTCTAATATTACAAAACTATTCAGATTCCTTTTTTTTTCCTCAACCTATTCATTGTTTTACAATCTTTTTGTATTTTGGCCCTCAAAAGCTTCAGACAATTGCCTTGTTAGATTTGGGAGCATCTCCTTGTTTCATAGAATAGGCATTTACTAAGCTTTATAAAATTCTTTTAATACAAAAATCCAAACCTATTCATGTAGAGGTAATAGATGGACAACCTTTATCCTCGGGTAGTATCACCTATGAAGCCATGCTAATAAAAATATTATTTAAAAATCACAGAAGTCATATTATGTTCAACGTTATTAGAATTCCTTCGAATCCTATTATTCTCAGGCTATCTTGGTTGAAAGAACATAATCTATTTATAATTTGGAAGTTACGAAGAGTAACATTTATAATAATTATCATTGTAAGAAAGATTTTTAAAAAGCCACAAATTGGTAAACTTTTATTTGTTGGACCAAGAGCTTTTACTAGATCAACCAAAGAAGGTACACCATTTATTATTTATGCGACTCCAATTCCAAAAGATATGACTTCATTCGCAAGTATTTTAAAACAGTATAGTGAATTTCAAGATTTTTTTCAGAAGAAGAATGTTGATATATTATCGGAGCACCGATCCTACGATTGTGCTATAGATCTTTAGGAAGGAACGCAACCAGCTTTTGGCCCAATCTATAATCTTTCTCAAAATGAGCTTATAGTATTGACAGATTATATTAACAAAAATCTTACAAAGAACCTTATTAAGCATTCAAAGTGCTTAGCAGGCGCACCTATACTTTTTGTGAAGAAGAAGGATGGTTTTTTATGAATGTGCGTTGATTACGAGGATTGAATAAAATAACGATAAAATATCGTTATCCACTACCATTAATTTCAGGACTCTTGGAACAACTTGGCCAAGCCAAGATCTATACAAAGATAGATCTTTGTGGAGCATACAATTTGGTACAGATCAAGGAAAGAAATGAATGGAAAACCACTTTTTGGACAAGATATGGACATTTTTTATATAAATTATCATGCCTTTTGGACTAACAAATGCACGCGCAATCTTCCAGCATTTAATGAATGATATTTTTTGAGCGTATTTGGACAAGTTCGTGGTGATCTACCTTGATGATATCTTGATCTATTCAAAAAATCTAGAATAATATGAATGGCATATCAAGTTGGTATTACAAAAGTTGCGAGATACGAGTTTGTATGCCAAACCGGAGAAATGTGTTTTTCACCAACCGAAGATGGAATTTTTGAGATACATTGTATCTATTGAGGGTGTGATAATGGATCCTAAGAAGGTAGAAGCGGTTATATAATAGGCCATTCCAAGGATTGTAAGAGATGTATAATTTTTTTTTAGATTTGCTAATTTCTATCGAATCTTCATAAAAATTTACTCTCAAGTTGCCACCCTTCTAACTCAATTGATATGTAAGGGTAAGTTAAAATGGGGACCTTAAGCAGAAAAAGCATTCCAAGATCTTAAGATGGCATTTACTAAAACCCCAAAATTGGTACACCTAAATTTCATGAAGGCATTCCATTTAAAGATTGATACTTGAGATTTTGCACTAGGGGCCATACTTTCATAAATGGATATAGATAACAAACTCTATCTTGTTGCATTTTATTTTTAAAAGTTTTCTATTATTGAAATTAATTATGAAATCCACAATAAAGAATTTCTTGCTATTATGGATTCTTTCCAAGAATGGCATCATTTTCTTGAAAGAGCAATGCATCTTATGATTGTATATACAGATCACAAGAACTTAGAATATTTTATGTTAGCTTGGATTCTTAATCATTACCAAGCTCGATAGAATATGTTGCTACCTCGATTCAACTTTGTCATCATTTATTACCTTGAGAAGCAACAAGGATTGTCTGATGCTCTATCAAGAAGATCATATCTCATACCAAGGATAGAAGAGGCAACGTTTGATCAATAATATGCAACTTTGTTAAAATTGGAGCAATTCCGTCTTTGTGCTACTATTGCATCAGTGCGTATGGATTCTAATTTCCTAAATGAGTGTCATAGATACAGAATATAGACTGGAAGTCTAAATAAGAAGTTTTAGAAGAACTGACAAGAATTCGATTAATTAGATGAGTACAAAAATAACACCAAAGAGGTGAGCTAGAGTTCCAAGACATTTGTTGTCCAGACTGAAGAACTCTTCAGCCTCGACTCCAATATATATTCCTACCTAGGTAGCTTTTTAAGCAGCTTCCACCAATTAGGGAGCTTCTCAAGCAACTTCCACCAACAAGAAAGCTTCTCAAGCAGCTTCCACCAATTAGGAAGCTTCTCAAGCAACTTCTACTAACTAAGAAGCTTCTCAAGCAACTTCTACCAATTAGGAAGATGTTAGAAGGCTTTGGAAGATTCTAGAGAGTTCTAAGAAGCTTCTAGAATTATCTAGAAGGTTTTGATAAGTATGTCTTTGATATCACCTCCACTTCTAGTTTTGAGGTCTCTGAGAAGCCATTTGAGATTTATACTCATAAACATAGGAAATCAAAAATTTGTCGCATAGTCTCTACAATATACTCCAACTGTCGTTTATGAGGCAGATGATTCATGGGCCCTTGTAGCCATCGATAATGACCAACACCTTCCACTTGAGACCATGCTTGAACTTTTGTATCTTCATTGTGAAAACGACCTGAAAATATCGCTTCGCCATTACTTGCATGAGTTGGTTCAAGTTCAAAGACAATTACGAGTGACCTGCTACTTGATATTCTTTGACGACTTCTTGGCTCTTCTAATTCTTCATCTCGAGGTCGATGCTGTGAGCTATTTGGTTGAGATGGTACTGCTATTATTGTATCTACATTCTCACTAGCCATATCTAAATACACCTTGATATTAGATATCTTGATACTACAAAATACAACAAGTTATGTTTTGATAAGACCTGGTTCTCTTTTTTATTCATTTCTTCAATGAAGGTTTCATCTTCAAGCTTCGTTAATGGCCAACTTTTGATTTATTAGGATATCTTGGATAGAATTCTCATACCTTCCGTGATGCATTGGCAAGATTTTTGGCCGGTTTCCATGTTTTTTCATTAATATCGTAGCCGCTCTAATGCACAAAGTACTCTAATTTATTCCATCTTCGTCGTGAATATAATATCTTTTCTATCTCATATTCTTTGTTGTTTTCAATTCCTATACTAGGTGGCAGATATTGAACTCTTCTAGGAAAAGAAGATTTTTGATAAAGCTCTAATAGAGAAACATGAAAGATAAGGTGTACCTTCATAGCGGTGTCGTATGACGTGGCCTTCTATCTGGGAATACATTGGGTACCTGGCTGTGGAGGGTTTATTTGAAATTTGATGGCAAAATCCAACAGGTCGTTTGTCCTCAATAAAAAGGACAAATAGTTCAAAAATCTCACAAAAAAGAAGTTATATATGTAAACCCTCTTGTATTCAAGTAAGTTTGTACAAAAAGGGTTCAAATTTCCACAAAAACCCTTCAAAGCTTTATTCACCTGCAAGGACCTTTTTCTTGCTAAACTTTAGAGTCCAATAACTCTTGATCCAATTGTTTAGTTTCTATAAAATTTAGTTCAAAGTGTAGGTGATTCTCTTAACTTTCATCACAAGAAAGAATCAACCGCAAATTTGTTTCCGATCATCTGATATCTCAAAATCTCTAGCAGGTGCTTAAAACCCTAGCTCAGAGACACCCGAGCACTATTTTCCTTATATCTCATAAACCCAAAATCCTAATACCACAAATTTTTTTTCACATAGTCTTGTGACATAAGCATATACACTCTCAAAAATTTTGAGCCAAAAATCCATCAAATGTTTAAGATATAGCTCAAAATGTAACCACTATGTAAGTAGGTCACTTACTGCCCTTAAGTTTGTAAGTAGTGACTTCAACTCCCAATATCTCCTTCATTCTAACTTAGATTCTATCAAGCTGCATATAAAAAGTGTAGCTGTGAAAGTGCTCTCTCCAACCCTAGTCGCCGATCCTCATTTGCTCTTTGTATGTGCGAGTTATACCCAAAAGAGTGACAGTAGGTCCAAAATCAACACCTTAACTTTGGGCGCCTATAACTTCTTCATAAAAAGTGCAAATCACACAAAATTTGCACTTAAACTAGATCCAAAAACCTAAAGCTTATAATCCTAGCCTTTGATGTTCGACTACTCTCGAAAAACAAACCCTAACTCCTAATAAACCCTCGGGCAGCCTCCTTGAAGCCCATTGGGCATGATTTTTGGCCAATTAGAATAGAGATTTCTATCATCCACCTCTATTCATCCACATGGATGGCCAAACTACCCTTTTTGCACTAAAAACCCTTTTCTAACCCTTCTTCTTATAAGATTTACATACTTGGTGCTTTAAGCACCAAGTAAAAGAAGTAAACTAAGATCTTAAGGATCACCAATGTCTAACAAAGGTGACTTAATATATATACAAGTTACTATCAATATAAAATTAACTTCAAAAGTCACTACTAAAAAGAAAATAAGGTTGTATAAATCTTAATAATAATCCTTTTAATAGATCCTTTCTAAACTAACAATCTAATCACATCCTATAACCAATAAAATCCATTGATATGACTTTTATTTAGCTAAGTAGTAAATTGTACATTAAATATACATGTACAATTTTTTTACATACTAGCCGAACTACAACACGACAACGTCATCTCTGAATTTCCAATAGAATTGACTCATCAATGCTTCTTCATCCTAGTTGATGTGGCATACTAATTGCCTGAAATCTAATGCCTGGACTGATGCAGAGCAAGTCCCTTATCTTAGCGATCGAATTTTTGTTGTAGCCCACCGAGCCTTGTCATGTTCAATAAATGCTTCTGCAAATACTTCCAAAAAAATGTCAAAGTTGTTCAAAATCGGTGATCCTTTTTCAAATAGAGGAGCAAACTATGATAGAGCTTATCGCATAAACAAAGTTCCAACCAATCCAACGCATGATTCCTCCGTCGAATAACGTTCGGATTGTAGAGCTGTTATTAACTTGATTTGATTGATAAAACCTCGAAACTTGGACCATGTGCCATCAAACTTCTCTGAAAGACTAATTCGAGGCTCGTTTCGTTGTGGAAGCAATGATTCTCGTTGAACCACAAGTAAAGCTGCTTCTTTTGGTGAAAAAGCTTGACGCTGATGAAGCCTGGATTTTGCTATTCCGGAAGCTCCATCATTATGAAGTCTTGCAAAGACTCCTTCCATCACTGTAGTTCTTTGTAATAACGTTGTTGTAATACGTGCAATTTTGCTCGAGAATGCTCAAGGCACCTTGCTGTGGAAGGCAAAAAAGAAATACACAACAACAAGATTCTAACAGCTTTAATAGAATCCTAAATAACTTCTATTAAATCTTAATGATACTAATCAAACTTTAATCTAATCTTTAAGCAATTACAAAAGAAGAGTAAATGAATCATACATTAATCATAATAGAAAATAATATATAAAATACTAAATTTAAAAAATACTAAAAATAGAATCTTAATATCCTAAGTAATATCTTATTCAAACCCTAGATCAAATCCTAGTCAAAACCTAAATCAAACCCTAAGTCAAACCCTAGTCAAAATCTAAGTCAAAACCTAAATCAAACCCTAAGTCAAACCCTGGTCAAAACCTAAGTCAAAACCTAAATCAAACCCTAAGTCAAACCCTGATCAAAACCTAAGTCAAAACCTAAATCAAACCCTAAGTCAAACCCTGGTCAAAACCTAAGTCAAAACCTAAATCAAACCCTAAGTCAAACCCTGGTCAAAACCTAAGTCAAACCTTAAGTCAAAACCTGGCCAAATCTTAGTCAAACACTAATCAAAATCTAAGTCAAACCCTAAATCAAATCATGTTCAAATCCTAAGTCAAACCCTGGTCAAACCCTAATCTAACCCTAAGTCAAATCCTAAGTCAACCCCTGATCAAAATCTAAATCAAATCCTAAGTCAAACCCTAAGTCAAACCTAAAGTCAAACCCTGGTCAAACCTTGATCAAATCCTAGTCAAATCCTAAAGTAAACCTTGAGTCAAAACCTAGTCAAAATCCTAAGTCAAACCTTGGCCAAACTCTAGTCAAACCTTAAGTCAAATCCTAAATCAATCCCTAAATCCTAAATCAAATCCTAAGCAAATCCTAAATCCTAAATCAAACCCTAATTAAATCTTAAACCAAATTCTAACCAATTCAAATCAACCTTAGGGAATATTAGAATCTCAATATCTGCTGATTAGACTATTGATCTTATTTAAAACTTTATATACCTTTCAACCTCTTAGTCAACAATAAGTACAACAAATTTGAGAGAAATCGAACTTACCAAATAGAAGAAAAATCCCAAAAACTTCTTGGGTGTTCGTCGGCCTCCTTCTCCAACCTTGATGCTGATCTTCCAGTGCTGATTTCTCTCTTTTTTACCATTCAATCATTCTCAAATCACTCATGTATATAGAAAAACAAGTCTATTATCCACACAAACAAAAATTACTCCAATCCAACTGGTAGATTGCTCAAGATCTCAAAAACCCTAACTAACCCTCAAAACTTAATTTCTGAGACCTTGACTCACTTAAATCTCAATTACGTACAAGTAAACTATTAGATTCGCCTCAATTTTACTTCACACATTAACAACAAAAATATCCAAAAACCCACAAATTTCTAGCTGTAGATCTACTACAAAACTTCTAAAATTGCCTAAAACATCAATCCTATTTTATTTCATTAAATCCGAGGTTGCCAAAAAAAACCCTGACTTTGCAAAACTATTACAAAGTTATATTTTCTCCAAATTATTCAAAACAAATTTCTATACAAAATCCTTGAAGTCCACTCCCTAAGTCCAATCTCCATTCTGCAGAAGCCTCTTGGATCCGCCATAGGCATGCAGTTTTGTGCCTCGGGGTCTGATTTCGACCCTAGCTCATAACCAGTCCTTTCCGGGTATCTATTTCAAGATTTTTGTGGTAAGTTCTTTTTGAAACCTCTTCTTAATCCTCTCTTATATATGTCCATATCAATTTATTTCCCAATCTACTTTGTTTTGTCTTACTTATAGCCCTACAAATTAAATAGAAGCTCATTTGTAAAAAAGACAACATTAAAACTCATTAGTTTTACTTTCTTTTTACTATTATCTATTTTTTCTAAGATAATTTGCTACAATATTTTGAACTAAGATCTTCTATAATATACTATTTCCACACTCTTTTATCTAGTAGTCGCATTACATCACAACAACGTAGCAAGAGCATTCATAATGGCGTCTATCTTGGACTTCAAACTTTCACTCATATTAATGTCTTGAACTCCAACCATTCTAAGAGAAAAGAAATAATTGTTTCTACAAGGAGAAAATATTGGTTTAGAAGAGGGTACTCCATAGCCTCTAAAACGCCTTAAGACCTTCAAGAAGAGGGGTAATCTATTCTCTCCAAGAAGAATAAGATTCTAATATTATAACGGAAAAGATATCAGTTTAGAGGAGGGTAATCTATAACCTCTAAAATATTAGTGTACCTTCAAGAAGAGGGGTAATCTATACTCCAACAAGAAGGAACTAGCTCTGATATCTAAGATGAGAGTAGTCTCGACAAATTGTCACGGAAACAGAATATAGACTGGAAGTCTAAAGAAGAAGTTCAAGAAGAATTGGCAAGAATTGGATTAATCAGATGAGTACAAAAATAACACCAGAGAGGTGAGCTAGAGCTCCAAGAGATGTGTTGTCGAAACTGAAGAATTCTTCAGCCTCGACTCCAATATATACTCCTATCTAAGAAGCTTCTCAAGCAGCTTCCACCAATTAGGGAGCTTCTCAAGCAACTTCCACCAACTAGGAAGCTTCTCAAGCAGCTTTCACCAATTAGGGACCTTTTCAAGCAACTTCTACTAACTAAGAAGCTTCTCAAGCAACTTCTATCAACTAGGAAGATGTTAAAAGGCTTTGGAAGATTGTAGAGAGTTCTAAGAACCTTTTAGAATATTCTAGAAGGTTTTGATAAGTATGTCCTTGACAATGAGGTGCGTGCTACAACTATTAATGATGCTTTGGTTTAGGGTTTAGGATTTAGGGTTGAAAGAAAATATTAATAAGTTCAAACTTGAAAAAGATCTTCTATATTTTTAAGAACGTTTGTATATTCCAGAAGGAATAATATAACTACACATTCTTCAATCTCGCTATGATTTTCTTGCTGCGGATTATTTTGGATTTAATTAGACCTTGGAATTTATTTCTCGAGATTTTTGGTGGCCTCAAATATGGAAGGCAGTAAAGGACTTTGTGCTCTCTTATAAAACCTATTCAAGGTCCAAGAATCCTCGACATTGTCCTTATGGACTGTTACAATCCTTATCCATTTCAAGACGGTCATGGTCCTCTATTTCAATGGATTTCATTACAAATCTATCGCCATCCAATTCATTAGACAATATCTTTGTAATGGTTGATCGACTTATAAAGATGGTTCACTTCATCCCTTGCAAAAAAATTGCGTCTAGTGAAGAAATGGCAAGGCATTTTTTTGATAATATATATTGATACCATGGCTTACGAGATGATATCGTATTTGATCGAGGATCCCATTTCATATTTGAATTCTGGAAATATCTTTTTAAAATATTGAAGGTAGATATTAAACTTTCTTTGGCTTTCCATTCTCAAACTGATGGCCAAACCAAACGAGTTAATCAAGTGTTGGAATAGCATTTATGATGTAGTATTAATTATCAACAAGATGATTGGACTTCATATCTACTATTAGTGGAATTTGCATACAATAATATTATTTATGCTTCAACTCAGCAAATATCGTTTTATTCTAACTATAGATATCATTTGAAGCTTGACTTGTGGAGCACGCTAAGAAACAACAATCCAATGGCCGAAGGATTTACAAAATAGCTATCGGAATATCATACAACCTTGAAACTTCAATTACAAGTAACTCAAGATGCTTATAAGACATCTACAGATAAATTTAGGAATCAATTATTTACTTTTCATATTGGAGATAAGGTATGACTTCTTCGACAAAATATCAAGACTAAGCAACCATGCGATAAGTTGGACTATTGAAGGTTGGGGCTATTTTCCAATCCAGCAGCAAATCAATCAAATGGTATATCACTTGGAGTTACCATACGCTGTCGGGTAGAGAGAATTCGCCTTGGAAAAACGTCAGGTTCCTAGCTGCTACTAGAACTAGCAGGGAACATGAGAGGAAGCCGTGCAAGTATGTTCTATACTTGCACAATATTTCTTCAAGCTTTCAAGTTATACTTGTATTATACTTGTACAAGTCTTGTATAAATATAAAGTATAAATACTTGAATAATACTTATACAAATACTTGTACAAATACTTATATAAGTCTTGTACAAATATAAAGTATAAATACTTGAATAATACTTATACAAATACTTGTACAAATACTTGTATAAATCCTTGGTATAATACTTGTACAAATACTTGTACAAATATTATGTATAATACTTGTAGAATACTTATAGAATACTTGTATAAATACAAGTATATATACTTGTATAAAAAGTATAAGCAAAGTATGTATGTATTCAAGTATACCTCAAAATACAACCGCATATGAGGAATACAAGTTATACAACAAACTGAAACTAAATAAATTACTAAAAATTCATCTAAAGGTCGAATCAAGCGTGCTTATAGCCTATGGAAAGCCAATAATCCATTGTAAAACATATCAAAATTTCACAAATAGATGACTTACCATTTAAAAGTTATGGCTAAAAGAAGTAGGCGCTAAAATTTCCAAGCAAATGCAAAGGCAGCAAAGCTCCTCTTCACTTCAGCCTTTGTTGTGATCACTTCCCTTCTCCAAATTGGACATGCAATAGCTTTTTAGAAAGCTCACTCCATCATCTAACTTGTTCTAAAATTTCGCATGCATGCCTCTCAAACTCCAGATTTTGTAGCTAGTCGATTCTACTCTTCAAACCCTAGCAACAATTTTCCCTCTTTGAAACTTCACGGCTCATAAAACTTTCATCAAAGCTCCAAAAATATTGATTTTTGTTTTTGTGGAAAGCTTACACAAGTTACTACAAGCACTTAAAATATCAAAAAGATTGAAGAGACTGTCCGACTTGGATGGTTGAACAAAGTCTCTGCCCCTCTTCGTCGGGTGGCAGCAAACCCTTTCCCACTCTCAAGCTCACAACTTTTGCTCTCCAACTCCAAATGCTACAAGAGATGTTTTGATAGAAAGCTAGCACAATTTTCCACACTCTTTGTAAATTTCACGAAGAAAGAGTTGAAATCAAACTTGCAGTGGCAGCTCGAAGTTTCTGCCCCTCTTCGTCAGGTGGCAGCAAACCTCACTCTACTAAAACAAGCATAACCTTTTGTTCACAACTCCAATACAAGCAAGTAAGTAGGTTCTAGAATCCTCACAACTTGAAGAACACACCCACCAATTTTCACTACAAACACTTCTATATCCTCGGAGCTATCTTTCTCCAAAGTTCACTATTCAAAACTGCCTCCTTGCACAATCTAACAAGAGGAGTATATCTCCCTTTCTTTCTATATTAGACTATGAGACGCCCACATGGGCAGCCAAATCCTATTGGATGGGCCTTATTCACCCCATGCTCTTCTTTCTTATCCTTCATAAGGTCCATTCTACCTCAAAAGTCAACAAGAAAGGTAAAACAATCTTTATCTTTCTTCTAATTACAAAAGAGTCTATTCTAGGATATAAATAAGGTAAGAACAAAACAAATAGCCATCTTAATTCACTAATTAAGTGGCTATAATAAATCCTCTCCTTATAATATCTTCTAAAATAACCTCTAGCACTCACACATATATTAACAATAGATACAAGATTTTTCATATTTTTATACACTGCACGTAAATGCAGTATGACAACGCTATGAAGATACATCTAATTTTTCATGTCTTTCTTTTAGAATCTTATAGAAAATCACACATTTTAAAAAGAATATAATAATTGTGGCCTAGTGTTGAAATTGAAGAACACAAAGAATACGAGGTTGAAAAGGCATTTGATTCACAACAAAGATGAGGTAAATTGGAATATCTTATCCATTAGCGGGACTATAATATTAATAAGTGCACATAGGAATTAGCTACAAATCTCGCCAATGTACCTCAAAAGATACAGGAATTTCATCAATTCTATTCCTATAAATCCAAACATATTCAATGATAACTACTTAGTAAAGATTGGATCCATGGAATACTCATAAAATGGGAGAGAGTTAAACTAAAGCCCTCATCAATTTGTAGTCGTCCAAAAAATACTAGTAGAAATAAGCTAGTCACGATGTCAAATCTTCAAGCATTGAGAAAACAAGACTCAGTAGATTCGTTTACAACGCAAGATTTGAATGAAAAAATATAAGTTTCACACCCTTCAATTGAACAAAGTGAAGACAATACATTCCAGCGCCAAATATGACCCTGACTGGAACTATTGAGAACAAGATCCAACCATGCAAGTTTCGATTCCAATGCTCGAGCTTTAGTAATATTCCTTGAACTTGGAAAAGTGAATCTTTTTAATCCTGAGATTTTGTTAGGAGGATGTTTTGAAGGCCACAATGAAGATCGGATCCTCGTATGGGATAACTTAACAACACAGGTAATAGCTCAAGGCTATAGGCAAATTCTTTGAGGACCAATAGAACCTATTGTCCAAGAACAGAAAACATAATATGTAGCTTCACTACTATAACGTTGTCGGGGTAAAAAGAATCTGCTTCAAGAAAGCACTGGGCTTCTAGCTGCCACTAATTACTCAAGCAAGATTCAAGTATAGTAAAATCCCCAAGTTTATATAAAAGAGATCTTCATAGGGCTATTACACCCAATACATAAGCCTAATTTCCTCAAACCACTCAAAACATAACAAAATACTCTAAACCCTCATTCCCCCGTAGGAAGAGAATTTTTCTCAAACTTCAATAATCCATAACTTTCAATCCAACCGTCCAAATCTACTCCAAGTTTACATGAAGTGCTGATGTATTCTTCACAACTACCACCACAAATTTCAACCATCGATTCGTTATCAATCTTTAGATATCGCCAAAACCCTAGCAGTAGCTTTAAATCCTTGTTTACAAACACCCGTGTACTAAATTCTTCATATCTCACAATCTAAAAGTCCAAATGCTATGAAACTTTGATGTATAGCTTTTTAGCATAATAATACACCTTCTTTGGAAATTTTGAGACAAAAATTCGTCCAAAAACTTAAGATATGGCAAACCCCATCACCATCAACAAAACAGTCTACTTACTGCCTTGGAATTCAATCTGCTGTCTTTGACTCCCAATAACTCCTTCTTCAGAACTCCAAATGTAGTAATTCTTCCATATCAAGTGTAGAGCTTAAAATTCCCTCTCTAGCCGCACCTTCCGATCTCCAAAAGCTTGCATATAACTCCTCCAATCGTCAAAAGAGTGACAGTATGTCTCATATTGACATCTTATCTTCAAATGGCTATAACTTCTTTACCCTAACTCCAAATCCTCTAATTTTTGTATACAAATTGTACCCAAAATCCTAAACTTTACAACCATAGCTTCTGATTTCCTAATGGCTTTCTTGAAGTCGCCGAAACCCTTGTTAAGGTCGCAGGCAGCCTCCTCAAAGTCCATTGGGCATGGTATTCGACCAATAGGGATGAAGTTTCCCATTCCTTGCCTTCATCCGACCATGCCGTCATTTCATCCCTCCCAATTAGCCTCCTACTAGCTTATATTTTCATCCTTAGGCTCCCACCTTCTCTCAAGGCTTCATACTAATCATTTAGATCTTATATTTTTTAAATACCATAATCAAAATAAGTAAAAATAAAATAAAGTTTTTTCTATCAATCCTTTTAATTTATTTTATCAACCATTCTAACACATATCTAAATCTATAAATATATTAGGCATTTTGAGTGAATTTTACATACTATAAGCAATTACAGTACGACATCCACCCCTTCCAAATCTGCACATCCTCCGATATGTGCCAAGAATTCACCCCCTCCAATCTTCAGCTTAACCAACAATTCTTGAATAAACTGATGCCCAATTCTGCACTTCTCTTTTTAACCTCGCTCCTTAATTTCTTTTCTTGAGCATATCTCTATTAGAGCATCTTCATCTTAAACTTATACCAAACCATCTTCTAAACTTGCTTCTTTTGTTATTCCTATTAAAACTTCAACATTTGAAACTAAATCCACTCTTTTTAAAATTTTCTCTTGTTTTTGTATCCTTCTTCTATTTACAAGATTCAAATCCTCAATCCTTTGAAAACTCATAAACCTATTGTCAATTAAATCAAAAATCTAGAACCAAAATTTTCTATGTTGGAGTTTGGAGATAATCTATTTTGCACCCATGTACCTCCATCCTACATAGGTGCCTTTTAAAAACCTAAGAAAGTATTTCTTGGCTCTAAAGGCATCTCTCTTAGCTGTTCTCTATGCCTTTCATAAATAAGCTTTATAATAAGAATTTGCACAGCGTTCTTTCCATTACAACTACAAATCTTGACATATTGAGAACCATCATTCAAGACTCTAATCTCCATCTTAGCAGTTGCAATATAAGATTGATCAAGTATTACCGAATATGTAGCAGAGTTTTGTACAAAGAAATTTTGTTCCTCCTCCACATCTCCAATCTTGATCTTCACAGTTGGATAAGCTTCATATAGATTATCTTCTTCATTATTTGCTTTGGACTTGCTTGAGTCATCTTTTTCCTTCTCTTTGTCCTTCTCCCACCACTCTTTTGGTAATAATGTATCACCAAAATGAACAAAAAAAGATACCTTTTTTGAATTTGTCTCTTGAGAAGCTTTTTTGTTCTTTGGAGACTTCTTCTTGCTTACAAGCTCAGTAATATCTTCCTCGTGAATAACTCTATCCCTCTTTTCTTCAATCACACATTTTTGAATTTGGATGGTCTGGGCTTCTTTTGTTAAGCCTTGCGCTCCTCCATATTCAAATTCACCTTGATTTTGGATACATGTTGTATCCATAATAACCCTGGTATTACTCATATTCATTCCAAGAAATATTTGTAAAACCTCATTTTCCATTTCTCCATTGAAAAATTCTTCTATTTCTTCAACTTTCTCTACTTGAGCCTTATTAAAGCCAATTTTTTTCTCTTTTTGGTAGCCATCATTAACCATAGAGTCACATTTGAGAGCAAATACCTGGCTAATTTCTTCCTCTTTATTCATAGGTATGCGAGTATCCAATGCTTCTGCCATAATAGCTTCAATTTTGGCATTGTTGGCATCATCCTTCTCCTTCACTTTGTCTTTCTTCCACCCCTCCTTTGGTAATGATATGTCTCCAGGACAAGGAGAAGAAGGTACCTTCTTTGACTTTTGTTCGTCTTGAGCTTTTTTGTTTATTGGAGACCTCCTCTTGCTTACAGGCATTTGAGATCTTCTCAACTTAGTCATTTCTACCTTTAGATCTGGTATGCCCTTAATCAACTCTTCAATGGCATCATCTTGAGTAGCCTTATTTGTCTTTTGCAGTGGTATTGAACTTGGGATTGCAGATATTGGCTCCAACAGTGATAATGACCCCCGAGTCTTAATCTTTTGTTGCTTGGCTACAAGCCCTACTGTCTCTTTAACCAACCTCCAGTTATTTGTAAATCCATTCTTAGATGTCCTATTTGCCAGATGAAAGAACAGCTTGTCCTCCAAATATTCATCAGCTGCTTGCAAGAATAGCTCACTCTTCCTGGTTTCCAACAGCTCCTTCTCATACCTTGATAATTGATCAAACTTTGTTTCAAATTTCCTGATTAATTCATTTGAAGCGATTTGATTCCCTGGCCTTTGTTCAATCCATTCTAAAAATGATCTTTTAGTCATCTTTTCAAAGTCTTCTTCAAAAAACTCATCTTTCAATAATTCCTCAAATTTATTCCATGATGTAACCCCTTCATGCAATTTGAGTACCCTTTCTCTAACTTCTGGTATGACTGCCAAATCAAAGGTGGTGATCATTCTCACCTCTGAAATTTGATGTATCTTCATTTCATATTTGTATGTCCTCAAAAAGTTGGTGATATTTCTTCCTTCAAACCTCCCAACCTTGTCCACTACTGCTTGTAAGGCTTTTGTGGTGCTCTTGTCATCTTCTTGATCCCGTTGCCTCTCATCTATAAACTGAGCAAATGCTTGAAATAAATCATAAGCACCTACCCCCCCTGGTAATCCAAATCCAAGATTTTGATCCTCCATCTTGGCTTAATGAGTAATTAATGCCTCAAGGCTCTCTCAGTGGAAGCACCAGTAATGTCGGGGTAGAGAGAATCTGCCTCAAGACTCTCTTAGTGGAAGCACCAATAATATCTGGGTAGAGAGAACCTGCCTCAAGAAAGCACTGGGCTTCTAGCTGCCACTAATTACTCAAGCAAGATTCAAGTATAATAAAACCTCCAAGTTTATATAAAAGAGATCTTCATAGGGCTATTACACCCAATACATAAGCCTAATTTCTTCAAACCACTCAAAACATAACAAAATACTCTAAACCCTCATTCCCCCGTAGGAAGAGAATTTTTCTCAAACTTCAATAATCCATAACTTTCAATCCAACCGTCCAAATCTACTCCAAGTTTACATGAAGTGCTGATGTATTCTTCACAACTACCACCACAAATTTCAACCATCGATTCGTTATCAATCTTTAGATATCGCCAAAACCCTAGCAGTAGCTTTAAATCCTTGTTTACAAACACCCGTATACTAAATTCTTCATATCTCACAATCTAAAAGTCCAAATGCTATGAAACTTTGATGTATAGCTTTTTAGCATAATAATACACCTTTTTGGAAGTTTTGAAACAAACATTCGTCCAAAAACTTAAGATATGGCAAACCCCATCACCATCAACAAAACAGTCTACTTACTGCCTTGGAATTCAATCTGCTGTCTTTGACTCCCAATAACTCCTTCTTCAGAACTCCAAATGTAGTAATTCTTCCATATCAGGTGTAGAGCTTAAAATTCCCTCTCTAGCCGCACCTTCCGATCTCCAAAAGCTTGCATATAACTCCTCCAATCGTCAAAAGAGTGACAGTATGTCTCATATTGACATCTTATCTTCAAATGGCTATAACTTCTTTACCCTAACTCCAAATCCTCTAATTTTTGTATACAAATTGTACCCAAAATCCTAAACTTTACAACCATAGCTTCTGATTTCCTAATGGCTTTCTTGAAGTCGCCGAAACCCTTGTTAAGGTCGCAGGCAGCCTCCTCAAAGTCCATTGGGCATGGTATTCGACCAATAGGGATGAAGTTTCCCATTCCTTGCCTTCATCCGACCATGCCGTCATTTCATCCCTCCCAATTAGCCTCCTACTAGCTTATATTTTCATCCTTAGGCTCCCACCTTCTCTCAAGGCTTCATATTAATCATTTAGATCTTATAATTTTTAAATACTATAATCAAACAAGTAAAAATAAAATAAAGTTTTTTCTATCAATCTTTTTAATGTATTTTATCAACCATTCTAACATATATCTAACTCTATAAACATATTATGCATTTTGAGTGGATTTTACATTTTCTAAGTAATTATAGTACGACAACGTATTCTTGATTTTTAATATATGTAGTAAGATTGAGCTCCTCTTCGAACTCGTCATTAGAGAGGGAGGTGATGTTAGGGACATATACTTTGGAGGTTCACAAAACCTTTTAGAATATTCTAGAAGCTTCTCGAGTTAGTGAAAGTTGGTTGAGAAGTTTCTTAGTTAGTGAAAGTTGGTCAAGAAGCTTTTCAATTAGTGGAAGGAGCTCAAGAAGCTTTCTAAATAGTGGAAAGAGATCAAGATACTTCCAAGTTAGTAGAAGGAGTTCAAGAAGCTTCCATGTTGGTAGAAGCTTCTTGAGAAGCTTCTTAGTTTGATGGTAGCCACTCAGGAAGCATCCTAGACAGGAATATATATAGGGATCAAGATTGAAAAGTTCTTCAGTCTCAACAACGCATCTCTTGGAGTTCTAACTCACCTTTTTTAGTGTTGTTCATGTATTCATCTGTTTAATCCGAGTTTTTGGTTTTCTTTTAAAAGTCTTGTCTTAGTTTTCAAATTTCTTGTTTTATATTCTTGTATCGTTGACACCTTTCAGCCATCAATAGAATCTCATGTCAGGGCAAGAAGACCACCTTGCTATTTGATCATTGTTGAGGCCTTTATAAATTCAAAGAAAACATTTTGAACTCCGTCGGGAATAGTTTCTATCTCTAAAAGTATTACCAAATATTAAAAGTCTCTTCTAAGGTTGTGATATCAAACACATTGTATTACGCTATTAATCCGATAAAAAATATTTTGTTCTTGAGAGTCTTCATCTCTATTTCGTCACCTTGAAGGTTGTGATAGTTGTAATGTATCGTCTAATAAGTTAATAAACGGTGGTTCTTGAGCAAAATTTGCTGGTTGTTGATCCTCCATTTTTTTAGCATGAACAAATTCAAAGAAATAATAAACAATGATACAAGATAGAATGAAATCTCCATAGAATCAGCTTTGTTTTATAGCAAAGATTTTCTTGATTCTTTATCTTAATTTTGACAAATGTCGTCAATAAAATATATTTATTTTTGTTGATGCGTTTGCTAAATTCTTGGATGGCTCTCATGTGCGTTTATTAATATCGTACCTATGCCAATAGATAAGATATTTCAATCAATTTTTATGCCGCTTTGAATCTAAATTTCTTCTATCTTGAATTCTTCATTGTTACCCACTTCTATAGGAGGCAATGTCGTGTTGTAACACATGTTAAAGTTAAAGAAAGAGTTACTTGGAGTTTAACCATAGTAAGTTTCTAACAGTCAAAAGTCAACTAGGGATTAAATGGCGGCTAGGGTCTCGACAGGCGGTTAGGTTTAAGGTCTCGACAGGCGGCTGGATTTAGGGTCTCGTTAGGCGGCTGGCTTTTAGATGAATGTAGATGAAGCCTATGTACTTTGGATGTGAACTCCACTTATAAGTAAAGGGTGTTGGAAGTGAGAGCTATCTCATTCCGCACTTCTCTTTCTGTGCAACCTTGCTGATGCTAAGTGTTGTGGCTTCTAACTTCTAGTTCTTTAACAGGTTATGGGCCCACTCACATTTGCTTGTGAGTTTTAGAAGTTTTATGAAGTCTTTGTTGTTGTGCGGAATAGGTCTTATGGTGATTTGCTAATGTTAGAGTTTATATGATCTTAGCTTATGTTATGACCAGAGGAGGTTCTGATTTGTAAGCTTAGAGATCTCTAACATTGCTTTGTGGGTTCTTATCTCCTTGATAGTGAGTTTAAGACCGTTGTGAAAGACCTTGATAGTGTCTTTATGTGTTATTGAAACTGTTTCATTAACCTTCTGCATTTCATTAAATAGTGAGTTGAAAGAGTGAAAGAACTTGATTGAGAGGTTCATAAGAGTGCATATACTGATTAGAAGCTTTAGAAGATCACTTAAGAGTGCTTTGAGTGAGAAATCACTCTTTTGTTCACAAGAGGATATTCTGAGTTTCTGCTAGTGCAAATTTGTGATTTTAGATCACATAGGAACTTTCTTTTCTCAATATTCTTTGATACACTACTTCTTAGAAATGGCTTCTAGTGAGGGTGAAGGTTTGAGAGTGATTGAGAAGTTTAGAGGTGACAATTTCTATCACTGGAAGGTGAAAATGGAGCTTTTGTTGGCATCTTTGGACCTTTGGGACATTGTAGATGAAAGTGAAGATCCTCCATGCATAGATGCAAGTATTAAGGAGAAGAAGGACTTTAAAAGACGTGAAAAGAAGGCTTTTGGCATGATTGCCACAAATGTGGATGAAGCCAACTTTTCACACATTATCCATTGCAAAGGACCAGCGGAAGCATGGAAGACTCTTTGCAACATTTATGAGAGCAAGAACTTGTCCAACATCCTTTTTACAAGGAGGAAATTCTTCACTTGCAAGATGGAAGAAGGTGAAGACCTTATGGCTCACGTCAACAAGGTAAAGGCTCTTGCAAATCAACTAGCTATTGTTGACAAACCTTTAGAAGATGGTGATATTGTCATGACTTTGCTCATGAGCCTTCCGGAGTCTTATAACTATCTTATAGTAGCATTGGAGTCCATCAAGTTGAAGGAGCTTACAATGGACTATGTGACGGCAAGACTTGCACATGAAGTGACCAAAAGGAAAGAAAAGGAGCATCAAAGTGAAGACTCGGCTCTCTTCTCAAGACAAGGTAAAGGTACCTATTCAAACCAACGTGACAATAGAAGGAGTAACGTGAAAACTTGCTTCATTTGCGGAAAATCAGGTCATTTTGCAAGAAATTGCTACAAGGCCAAGAAAAGAGACACAGAGAATGCTAACAATGCACATGATGAATTTGGAGGAGATGACTTTGCATTCATGGCAAGTGAAGGCACTTCTATGGCTGCCATGTCTAAGTGGATTATTGATTCGGGTGCTACCAAGCACATGACTCCATACAAGTGTTCTTTTAACACTTATGAAGAAATTCCAGTAACAAATGTTTGGTTAGGAGACAATGGCATGGTACAAGCTGTTGGAATTGGCTCCATTGTGGTGGAGATTGTTGTGAAGAATGAAACCAAGAGGATCAGATTGAAAGAAGTCCTACATGTGCCAAAGATGAAGAAGAATCTTCTTTCGGTGAGCAAACTTGTGTCAAGTGGTTGTAAGGTTCAATTTGATATGAATGGATGTTTTGTGAAGACATTGGATGGAGATAATGTTTTAAAGGGCTTTAGAGATGGCAACCTTTACATTCTCAATTGTAAGAAGGTGAATGGAGTTGAAGTAGCAGCATTTGCTGAATTTCCAAAAGATGAAGACAAGTTTGGAATTTGGCATCGACGCCTTGGTCATTTGAATGCCAAAAGCATGAAGGAGCTCAAATCTATGGTAGTTGGCTTAGATCTTGGTCAATCATACAACAATGCCACGACTCTAGCTTGTGAAGGTTGTATTCAAGGCAAGCAACAAAGGGCCTCATTTCCAAGTGGAGTAGCAACACGAGCAAGTAAGTTGTTGGAGATTGTGCATTCAGATGTTTGTGGACCTATGAAGACACCATCAATTGGAGGAGCAAGGTACTTTGTTACATTTATTGATGATTTTTCAAGAAAGGTGTGGATTTTTATCCTTAAAGCCAAGAGTGAGTGTTTCTCAAGATTTAAGGAGTTTAAGGCACATGTGGAAAAGCAATGTGAATGCAAGATCAAGGTATTACGCACAGACAATGGTGGTGAGTATTTGTCAAAATATTTTGATGAGTACTTGAAGATTCAAGGTATTGTAAGACAAACGTCTACTCCTTACACTCCACAACAAAATGGAGTTGCTGAAAGAGCAAATCGCACCATTGTGGAGATGGCAAGGAGTATGCTTCATGCTCAAAATCTTGGATATGAATTTTGGGCGGAAGCTGTGGTGAATGCAGTATACACAAGGAATAGGTGCCCTACAAGTGCACTCACATCAATGACTCCACAAGAAGCTTGGAGTGGGAAGAAACCTTGTGTTTCACACATGAGGACATTTGGATGCATTGCTTATGCAAAGGTACCAGATTGTATGAGGTCCAAGCTTGAGGCAAAAGGTACAAAATGTGTATTTGTTGGATATTGTGAAGGTACAAGGGCATATAGGCTTATGTGTTTGGATACCAAGAAGATCATCAAAAGTCGTGATGTTGAGTTTATTGAGCATAAGAGTGCTTATGAGCACTTGGAGATGTGTCCAAGTGGGAGTAATGGTGTGGTTGTGGACACATCTTTAAATCTAGCAAAGAAAGAAGAAGAAGATGAAGACAATGAAGATAGTGGAGACATAAATGAAGGTAAAGAGCTAAAGAAGATGGAGAAGAAAGTCTCTTTGATTCCTAAGACCAACAGTGAAGAAAATGAAGATGTTGAAGATGATGATGATGAGGAGTATCAACCTTTGAGTGAGAAAAGACAAAGTTTAAGAAAGAAGAAGCTTGGAAGAGTGGTTGGAGTACATGAAGGTGAATCTTCTTCAAATGAAAGGAGATATCCTATGAGGGAAAGAAGACCACTTGGTGAATGGTGGAAGAACCATATTTTTCCTCAAGTAAGTGAAGAACATGCCAATGTTGCACTCTTTGCTGATCCATTGTCTTTATGTGATGCAATGAAGTCCACAGATGCTATCAAGTGGGAGAAGGCTATGGAAGAAGAATACAAATCTCTCATGGACAATAGAACATGGGAATTGACTCAACTTCCACCAAATCGATCTTCTATTGGTTGTAAGTGGGTATTTAGAACCAAAAGGGATGCAATGGGCAATGTTGTGAGATATAAGGCAAGATTAGTTGCCAAAGGATATTCACAAGTTGCTGGTGTTGATTTCAATGAGACATATGCTCCCGTGGCTAAATTCACCACTATCAAAACCATTGTGGCAATTGGGCAGCAATGGACTTGGAGATGCATCAAATGGATGTGAAGACGGCTTTCTTGAATGGAGAGTTGGAAGAAGACATCTATATGGATCAACCTCAAGGATATGTTGAAGAAGGCAAACAACATCTTGTTTGTAAGTTGAAGAAATCATTGTATGGACTCAAGCAATCACCAAGGGCATGGTACCAACGGATTGATACATTCTTTGTGAATGAAGGGTTTGTAAGGAGTGAGGCAGATCATTCCATGTATGTGATGCAATCTCAAGAGTTCCTATTGATTGTAATCCTTTACGTTGATGATTTAATCATCTTGGCTAACAATGTGAAAAAGTTGAATTGGATGAAGGCCATATTAGAAAAAGAATTTGAAATGAGTGATTTGGGAGAACTTCACTATTGCTTAGGAGTGGAGTTCATAAGAGATCGTGAAAACAAGACCATTACAATGAGTCAAAGCAAGTACATTGAAGAAGTGTTGAATCGATTCAACATGGAGGAGTGTAAGCCCATTGGAACACCTTTGGAGGCAAATTTGAAGTTGATGAAGCTCACGGATGAGGAGTTTGCTCAAGTTGAAGGTGAGATGCAAAGTATTCCATACAAGGCAGCAGTTGGCTCACTTATGTATGCAATGGTGGCCACAAGAGTGGATCTTGCATATGCGGTGAGTGTTGTGAGCCAACACATGTCTAAGGCTGGACCTTTGCATTGGGCAACGGTAAAGAGGATATTGAGGTACTTAAAAGGTACTAAAGACTTCAAATTATGCCTTGGTGGTAAGAACATTGATTTGCAAGGTTATTGCGATGCGGATTGGGCTGGAGATGTAAATGATAGAAGATCCACAACGGGATATGTGTTCTTTATTGGAGTGGGAGTCATTTCATGGAATTGCAAGAGACAACCTACCATTGCAAGATCAACCATGGAGGCTGAGTACATGGCAGCAAGTCATTGTGCAATGGAGGCTTGTTGGATAAGGCAACTCTTAGAAGACATTGGATTAGTGCAAACAAAAGCAACTCCAATAATGTGTGACAATCAAGGATGTCTTGCATTTGCCAAGAATCCAAAGCAGCATTTAAGAACTAAGCATATTGATATTCAACATCATTTCATACGAGAGAAGATTGAAGATGGTATAATAGGTGTGAAGTATTGTGCTATAAAAGAGATGCTTGCTGATGTGCTTACAAAGGCATTAGTGAAGGATAGACACCACGAGTTGATAAAGGCATTAGGCTTAAAAGCCTTTTGACAATTAGAAAAGTGGGAGTGTTAAAGTTAAAGAAAGAGTTACTTGGAGTTTAACCATAGTAAGTTTCTAATAGTCAAAAGTCAACTAGGGATTAAGTGGCGGCTAGGGTCTCGACAGGCGGTTAGGTTTAAGGTCTCGACAGGCGGCTGGATTTAGGGTCTCGTTAGGCGGCTGGCTTTTAGATGAATGTAGATGAAGCCTATGTACTTTGGATGTGAACTCCACTTATAAGTAAAGGGTGTTGGAAGTGAGAGCTATCTCATTCCGCACTTCTCTTTCTGTGCAACCTTGCTGATGCTAAGTGTTGTGGCTTCTAACTTCTAGTTCTTTAACAACACATTCATATAGTGAAAAGTATGAATAAGGATAAATTCTATTTCATACTTAGTTATCTTAATTCATTAGAAAATTAAGATATTTAAAAAATGATTTATGAAAGCCTCTTAGATTAATTCTTGTTTTAATAGCTAATAGATAAAAGTTAGTTATTAAAATTTTCTTCTAGGTTGTAGAAACCAATTCATGACTTTTAAAAAAGTAACAAGTTAATAAAGATAGAATAAAGGAGATAAAAAGTTAATATGGTAGAGATCAAGATTGAGGTGAGGATAGGATTAAGTTTTAATATCCTTAAAATAAGTTGGATTAATACCCAGGGGATGACTGGGTATGAGACAAGGTCTAAAACAGACCTCTAGCTATAAAAATGACCACCAAAGGTAAAGATTTGGACCATTTGGAGATTATTGAGTAGAATTTAGGAGAAGATTTTAAGCACGTTTCAAAGGCAAAAAGTCTGCTTTCATAGGATTTGTAAGGACAGAGCAATGATTATACAAATCAAGGTTTGTATTGATGATTTGGATTTTGTGTAAGAAAGTTAAGGCTAGCACTTTTCATTGCTTTGTGCAATTGGTGCAACATCTATAGTTGCAAATTTGACAATGTCTGATTGATTAGATGAGCTAAGAATACAAGAAATCTTGTAATAATTTAATAGTGCAATTGAGAGATATTTGCCTATTACTGCAACAAGGTATCAGAAGCTGTTAGTTAGAAGTTGTTTAGGGATTATACAATATCTAGAGATCTATCAGTCAAAACAAGGTGAAAATTGGCATAGTATTAAAAGACGCAAAGACCAAGCTATATATCAAGTTTGAATTAGAATTAACAGTTGAATAAGGAGAAGTTGTTACCGGCATATCTACATCAAACTTTGAGTAAAAAGCCGAGAGATACTAGTGTGGAATTTTGGCATTATCTTACAATCTGTAAGTTGGATTAGGCTGAAATTTTTTAAGCATATAGATAACTCATAGTGGTGTTTGTATGAAAAATTTTGTATCAAGTGGATAGTGAGATTAGAAGTTATAGCTTTCTAAATCTCACTAATTAGAATTAAGACTCGTGAAGAAAATCTAAGTTGCTTTATTGTAAAGGTAATAAAATAATTATAGTTATGTATGGTTGAGATTACTAATAAGAGTGTTTTTGAGCATTTTACATTAGGTTTAAACACTTTTGCATTGAAATTTGGATTATATTCTTCTTATATAGAGTGAAACCTATTAGGATTTCTTGCATTTTTATAAACACAACCTTACATTCTACAACCAAGTATCCGATGCATTTCCAAACCAAACATTATATTGTCAAATGACATGGTCTTCTATCTAGCAATACAGTGGATACCTAGCTATCCAGAGTTTATTTGAAACTTGATGGCAAAAATCCAACAGGTGATTTGTCCTTAATAAAAAGGACAAATAATATAACAATCTCACAAAAGAGAAGTTATATATATAAACCCTCTTAGATTCAAGTAAGTTTGTACAAAAAGGATTCAAATTTCTACAAAAATCCTTCAAAACTTTATTCACCTGCAAGGACTTATTTCCTCTTTGATGTTTAGAGTCCAATAATTCTTTATCTAACTATTTTTTTTCTATAAAATATAGTTCAAAGTGTAGATAATCTTCTTAAATTTAACTACAAGAAAGAATCAAGTGTAAATTCAATTTCGATCATCCGATATCTCAAAATCTGTAGCAGGTGCTTAAAACCCTAGCTCAAAGTCATCTGAGCACTATTTTCCTTATATCTTACAAATCCAAAATCCTAATGCCATAAAAGTTTTGTATATAGTCTTGTGACATAAACACATACACTTTTGAAAATTTTGAGCTAAAAATATTTCAAATTGTCTAAGATATAGTTCAAAATATAACCACTATGTAAGTAGGTCACTTATTGCCCTTAAGTTTATAAGCGTTGACTTCAACTCCTAATATCTCCTTCATCCTAGCTTGGATTTTATCAAGCTATATATAGAAAGTATAGCCAAAAAAGTGCTCTTTTCAACCCTAATTTTTGATTGTTGATTGCTCTATGTATGCGCGAGTTATATCCAAAAGAGTGACAATAGGTCCAAAATCAACACCTTAACTTTGACAGCGCCTATAACTTCTTCATAAAAAGTGCAAATCACACAAAATTTGCACCTAAACCAGATCCAAAAACCTAAACCTTATGATCCTATCCTTTGATTTTCGACTCCTCTCGAAATAAAAACTCTAACTCCTAATAAATCCTCGGGTAGCCTCCTTGAAGTCCATTGGGCATGATTTTTGGCCAATTAGAATAGAAATTTCTATCATCCACCTTTATTTATCTACATGGATGACCAAACTACCCTTTTTATACTAAAAACCCTTTTCTAATCCTTCTTCTTATAAGATTTACATACTTTGTACTTTAAGTATCAAATAAAAGAAATAAACTAAGATTTTAAGGATCACCAATGTCTAATAAAGGTGACTTAAGATATACAAAAGTTACTATCAATATAAAATCAACCTCAAAAGTCACTACTAAAAAGAAATTAAGGTCATATAAATCTTAATAATAATCCTTTGAATAGATCCTTTTTAAACTAGCAACCTAATCACATCCTATAACCAATAAAAGTACACTAATATGGCTTTTTTTTAGATATGTAATAAATTATATATTAAATATACATGTATAATTTTTTCACATAGTAGCCAAATTATAACACAAAAATATAATATGACATAAGTGGTGAACCCGACACGAAAGTTTGAGGTAGAAGGTTGGAGTTTATTTTGGTTATTTGGAATTAATGGCACAAGAAAGCAAGAAGGTTGATTTTGGAGTTATTGATGGAGCTTTGGATGGTGCATCAAGTGGATCTTCAATTGGAGTTTTAAGTGGATTTTTTTTTCTGGTGGAAAAAATATGTTTTTAGATCTAAACATTACAAATATGTTTCAAGTTTTTACATTAATTATGCAACAACAAAAGAGAAGGATCGCAAGGAGGCTTTGGCAATCAAAGCATTGCAAGCAATGGTTAACAAGGTTGATCAATTTGATAGAAAAGACATTTTGAAATATTTGAGGTGTTATATGTGGGAAATAGAATTGAATCGAGTCCCTGAAAGAGACATGATTTTATTATTTGAACTTACTATGATGCCAAAGATAAGAAAACATGTGAAATCAATTATGGAGCAATTTGGAAGCTCTTGGGAGAGATTTTCTCATGCATTGAGTATTTCTTAGAAGACATTGATTGAGTCATTAAGAAATCATTTTCACAATAGATTGAATGCCCTAAGAAGAAATTGCAAGCTGCAAAAATATTAAGGAAATTTGAGAGACAATATTCTCGATTATCAAAAATAAAAAAGGTAACCTTGGGATGAAACAAGGTTGAATTATTTCTTCAAGCAACAGATAGAGAATTATAAGAAAGGTTGGAGATTCTTCTTCAAGATAAAGAAGAAGATGAAGGATTGACAACAAAATGGAAAGAAGTCAGAGATGTAGAAGGATTGCTTGCAAAAAGGGAAAGAAAGAAGGACAAGGGTGGTATCCAAAGAATAGTGCAAGTACCTAAAACTCAAGTGCCTACTTCACAATCAACGGTACCTATTGTTCAACCTTCAACAATTACATCAAAGAAAGAAGATGTAAGGATTGAAGAAGTTATATGCGAGATGCGAAATCTTCAAATTAAACTTGTAAGACTTCAGGATAAGACTTTTGTAATGAATCTAAAATCTACTTCTAATCAAGGATATGTGCAAAGATGCATCTGGTATGATGATGATTTCCATTCTCAAAAATATTGTAGTGAGTTCAATGAAATGATCCAAGAAGGCATTGTTTTTTGGAAAAATGGAAAGGTGGCGCTAAAGAATACTGGTGAATTTTTCCAAACTAACTTTTGTAAAAGAGTATACAAGCATTGATTAATGATTATTTGATAGCAAATGAGATTGCAATAATGGAAATTGCAAGTTATGGTATTAGGTTGGAAGACAATGGTAAGTAAGAAATTTTTGGAAATATTGAATCAAGTTGAATTTGGTCTTCTGCCATTTCTATAATACATAAGAAGAAGATGCCATAAAAAGCTTTATTTAGAACTATTGTAATAATTTGTGGAATTACGAATTGAGAGGATCCTGTGGAAGCCTTATCAATATATGCTTATATTGCTAAGAATCAACATGAATCCTTGATAGAAGAAAAGAAAAGATAAGATTTTAATAATACAAGAAAAGAAAATTCTTTCAAAAGGCAAACTTGGAGAGATAAGGCTTGTGAGATGGCTTCACAAGAATTTTCAACAAAAGATGCTTCAATATCTTCAAAAAAAAAATCAAAAGACTTAAGAAAAAAATGTAAGTCAACAGCTTATAAACTTCTCTCTAATATTGAAGCAGCAACAGATTTAAAGGGGGTACTTGAAAAACGTGTAATTTATGCTAAAGTTGAATTTACATTTAAAAAAATATTAGGTATTGCAAAGAAAGAATTCTATGATATCATTATTGATAATATTAAGCAAAAGAAGCAATTAATAGGTGAAGTTGGATCAAATCATGCTATTGATGCACATATATGTGAGCATGAAGAAGATGAAATTGGCAATTGTTGCAAACAATCAATAAGTGAAGGAGTTATAATCAAAAAGCACGTTTTGATGATCCAAGTAATAAGGAATTTTTTTTTTTGAATCATTATACTCAAAAGCATTGGACTAGAGCAACTACAGAGATATGGATTGGAGATATAGATAAGCTAGTTGTTACCTTGATTGAATATGGTTCAAAAATAAATCTTATGTCTAAAGATCTTAATATAAAACAAAAATGGCCAATTGATATGTAGCATGGATGGATAATACGAGCAGCCAATAATATACAAGGTCAGTTGCATGGTGCTTATCCGGATGTAAAGATTAGGATTGGTGATGTTGCAATAGAGCAAAATTTCTTTGTTTAAGATGCAACAACTTATCCTCTTATATAGGGACAATCATATGCTATTGCAACTTGAATGGAACCAAAAACACTTGATGATGGATCATCTTATGCACGAATTTGTAGTAAAGATGGAAGAAGGGCAGTAAAATTTTTCATTGTTCTTCCAAATCATGAACGCAATCGAGACAAATTAAGAGAAAAATCATTGCCAAGAGTTGTTGAAGAATTTACGGATTTTTGAGGATTACCACTATAAAGTAGGATTATAGAGGTACGGAAGGGAAGGTACTCTCGCAAGATATATGTACCTTTAATGCATGATTTATTGGAATTCTTGAAAATTTGAGTATTATGTATAAGAGGATTGAGGATTTAAAAAAAATAAGAGAAAAAGATTATGTCTTATTGAAAAAAAATTATATAAGTTAAAAATATTAGAAAATGATGAAAAGATTATTAATATTTATGAAGAAAATGGGTTGGAAGATCCTTTGGAATTGATTGCATCTATTGGATTAGGTGACAATGATAAAATTATATAGATTCATTCAAAAGAAGTTAATGATATGATTGAATCTTTTCAAACACCAGAGATTATGGTTGAAACAAAATATAAGACATTAGATAAGAAGGTGAAATCCATTATTAGATCTTTGCCAAAAGATTATAAAGAACAAATAGAAGAAGCATCAAGAGAAAAGAGCTTAAGGTATCCAAGGAATATTGAGCATAAATTTACTGTAGAAACTTTTGAAGAATTGGAGATTGGTTCTGATGGTTCTTTATTGCTAGAAGAAATTACGTGCTTCAAAGAAATGCTAGCAAGATGAGGTAAATCATTTGCCTTTGAGTCTCATGAAATTAAGTGTATGGATCTAAATATTGTAATTCCAATGGTTATTTTTACTATACCACATGTACCTTCAAATTTGAGGCCAATTCTAGTGCCAAAGGCGCATTTATGAAGTTTGGTGGAATTATTGAAGGAAAGATGAAGTTGAAGATTTTGAGCCTTCTTTTACACCATATTCTAATCAATGGTTTACAGTGCCTAAGAAAAATAGATCATTATGATTTATTCAAGATATACAGCTAGTGAATGCAATGACTATCAGGAATACATGAATTGGACCGATAGTAAATGAATTTGTTGAAGCATTCACAGGAAGGACAATCTATTGAATGAGTGACTTGTATTTAGGCTATGATTTATTTCAACTTGCAAAAGAGAGTAGAGACATGACAATGATGAAAACGCCACTTAGATTGGTTAGAATGTGTACTCTTCCTCAAGGTGCTACTAACTCAATTGCGCATATGATGAATGGCATGAACAAAGTGTTGAGGGATTTTATTCCTGAGAAGACTATACCTTTTCTAGATAATGTCCTTATAAAAGGGTGCAAAGAAGATGATAAGGATGAAACTTTAGATAAGAGGGGGTGTTGCAAGTATATTATTGATTATATACAAGATTGTGAAAAGATAATGACTCGACTTGAAAGAGCTCAGCTTACATTATCGAATATAAAATCTATATTTGAAATACAATGTCATATGTCGTGAAGTCTTACTTGAGAATGCTCTGAGCACCTAGTTGTGGAAGATAAATAAAATATGCAACAATAATTAATCCTAACCTTTTTAATCAATCTTTAAATAATCTTTAATCAAATTTTAACTAAATCCTCATCAATCCTAGTCAAATTCAAACAAATCCTAAAAAAAACTCTAACTAAATCCTAATCAATCCTGATCAAATCCTAATAAATCTTAAAATCCTAATCAACCTTTGTCAAATCCTAACAAATCCTAAAATAAATCCTAATTAAATTCTAGTCAATCCTACTCAATTTTAATAAATCCTAAAGTAAATCTTAACTAAATTCAAGTCAATCCTAATCAAATCCTAACCACCCTATAACAAATCCTAATTAAATCCAACCCTAAATCCTTACCAAACTCTAATCAAGCCCTAAATATTTCCTAACATAGTTTAGAACCTCAATAACTATTGATTAAACCATTGATCTTACTTAAAAAATTATTAACTCCTTAAAAACTAAATTAGCAGCAAGCACATAAAATTTGAAGAAAATCAAACTTACCAGTAGGAAATTCAATCCAAAATTTCAATCAAGTGGCAGCCGGCCTCATTCTCCTACCTTATTGCCAATTATCCAATGCCAATATCTCCTTTTAACACCATTAAGTTGCTTTCAAATTTCACATGCATATAGGAAATTAAGTCTTCTATACACATACTTAAATTTCACTCTAATCCAATTAGTAGATTGCTAGAAATCTTTAGAAATCTAACTAACCTTCAATTCCCAATTTCTAAGATTCCAACCCACATAAACTTCAATAATCTTTGATTGAATCATTAGATCAATCTCAAATTCATAGCACTCTACAAGCACTATTGTATGCACCAATCCACAAAATATCACTTGTAGATTTGTAATCAAACTCACTGAATGCTCAGAAATATAAAACCTCAATATATTTCAGAAAATCAAAGTCACCAAAATCAACCCTGAATTTGCAAAGCCATTATAAAGTCATTATGAACTCAAATCACTCCCAAATAATGCTCAAAAACGATTCTTTAGTTTGCTCTCTAATTTCACCTTTCGATCTCCAAAAAGCCTCTTGATCTGTCGTAGGCATGTAGTTTTGTGCCTTAGGGTTAGATTCTGACCCTAGCTCATAACCGGTCCTCTACGGGTATCTATTTTGAGATTTTTGTGGTAAATTTTTTTAAAACCTATTTTTAACTCATTCTTATATATACCTATATTATTTTATTTTCCAATCTACTTTGTATTGCCTTACTTATGGCCCTATAAAGTAAATAGAAGCTCATTTATAAAAAAGGTAGCATTAACACCCATTAGTTTTATTCCCTTTTTACTATTATCTATTTTTTCAAGGTAATTTTCTACAATATTTTGAACTAAGATCTTCTATAATATACTATTCTTATATTCTTTCATCTAATAGTTACATTACATTATGACATCCACCCTCCTTGAACATGTGCATCTTCCGCCATGCGCCAAGTTTGTTATTGTATTGATGTAAAATGTTCTTCATCTTAGTCAAATTCTTGATATTCAATTTGCTCTTTTTCTTCCATCTCAACACCTCTTAATGGATTTTATTCTTCATTAAAATAAATTTCTTCACTTCTTTGTTTAAATAACTTAATTTATTTTTCTGTAATAGGTATCTTTAATTTTGTACCATCAAGCTCTCGTAACAAATATATTCCATTGTCATATACTTGTTTGACAACATAAGTTCCAAACCATCTCCTTGCAAATTTTTTTATTGAGCAATGGTAGTTGTCCAAAGTACTATCATAAATCAACACCTAATTACCATTTTGAGTTGATTTTGGACACAATTGATCCTTTTTGTCAAACCTCTCCTTGTTTTTCTCTCTTGCTTCTTTCAACTTCTTTACAACTACCTCAATGTCCTTAGATCTGTCAAATTCAATTGTATGTAAGCCCTTTCAACTCTTTTCTCACTATCCAATGGTAGTGGCAGTGCCACTTGTTTAACTTTCTTGGCAATAGTCTTATATTTAGTTTCCACTTTTGTGTTATATCTATTAATATATTTTTTTATCTCATCATAAAATTTTGTACATTGCACATTTATTACCTTATCATTATTTTAAAAATCTGAATCTAATAATAATTATAATTCACCTATAATATCACCAAAGCCACATTCTTCAAACATTTGTCAAGGACAAGAACTTGATGAAAGCAAATAAACATATGAAACTTCTATAAAGAAAATTAACATAATAAAAGTAAGAAAGTATGTATATTAAAAGAAATTAGAATGGCTATTGCCACAAGAGAAGAAACATGAAGACTCTTGAAATTAGATTAGAATTAGGAAAGGAGTTGACAAGAGTGAAGAAGACTTCACTCTTGCCTCTATAAATACTATCTAACTAAGAGCTATGTGGCAGTATTTTACAGGACCTCCTACACGTGTCTAATTTGTAAGACACGTGTCAAACTTGCATGACAAGTTTCTCACATGTGCGCCATATATTTAGCTTGTCCCGCAAGCTATTACCATGTGTGATACATGGCAAGCTTGTTCGACAAGCTATCAACATGTGCGCCATGTGGCTAACTTGTTTACCAAGTTTCTAACCTATCAATCACCTATAGACATGTATAAAGGTGATTCCGCATCTATGAAGCTTCTAGGAAGCTCTTCTATAAGATATTATCATATCAATTTATTTTACCTACTTTTATTGGTCTATATTACTTAGGTAATTATTAGAATAAATCTTATGTCTGTGACATTACCTCCCCTTTTAGGGACGAGTTCTATGAGGAGCAGTAATTATATGTTGAGAAAGTCTAGGATATGTTGAATTGTACTTGCCACATACATTGATCTTTATTCCCTTTGAAGATAATTGATAGGTCCTTTCAGCCATCAATAATGTCCCATATTAAGGCAAGAAGACCACCTTGTTATTTGATCATTATTGTAGCCTTTGTAACTCCCTTCAAAGAAAACATTAAGAACACCATCAAGAATAATTCCTACCTCTAAAAGTATTATCAAATATTGGAAGTCTCTTCCAAGGTCGTGATATCAAATACGTTGTATTTCACCATCCATCCGAGGAAGGACATGTCGTTCTTGAAGATCTTCATCTCTATTTTGTCATCTTAAAGGTTGTGATAGTCGTAATGTCTCATTTGATAAATCAAAAAATGATGGCTCTTAAGTTGAATTCGTTGGTTGTTGATCCTCTATCTCTTTAGCACAAACAAATTTAAGGAAGTAACAAACAATGATACAAAGTAGGATAAAACCTCTATAGAACTTACTTTGTTTTATAACAAAGATTTTTTTGATTTTCTTTATCTTAGTTTTGACGGATGTCGTCGATGAAATGCATTGACTTTTATTGATGCATTTGTTACATTCTTGGATGGCTCCTTGTCAAGGACATAAACTAGAAAAAGATGCATAATCTAATGGAAATCACATCAAAGAAAAGTCACAAAATGGGAATAAAAAAGTATGTATATTCAATGAAAACTGGAATGGCTATTGCCAAAGACTAGAAACATGAAGACTCTACAAACTAGACTAAAACTAAGAAAGGAGTTGACAAGAGTGAAGAGGGCTTCACTCTTGCCTCTATAAATACTATCTAACTAAGAGCTACGTGGCGATATTCTATAGGACCTCATACACATGTCTAATTTGCAAGACACGTGTCAAACTTGCACGACAAGTTTCTAACATGTGTACCACGTACTTGGCTTGTTCCGCAAGCTATCAACATGTGTGACACATGGCTAGCTTGTTCCACAAGCTACCAACATGTGCACCATGTGGCTAGCTTGTTGACCAAATTTTTAACCTACAATTCACCTATAGACATGTATAAAGGTGATTCTGCATCTATAAAGCTTCTAAGAAGCTTTTCTATCAGATATTATCAAATCAACTTATTTTATCTATTTCTATTGGTCTATATTATTTAGATAATTTATTAGAATAAATCTTATATCTGTGACATTATCCTCCCTTTTAGGGACGAGTTCCACGAGAAGCGGTGATTATATGTTAAAGAAGTCCAGGATACGTCGAATTGTGCTTGCCACATATTCTAATCTTTGTTCCCTTTGAAGGTAGTTGATAGGTCCTTTCAGCCATCAATAATGTCCTATATCAGAGCAAGAGGACCACCTTGTTATTTGATCATTGTTGAGGCCTTCATAACTTCTTTCAAAAAAAATATTAGGAACACCATCAAGAGTAATTCTCACCTCTAAAAATATCATCAAACATTGGTAGTCTCTTCCAAGGTCGTGATACAAAACACGTTGTATTTTGCCATCAATCCCAGGAAAGACATGTAGTTCTTGAGGGTCTTCATCTCTATTTCGTTGTCTTAAAGATTGTGATAATTATAATATCTCGTCCAATATATCAGCAAATGATGGCTCTTGAGTTGAATTTGCTAGTTGTTGATCCTCCATCTCTTTAGCATGAACAAATTTAAGAAAATAAGAAAAAATGATACAAGATAGGATGAAACCTCTATAGAACCTGTTTTGCTTTATAGCAAAGATTTTCTTGATTATTTATCTTAGTTTTGATGGATGTTGTCGGTAAAATGCATTGACTTTTATAGATGCATTTGTTAGATTCTTTGATGGCTCCTATATGCATTCACTAATATGATATCCGCGCCAATACAGAAGATATTCCAGTCGATTTTGGCGCCGCCTTGATTCAAAAATCTCTTCAACCTCAAATTCTTTATTGTTGACAACTTCGATAAGAGGCAGTGGCATTGGTCTTCTTCCTTATATATCCATTGTCTTGTATGGCTCGAGTAGTGACACGTGGAATACAGAATGGATCTTCATAGACTCCGGTAGGTGTAATCGATATGCAACTAGATTGATTTGTTTAGAAATAAGAAAAAGTCCAAGCCTACGATAGTCCAACTTATCACAAGGACGAGTAGTCTTGATATTGCGACAAAGTAACCATATCTTGTCCTACATTGAATTGTGGTTGTTCCTTGCAATATGCATCTGTATTTATTTTTTGTTGTTCTTGAGCTTCTTTTAATTGCACCTTCATTATTACATGTAGCTCTGACAAATGATTTACTAAATCTTCTGCTATTAGATTATCAACTTTTGAAAAGTCAAAAGCATCAAATTGTGGGTGGTAACCATAATTGGCGAAGAAAGGTGTTTGTTGCGTAGAAGAATGTATCGTATTATTATAAATAAATTCTGTCAATGGCAGAAGAGCTATCCAATCATCTTGTTGATAGTTGATGGTACACTTTAAGTATTGCTCCAAGACTTGGTTCACGCGCTCTGTTTGTCCGTTAGTTTGAAGATGAAAAGCTGAAGATAACTTTATGTCTATTTTTAAGATCTTCAAAAGGATTTTCTAAAATCTTGACACAAATTGAGTTCTCCTATCCGATATAATATCCTTAGATAATCCATGATAGCGATAGATATTAGCAATGAAAAGCTTAGTTGTTTCTTCACCTATGATAAATTTTGTGCATGGCACAAAATATACCATCTTGGTGAACCAATCTACTATCACAAATATAGAGTCATAAGATCTTGAGCTTGGAAGATTTGTGATGAAATCCATAGAAACAGAAGACCATGGTTGTTCTAGAATAGGTTATGGCTGAAGAAGTCCAAAAGATCGATGACGAGAAGTCTTTGATCTTGAGCAGATATCACATGATTGTACAAAGTCTTTGACTACCTTCCATATTTGAGGCCACCAAAAATCTCTAGGTATAAGTTTTAAAGTCTTCTTGTATCCAAAATATCCTGCCGCTGAAAAATCATGACGTGCTTAAAGAACACGTAAACGTTGTCGTGGTAGAGAGAATCTGCCTCAAGAAAGCGCTGGGTTTTTGGCTGCCACTATTTACTCAAGCAAGATTCAAGTATAGTAAAATCCCCAAGTTTATATAAAAGAGATCTTCATAAGGCTATTACACCCAATACATAAGCCTAATTTCCTCAAACCACTCAAAACATAACAAAATACTCTAAACCCTCATTCCCCCGTAGGAAGAGAATTTTTCTCAAACTTCAATAATCCATAACTTTCAATCCAACCGTCCAAATCTACTCCAAGTTTACATGAAGTGCTGATGTATTCTTCACAACTACCACCACAAATTTCAACCATCGATTCGTTATCAATCTTTAGATATCGCCAAAACCCTAGCAGTAGCTTTAAATCCTTGTTTACAAACACCCGTATACTAAATTCTTCATATCTCACAATCTAAAAGTCCAAATGCTATGAAACTTTGATGTATAGCTTTTTAGCATAATAATATACCTTCTTGGAAATTTTGAAACAAAAATTCGTCCAAAAACTTAAGATATGGCAAACCCCATCACTATCAACAAAACAGTCTACTTACTGCCTTGGAATTCAATCTGCTGTCTTTGACTCCCAATAACTCCTTCTTCAGAACTCCAAATGTAGTAATTCTTCCATATCAGGTGTAGAGCTTAAAATTCCCTCTCTAGCCGCACCTTCCGATCTCCAAAAGCTTGCATATAACTCCTCCAATCGTCAAAAGAGTGACAGTATGTCTCATATTGACATCTTATCTTCAAATGGCTATAACTTCTTTACCCTAACTCCAAATCCTCTAATTTTTGTATACAAATTGTACCCAAAATCCTAAACTTTACAACCATAGCTTCTGATTTCCTAATGGCTTTCTTGAAGTCGCCGAAACCCTTGTTAAGGTCGCAGGCAGCCTCCTCAAAGTCCATTGGGCATGGTATTCGACCAATAGGGATGAAGTTTCCCATTCCTTGCCTTCATCCGACCATGCCGTCATTTCATCCCTCCCAATTAGCCTCCTACTAGCTTATATTTTCATCCTTAGGCTCCCACCTTCTCTCAAGGCTTCATATTAATCATTTAGATCTTATAATTTTTAAATACCATAATCAAAACAATTAAAAATAAAATAAAGTTTCTTCTATCAATCCTTTTAATTTATTTTACTAACTATTCTAACACATATCTAAATTTATAAACATATTATGATTTTTGAGTGGATTTTACATACTGTAAGCAATTTCAGTACGACAAAGTGCTTCTTTTTCTGGAACATATAGACGTCCTTTGAAATATATTAGATTGTTCTTGAATTCAAATTTAGAAGAATTATGAGACTTCAAAAAATTATTCTTGATATCATGAACAAGAGGGTCTGAGGACATATTTGACTAAATTTGCTTGAAAAAAGTTAAATCAACATTCAATGTTGATTTTATTGCTCGAAGATGAAACTGCTCTGGTTTCAAGAGGAGCGTTCTTTGTTGCTCAAAAGCACAGAACATTCTTATTTTGCACCAAGCGAAGCTGCATCTCCTTCTTTTGGTGCATAATAAGAAAGTCTAGAAAGAACATCGGACAAACCTTGTTGTTTTCCTTGCTAATAAGTAATAATGAACTCGAATCTTGACAAAGATATATTCCAATGAGCTTGACAACAATTCAATACGCATGCCGACATGAAATACTTGAGATTCTTGTGATCCGTATACACGGTGACCAGACTAGAAGCACCTTTTAGATAATGATGCCATTCTTGAAAGGAATCCACGATTGCAAGAAATTCTTTGTCGTGGATTTCATAATTGCTCTCAGCTGTTGAGAATTTTCTTGAATGAAAAGCTATTGCATAAAGTTTATCATCTATTCCTATTTGTGACAAAATTACACCCAAGGCAAAGTCTGATGCGTCTATAAAAATTTCCATAAAAATTGCCTTGAAAGAATCTACATAATACAAGATTGGTGCAGAAACAAACGATGTCTTCAGAGCTTCAAAAGCTGCTTCCGCTTCTTGATTCCATTGGAGTTTGTCTTTACAAGTCAAACATGTAAGTGGAGCTGCAACTCAAGAGAAGTTATTGATGAAGATCGAATAATAATTGGCAAATCCCAAAAAGCATTGGACATCTCTTATCGTCTTTGGAATCTTCCAATTCATGATTGTCTGAACTTTCTTATAATCTATCATAAGACCAACATTTGAAATGATGTATCCTAAGAAATCAACTTAACTAGTGTGAAATATACACTTTTTCATCTTGGCATACAATCCTGCATTTCTAAGTTTTTGTAATACTTGACGAACATGTACTTCATATTCTTTTACGTTCTTAGAATAGATCAAAATGTCGTCTAGGTAGCACACGACAAAATTGTATAGGAACTCACAAAAAACATCATTCATGAGATGTTGAAAAGCAGCTGGTGCATTTATAAGTCCAAAAGGTATGACATTATATTCAAAATGTTCGTACCTGATTTGAAATGCAATTTTTCATTCATCTCCTTTTTTGATGCGTAATAGATTGTATGTTCCTCTTAGATCTATTTTTATAGAGATCTTAGGTTAATTTAACTGGTCAAGGAATCTTGGTATCAAAGATAATAGATATCTATTCTTGATTGTGATGTTATTGAGTCCTCGATAGTCAACCCACATCCACAATGATCTATCTTTTTTCTTCTTAAATAGAATTGGAGCTCTTGTTGGAGATTTAGAATGGCGTATGAAATTCTTGGCCAAATTCTTGTCAATATACGCCTTGAGTTTAGCCAATTCATCTTGTGATAAACTGTAGATTGGTCGAAATGGTGGCTGAGTTCCTTCTTTAAGGTCGATTGAACAATCATATGGACGATGCTCCGGAAGAATATCTGCATTTTTTTTTTCAAAAATGTCTTGATAATCTAGATATTGGCTTGGAATGGGACTTAAAGTCTTTCCACCATTAAAAATGGATGTGGCATAAATAGCAAAGGTTGAACCTTCTTTTGCTGAGTGTATAAAATCTTTTGCACCTATAGGTACAGATTTTACTATATTAGACTTTAAGCTTTTCACTTAGTCGACAAAATGTTTAAAAACGTTCTGAGAAAAGTCAAGTCTACAAGAATTCTAATCTATTTGAGAATTATATTTTTCTAGCCATGATAAACCTAAAATAATTAGATTAGATGAAGATTTAATTATGTTAAAGGTTATGTAGCTATTATGACCATCTATTGTTACTTTTATAGAATAGGTTTCATGAATGACATCTCTAAAAGACAATAGACGATCATCTATGACTTCTACATATATAGATTTAATTTTTTGTACTAAAGGTATTTTACGATTCTTAACAAGTTGTTCATCTAGAAAGCATGTTGAGGCTCCTGAATCTAATAAGGTAGAGGCTCTATAGTTTTTTGGTCTTAAATATACATTTATTATAATACAAAGAGAAAATTCTAAGAAGAGAATAAGACCTTCATTAGAAATTGTATAAGGTTCCAGCTACATAGTGTCGTGAAGTAAATATATCTATATATAAAAATCTTGTTTAACTTTTTTTTTTAAAAAATTTTATTAAGTTCTTTCTTTTTTTTATCAATCTAGGTTTTTTTTATAGTTTTGAGAAAAATTTCTCACTTTCTTTCTTTTTCTTTAGCTAAATTTTTACTTTATCTTTAATCTTAATTTTAACTTTGATTTAGCCTTGAAATATCTTTTATTTCTTTTATCTTTTTTCCAATCTTAGGTTTTAGTAGATTCAAGGTTGCATTTGTAGATATAAGGAGTTTTGACTTTGAAGTTGAATTTAAGATTTTTTTAAGGATAAATGGAGGTTTGAATGTCAATAGTTGGCTACCATTAATAGTGCTAACTTAGAAAATTAGATTTGGTATTTTTTTATAACTTTAAACTATTAATTGTTGACTTGGACTTTAAAGACCTTGGTTGCGACTTCTTTGATGAACTTGGAAGAAAAGAGGACAGGATTTTTTGGCAAATCCAATTAGGTATTCAAAGAGAGCTTCTTCTTGGCATGAGTTTAGGTAGTAGAAATACATGATTTGGAGCTTAGATGAGAGAAATATGCTTATTTGAATTTAGGCTACTAATAATATATCTATTGTCACTTTTCTAGGTATATTAGGATTTTTAAGATACCAATAAGAAATCAAAAATTTGGGTTAAAAACTAGACTTCAAGCTATACATTTTACATCCAAGAATTGATAGAAATGAGTCTAGAATGAGTGAGATATAGTTAGTTAAAACCAGCAAACTAAACTAGGATTTTGAAGAAGCTAGATAAATAGAAGGGTTTGTTTTAAGCTAGAACTTGAGTTTCAAGATGAATTTGAAGTTCATTTTTTGTGTACATATCACATTTACTATAAAAAATCTATGTCTAAATTCTCATATCAATTGAGACTTTGATTAGGGAGTAATGGCAATTTTGTTCTTAGGTATCTAGGATTTTGACTTTTAAAAGTACCTGATAAGGATTTGGTGATACCAATCAATTAACAACGAATTTGGAATTTTGTGTGATAATGATCAAAGTTGTAAGTTCTATTCTTCTAAGTTTTGAGCTTATTTGAATAGCTAGATCTCAAATTATGAATTTTTAAGTTTCTGGTTGGGATTTGACTTTCAAAATTATCTGCCAAGGATTTGGTGATATCTAACGATCAGCAATGATATTATGGCTCAAAAATTATGTGACAAAGATCAAAAGTATGAATTATGTTTTTCCAAATTTTGAACTTATTTAACTAGTTGGATCTTAAAATATGAATTTTCAAGTTTCTGGTTGGGATTTCACTTTCAAAAGTACTTGCCAAGGATTTGGTGATATCTAACGATCAAAAATGATATCATGGCTCAAAAATCATATGACAAAGATCAAAGATATGAATTATGTTTTCCCAAATTTTGAACTTATTTGAACAAGTACATCTCAAATTGAAAATTTTCAAGTTTCTCGTTTGGTTTTTATTTATAAAATTACTTGCTAATATTTTGATGATATTTGGTGATTGATAATGAATTCACGGTTGAAAATATTTGTGAAGATGAGTAAAGAAGTGAACTCTATGCTTCCAAAGTTTGAACTTATTTAAATAGCTAGATTTTGATTTATAAATTTTCAAGCTTCTAGTTTATTGATTTATCAAGAGAAATTTAAGAAAGTTTGTGCATATTGGATCAAACTTGATTGTAAAGAAGGACCTTGCGTCTACTCAAAGCGGACTTTTGCCACAACAATGATCTCTATTGTAGTTAGACAAATTTGTTTTCTGACCTGTTGTCTTCTTTGATCGCCGTACTCCTCATTTTATAATTGTGTCATTTCTTTGGACAATATTGAGCAATGAACTTAGATTCTCCATAATCTAAACATAATCCTCTTTGACGACGCTGAATCTTTTCTTATTCAGTAAGATGTTTAAAATATACTGCATCAATTTGCATGTCTTCTACTTCTGAATGCACGTTTTGTGAGGACATTGATGTTGCCATTGAATAATAATGTTGAGTCTCCCTTCTACGACTCTTGGATCAAAATTCAAAAAATCGATTGTCACACTTCACAACAAAATCAATTACTTGACTCAATGTTTGAAGATCGGATAAATTGAGCATTAAGTTTTTTATCTCATATTGTAATCCGTAGAGAAATTGGCTGATGAGTGCAGCATCATCCCACTTGATATCAGTTGCTATTTGTCAAAATTATGAAGCGTATAACAACACTGATCGATTGCCTTATCGTAGGATGCAAATCTTGTTGGTTGCAATACGGATTACATCATGTTCTCCATACACGAATCAAAATTCTGCTGAAATTGCCTCCAAATTATTTAATATTAGATCATGTCATTTAAAAAAAGTTGAAAATCATGATAAAGTAAAATTCAAAAGTAACGTTCCAATAAATCTAACTTGAGATCCTTGTGTAGGATAATTCTAAATTTGAAGTTCAATCACCAATTGTATCTGATTGACGAATCCTCAAAACTTAGATCTTGTACCATCAAACTTCTTAAGCAAACTAATTTTTGGTTCTCTAATATTTGAATGGTGCTCCATCATAGGTGAGGTGGTATGGTTTGGTGTAGATATTGGCACAGCTCCAACTATCTCTATATTTTCACTTCCTGCTAATCTTATTGCTCCTTGTGGTGGTAAAGTGAGTTGATGCATTGTAAGTATTAGCTCTCTCATTTGTTCTTGCATTTGTACTATTGCAGTCTTCATTTATGTAAGCTCTACTATGATAATACAATAAGAAAGAAGGTGTCTGCTCTCACTTCAAGAAATATAGAATAACACACTTAAAAGAAAAAATTCTAGAAATAATATCAGTTTAGAAGTGGGTACTCTACAACTTCTAATATGCTTTTGTCTTATCAAGAAAAAGGGATAATCTACTCTTAATCAAGAAAAGACAAAGCTCTGATATTATATGTGCACTCATGTCAATCTGTCAAGGACAGGAATTTGATGAAAGTAAATAAATATATGAAACTTCTATAAAGAAGATTAACAAAATAGAACTAAGAAAGTATGTATATTAAAAGAAATTAGAATGGCTATTGCCACAAGACAAGAAACATGAAGGCTGTTGAAACTAGACTAGAATCAGGAAAGGAATTGATAAGAGTGAAGAAAACTTCACTCTTACTTCTATAAATACTACCTAACTAAGAGCTACGTGATGATATTCTATAGGATATCCTACACGTGTCTAATTTACAAGACATGTGTTAAACTTGCACAACAAGTTTCTCACATGCGTGCCACGTACTTCGCTTGTTCCGCAAGCTATCAACATGTGTGATATATGGCTAGCTTGTTCGATGAGCTACCAACATGTGTGCCATGTGGCTAGCTTGTTGACCAAGTTTCTAACCTACCAATCACCTATAGATATGTATAAAGATGATTCCACGTCTATGAATCTTCTAAGAAGCTTTTCTATAAGATAATATCAAATCAATTTTTTTTACCTACTTCTATTGATTTATATTAATCATATAATTATTGGAATAAAACTTATGTTTGTGACAACATCTCCAATATGAATTCATCTTCATCAAGCACTCTATATTTCTTCAACTCATATTCTATATTTTTGATATTTTTCTTTTTTATTCTTCCAAAATCGTTTATATTTTTGAATAAAATATATTCATCCCGTGATAAGGTAATAATGGCCTCATTTCTTCTAATAAGCAGGAAGCCATCTCCCTTCTGGATTATATGTATTTATTAATGCAAATCTAATATCCATCTTCTTGTATATGCCAATATTCTATAGTCAATTATCTCTTTTATAAATGCCAATTTTTTTATTTACTCCACATGTGTAAGTAGGTTGGAAATATCTTCTTTTGCACATGACCAAATTATTGGCAAGGTACAAATTTTGAAATAAGAAGACTTAATTGAAACCTTATCTACATAGCCACATACATCTTGCTTGCATCTTTTGTCTTATTCTTTTGATTCCAACCTCCATTTAAGATATTCATGTAATCTTTAAATCCATTTTCAATGTCTTTTTATTTAAAGATTTTTAGATTTTAAACCTTTGAATTCTACACTACATGATGAACCTTTTTCTTATCAAAATCCAATTGTGCCCCCAATACATGTGCATTATCCATGTAACCTTGACCTTGGTCCAAAAGATTAATATTCACAATTGACTTGATTAAAACCATTGACTTAGTACCCTTACCTTTGATTCCATAATCTTCTTTTGCCACATAATATTATGAAATATCTATCATTTCTTCTTGAATATATCCTTGTGAAACATCATAACCTTGTGTTATCTCAAAGCGTTGTATTACTTCATAATATTGAAAAATTTCATAGCCTTGTGAAACCTCATGCTCTTAAAAAATCTCACAACTTTCGCCATAATCTTTTGTAGTTTCACCACCATACTTAATATCATAATCTTGTATAATTTCATAACCTCCTTTATAATGATCATGTGAAAATTCAAAACTTCTTTCATACAATCCATATATAGTCTCATAGCCATATATAATTTGACTTTCGTCATCATATTTGTGGATAATTCTACCACTTCTTATACCATAATGTTGTGAATTCATATAATCTTTATGATTATAACCTTGAATAGATCCATAATCCATCTCATGTGAAGGTTCAACTTTAAATTCTTCAATATAATCCAAAATATTACGCAAAATATCCTCACCTCTTTCAAATATAGAAAATATCTTTTTATCATTAAGAGATATTTCATCCAAATTGCCATCACCAACTTGCACAAACTTACTCAATGTAGAGCAGCCATAGCTTCCAACCACATTGTCAATAGTGTCTAAATTCTTAAGCTCCATATTGCCTTCAAAATTTTAGATATTTTGGTCTTTTATGTTGATAGTTTCAAAAAAATCTTTGTTCTCTCCTTCACCAACTTTGATATAAGATCCAATTTCTTTCATGTGCAAAAACTTTTTTCTTCTTTTAAAACTTCCCATTTCCTCCTCTACTTCTCTTGATTCAAAATTTGTCTTTTGTATTCATAAAGATGATATAGAAGCCAAAGTAGAAGATTTCTTAGGCCATACTGCAACTCCTTTAGCTCGTGCCTTATGTTGCTTTGCTAAAATAATCACTGCTTCTTTCAACTCCTCCCAATTATTGGTACAACTATTTTTTGTAGACTCATCTACAAGAAGTATGAAAAGCTTGTCTCCCAAGGCATCATCAAGACCATTTAAAAATAACTCTACTTTTATAGCATCCAATGACTATCTCTTTGAAGATGAGAATTGATAAAATCTCTTTTCAAATTCTTTCAAGAATTCATAAAGATCCATATGCATGCATGGTTGTAATTCTATCAAATCTAAAAACTTTTGCTTGATAATTCTATCCAATCCAAAAACTTTCGCTTGGTAATTCTATCCAATCCAAAAACTTTTGCTTGATAATTTCATCTTCATTTACATCAATAAATTCTTCTTTTAAAAGTTCTTCAAATTTTAACCATGTCTCTACATCCCCTTCAAGTAATCTCTTCACTTTTTTATGAATCTCAGGTTCAATAGCCAAATAGAAGCTTGAAATCATCTTTGCCTTAGGAATTTGGCATGTCTCTATCTCACATGTATAAACTTGTAAAAACTTAATGATGTTGCATCCTTCAAACCTTCCAAATTTATTGATGATTTCTTGCAATGCCTATGCAATACCCCTTTCAATTCCTTGCATCTTTTGTTGCTCTTTCATGAATATACAAAAAGCCTTAAAAAATTCATTAACATTTGGCCCATCCAAAATATTCAACCTATCTAAGAAATTTGATGAAACATCTTCCATTTATTCTACAATGTTCAAAAATGTCCCTTGAAATGCTCCAATAAATAACTTATGATACTTCAAAATGCTCCAAGATGTCTATAAAGCCATATAATGCTCCATGATAATTTAAATGCCATTTTTATTTTCTAAGATATTTTTCAAAGTTCAAAGCTTCAAAAAGCTTCAATCCTCTTGCCATCTTGTCGTCTTTTGCTACCTCTACTTCTTGCTCCACTTGCAACTCCACTAGAAGCTCCAATTGATGTACCATCCATAATTCTTCCTTCAACTCTCTTGCCTTCTTTCTCCATAAATCAAATAAATCAAAAAAATCCCAATAATCTTCCACCTCAAGCTTTTCATGTCAGGTTCACCAAATTGTGTCGTATGTCATGAAGTCTTGCTTGAGAATGCTCCGGACACCTGGTTGTGGAAGATAAAAAAAAAATATACAACAATAACTAGTCCTAACCTCTCTAATCAATCTCTAAATAGTCCTTAATTAAATCTTAATTAAATCTTAGTCAATCCTAGTCAAATCTAAACAAACCCTAAAATAAATCTTAATTAAATTCTAATCAATCTTGATCAAATCCTAACAAATACTAAAATCCTACTCAACCCTGATCAAATCCTAACAAATTCTAAAACAAATCCTAACTAAATCCTAGTCAATCCTCGTCAAACCCTAACAAATCTTAAAACAAATCCTAATTAAATCCTAGTCAACCCTGGTCAAATCCTAACATATCCTAAAATAAATCCTAATTAAATTCTAATAAACTTTGATCAAATTCTAACAAATCTTAAAATAAATCTTAAATAAATCCTAGTCAATCTTGATCAAATCTTAACTAATCCTAAAACAAACCTCAACTAAATCCTAGTCAATCTTGATCAAATCCTAACAAATTCTAAAACAAATCTTAACTAAATCCTAATCAAAGCTAGTCAAATCCTAACAAATCCTAAAACCTTAGTCAATCTTGGTCAAATCCTAATAAATCCTAAAATCTTAGTCGATCTTAGTCAAATCCTAATAAATTCTAAAACAAATCCTAATTAAATCTTAATTAATCCTAATCAAACTCTAACAAATCCTAAAATCTTGGTCAACCTTGGTCAAATCCTAATAAATCCTAAAACAAATCCTAATTAAATCCTAGTCAATCTTCATCAAACCCTAACAAATCCTAAAATCCTAATCAACCCTGGTCAAATTCTATTAAATCCTAAAACAAATTCCAAATAAATCCTAGTCAATCTTTGTCAAATTCTAACAAATCCTATAACAAATCCTAATTAAATTCAACCCTAAATCCTTATTGAACCCTAATCAAGCCCTAAATATTTTCTAACGTAGTTTAGAATCTCAATAACTATTGATTAAACCATTGATCTTACTTAAAAAATTATTAACTCCTTAAAAACTAAATTAGCAACAAGCACATAAAATTTGAAGAAAATCAAACTTACCAGTAGGAAATTCAACCCAAAATTTCAATCAAGTGGCAGCCGGCCTCATTCTCCTACCTTATTGCCAATTATCTAATACCAATATCTCCTTTTCACACCATTAAGTTGCTTTCAAATTTCACATGCATATAGGAAATTAAGTCTTCTATACACATACTTAAATTTCACTCTAATCCAATTAGTAGATTGCTAGAAATCTTTAGAAATCTAACTGACCCTCAATTCCAAATTTCTGAGATTCCAACCCACATAAACTTTAATAATCTTTGATTGAATTGTTAAATCAATCTCAAATTCATAGCACTCTACAAGCACTATTGTATGCACTAATTCACAAAATATCACTTGTAGATTTGTAATCAAACTCACAGAATGTTCAAAAATATAAACCTCAATATATTTCACAAAATCAAAGTCACCAAAATCAACCCTGAATTTACAAAGCTATTACAAAGTCATTACCAACTCAAATCACTCCCAAATAATGCTCAAAAAAGATTCTTTAGTTTGCTCTCTAATTTCACCTTTTGATCTCCAAAAAGCCTCTTGATTATAAGTGCATTAGACTAGTGATTCTTACAATGGATACTAGTCCAATTGCCATTGGATGGACTATGGATCAAGATGATTCAAATGGACATAGATTTGCAGTTCATTTTGGAACTAAGGTTTTAAGTACATGTCAAAGTGCATATTCTTAGGTGAAAAGGAAATTATAGATAGTTGTTTCAGCTATGAAAGCTGAAAAAGATTATTTAATTGGGACAACAATGGTAGTTGAGACAGATTGTTTGCCTTTGCTTAGAATGATTACTAATTATATAACCCCAAACATTGCAATGTTGAGATGGATTGCTTATATCAAATTATTAAATCCGAAATTTAAACATATTACGAGAAAAGACAATTCCATAGCAGATATGTTATCTTGAGCAAGATATAATAGAGAACATGAGATGATAGAGGATATTGATGATGTGGGTACAAAATTTTATTCAATTTCATAATTGAATAAGAAAAATAAGTCATTTCATGAAAAAAATTATGAAGGAGATTTATTAGATATTAGACATTATTTGAACACATTAACCAAGCATGCTAATTGGTCGATTGAAAAATTTAGACAAATTAGAAAAAAGGCATACAAGTTTGTATTACAAAGAAGATTTCTATGGAAGAGGCCGAAAACAAACATTAGAATGCCACGATGAATAGTAGGTACTAAAGAAGGTCAACAAAACCTACTCAAGGAATTTCATGATAGTTTATGGACACAACATAGAGGAATTTGGACTACTTTTACTAAATTGAAGGAACGGTATTGGTAGAAGAATATGTATTGAGATACAACTTCATTTGTAGAATCTTGTAGAACTTGTCAAATATACTCAAATAAACAACATCGAGATGGTTTACATCCAACATATCCTTTGGCCATTCATTTTAAATGGGTTGTGGATTTGATTATTATGTCGATGGAATTATGGCAAATGAGGTATTTAGTTTTGGCTCGTGAAGATTTATCAAACCAAGTAGAAGGCAGGGCTTTAAGGACAAAGTCTACAAAAGGAATTTGCAGATTTTTGCTTGAAGATGTTATTTGTCGCCATGGATATGTGGGTATGATCAGTGTAGATCATGGAGAACTAAATGCACATGAAGCTCGTGAATTCTTTAAGAGATGTGGAGTTAAATTATCATTGACTATGGCTTATAATCTAAAAGGGAATGCAAAGAGTGAATGTGGACACCCACCAATTGTAAAAGCCTTGGTTAAAGCTTATAGTGGGAGAGTGAGAGAATGGCCTTAACTTCTACCTTATGCATTATGGGCGAATCAAATAATACATAGTTCAGTGGCAGAATATATGCCAGTGGAATTCATGATAGGTCAAAAATCTATTATGCCAATTGAAAAACATGCGCCAACTTGGAGTATACTACTTTTCGAAGATGAATTAATAAGAAAAGAATTGTTGGCTATTAGAATTTGGCAACTTGAACAAAGACCGGAAGATATGGAACTAGCATTAAAAAGATTACATAGGACAAGGCTAGGGTACAAGGCTCGGTTTAATAAACAACATTAATTGAGGCCTAAAGCAATTGAAGAAGATGATTAAGTACTTGTTTATGACAACACTTTAGATAACCAGTATAGCACCTTACGAAAGTTTTCAAAATATTGGTTTGGATCGTATGTAGTAGTAATAGTTCATGATAATGCCACGTATTCATTGAAAGAATTACATGGTACAAGGTTGAAGATACGTATTGCTGGAAAATGAGTAAAGATTTTCAAAAGACAAGATGGAGAAATAAATGTATTGAAAATATCAATCACACTGAAGAAGATAATTATATTGAAATAAATGATGAACATGATGAAGAAGAACTTGGTATAGGAAGTGAAGAGATGGTATGATACCAACTATGGCATATGCTTCATTAGCACTGTCGTACTGTAATTGCTTACAGTATGTAAAATCCACTCAAAATCCATAATATGTTTATAGATTTAGATGTGTGTTAAAATTATTAGTAAAATAAATTAAAGGGAGTTGGTGTAAGAAAATTATTTTAGATTTTTACTTAGTTTGGTTATGGCTTTTAAATTATATAGAGCCTAAATATTTAGTATAAAGCCTTGAGACGCAATTGGAATCCAAAGAAGAAGAATTAAACTACTAAGAGGCCTATTTGGAAGGATGAAAACAAAGTGAGAATGAATGAAGACAAGGGGTGAAGTTCTTCATTCCTATTGGTCAATGGTCATGCCCAATAGGCTTTGAGGAGGCTGCCTACAACAAGAATAAGGGTTTTGGTGACTTCAAGGAGGCCATGCAAAAATCAAAGACTAGGGTTAGAAAGCTTGTTTTTTGGGCTACAATTTTGGTATAAAAATTGAAAGATTTGGAGTTTTTATGAGGGAAAGGTAGGCGCTTGAAGTTAAGGTATGCAATTTGTACCTACTGTCACTCTTTTGAAGATTGGAGGAGTTGTATGAGAGCTTTTGGAGATCAAGAGGTGCGGCTAGAGAGGTGATTTCAAGCTCTACACTTAATATGGAAGAATTTTTACAATAGAAGTTTTAAAAAGGAGAGATTGGGAGTCAAAAATAGTAGTTCGAATTCCAAGGCAGTAAGCAAGCTATTTTATTCATAGTGATGGATTTTGCCATATCTTGAGTTTTTGGAAGAATTTTTGTCTAAAAATTTCCAAGAAGGTGAATATTTGTACTAAAAAGCTATAAATCAAAGTTTCATAGCATTTGAACATTGGATTTGTGAGATATAAAGAATTTAGTACGTGGGTGTTTGTAAACAAGGGTTTAAAGCTACTGTTAGGGTTTTTACGATATCTAAAGATCGATAAAGAGTCGACAGTTGAAATTTGTTGTTTTAGTTGTTAAAAGCACATTAGTACTTTAAGTGAAATTTTAGTAGATTTGAACAATTAGATTAAGAGTTATAGATTAATGAAGTTCAAGAAAAATTCTCCTCCTACGGGTGAATGAGGATTTAGAGTATTTTGATATAGTTGAGTGTTTTTGTAAAATAAGGCTTATGTATTGGGTGTAATAGTCCCTAAAGAAAAACTTTTAAAAAATTTTGAGGATTTTATTATTTTGGATCTTGATTGAGTATCTAGTTACAGCCAAAATTCCAATACTTTCTTGAGGCATATTCTTTCTACTTCAACAGCACATACCGGAGGATGCGCAGGTTTAGAGGGGGTGGATGTCGTATTGTACTATGTTCATATAGTGAAAAGTGTGAATAAAAATAAATTCTACTTAATACTTAGTTATCTTGATTTATTAAAAACTTAAGATACTTAAGAAAAGGTTTATGAAAGCCTCTTAGATTAATTCTTGTTTTAATAGCTAATAGATAAAAGTTAGTTATTAAAATTTTCTTCTAGGTTGTAGAAACCGATTCATGGCTTTTAAAAAAGTCACAAGTCAATAAAGATAGGATAAAGGAGGTAAAAAGTTAGTATAGTAGAGATCAAGGTCGAGTTAAGGATAGGATTAAGTTTTAATATCCTTAAAATAAGTTGGATTAATATCCAGAGGATGACTGGGTATGAGATAGGGTCTAAAACAGATCTCTAGCTATAAAAATGACCATCTAAGGCAGAGATTTGGGCCATTTGAAGATCGGCAAGTAAAATTTAGAAGAAGGTTTTGAGCTCGTTCTAGAGGCAAAAATTTTGCTTTAATAAGATTTGTGCGGATGGAGCAATGATTATTCAAAGTCAAGGTTTGTATTGATGATTTGGGTTTTATATAAGAAAGTTAGAGCTAGCACTTTTTATTGCTTTGTGCAATTGGTGCAATATCTATAATTGCAAATTGGACAATGTTTGGTTGATTGGGTGAGCTAAGAGTACAAGAAATCTTGTAACAATTTAATAGTGTGGCTGAGAGATATTTGCCCATTACTGTGACAAGATATCGGAAGTTGGCAGTTTGAAGTTGTTTAGGGATTTTACAATATCTAGAGATCTATTAGTCAAAACAAGGTGAAAATTGGCATAGTATTAAAGGACACAAAGACCAAGTTATATGTCAAGTTTGAGTTAGAATTAACAGTTGAAGAAGGAGAAGTTGTTACTGGCATATCTACATCAAACTTTGAGTAAAAGGTCGAGAGACACTAGTGTGGAATTTTGGCATTATCTTACAATCTGTAAGTTGGATTAGGCTGAAATTTTTTGAACATATAGATAACTTATAGTGGTATTTGTATAAAAAATTTTATATCAAGTGGATAGTGAGATTTGAAGTTATAGCTTTCCAAAGCTCCTTGATTAGGATTAAGACTTATGAAGAAAATCTAAGTTGCTTTATTGTTAAGATAACAAAACAATTAGAGTTATGTATAGTTGAGATTACTAATAAGAGTATTTTTTAGCACTTTATATTAGGTTTAAACACTTTTGCATTGAAATTTGGATTGTGTTCTTCTTATATGGAGTAAAACCTATTAGGATTTCTTGCATTTTTATAAACACAACCTTACATTCCACAGCCAAGTGCTCGATGCATTTCCAAACCAAACAACACATAATACGACAGCAGTAGCATTTGTCTTCTTCTTTGTATATCCACTATCTTGTATGGCTCGAGTAATGACATGTGGAATATAGGATGGATCTTCATAGATTTTGATAGGCATAATTGATAAGCAATTTGTTGGAATTATCTACAAATCAAAAAAGGTCCAAGCCTATAATAATCTAGCTAGTCACAAGGGCAAAGAGTCTTGATATTATGACAAAGTAACCATATCTTATCACCCACATGGAATTGAGGTTGTTCCATTATTATTATTATTATTTTTTTTCCTATCTCTCTTTATTTTATATATATATATATATATATATATATATATATCTTTGTGTGTGTATGTATATATATGTATATGTATTTAGCTTTTATTAATAAGATTATAATAGTCTTCAAATGTATTAAATTTTTATAAGTATTGAATATGTATAAAAACTTATCATTTTGAAATTAAAAAGTTTTATATATACTTGCACATCAATTTATAATATAATTAATTAATGTAACTTTAGTGGTCTTTGTTACTTTGATATAAATTCCATGTGGATTATAAAATAATAATAATAATATATGTATAATTTTATCTCTTTAAAGATATTAGTTATTTTAAATAATTTAAATATATAGTTTTTGTTTATAAAGATATTAGATGTATTTTTATTTTTATATAGAATATTAATTATATTAGCCCATGGCTTCGATGATGTTTTAAAGGTATACTTTATATTATTTTTTTAGAAAATTAAACCTATTTGATTATTTTTAAAAAATACTAATCATTATGCATTATATTTATTTTATTTATGAGGTAATTTTGGATTCTTTTATTGTGTATTCACTGATTTTGTCCTAAACATATTGTGGCTTGATGCAAAAATCAAGTGTCAATCATTATACTTCACCTTGACTTTGCATCTTAAACTTTTGAATGAAAGTAATCCATAGTAATGATCAAGTCTTCCTAGTGTCAGCAATAAAATGTGATAACATCACATAATATTGAACAATGTCTTAAACACATGAAAACAAAATATTAACAAAATATCTATTTCCAACCAAGTGTGTTTTAATGTTGCAAGATAATTCTATCATCATTAAACAACATCTTTAATCTTATATATTAAAGACAATGGTGTCTATTTATAAGCATCCATGTATCCAAAGTATCATCCACCTCTTCATGCATCTATCCACATGTAAAATTGTTTTAAAAAATCACCATAATTATTGGCCAAATTCTTGCCTCATTTAAGTGTCTCACTAAATGACAAAACCAAAAAGAGACTCAAAATCTGAGTTTGATACCCAAAACCACATTTTATGGGCTTTAACTAAATTATGTGTTGTCCAATCTGAGGCAAACACATGATGTTCTTTTATTTCAGTTTTGTTGCTGTGATGTAATTCTAAAGAACAAATATCATGTAGAAATTACTTACTACCTTTCCATAAACATCTAAGACCCCATTGCTTTAACATGTTACTCTCAAAGCAAAATATGACCCCCCAATACTGGTACTTTTTTAACTATACAACGTGAATAGTACACACATCATACCTGCAGACAAACAAACTTCATCAAAATAAAATAAAGTAGACAACAATGCACAGAATCTAGAACATTCTTGTAACAACATTGTATGCTACCTAAACACAGTTTGCTTAGCAACTTGTTTGAATGAGAGTGGCTTGCAGTCAAACCCTAGAAATGAAACCTTACACATGTGCAATTTCTAGGTTTTTTTTGGTCATCGCGCATCTCCTGTTTTGTTTTTCTGGGCGAGTAGCACACAAAGTTCGGCAACTCGCACACCGAATCGCACTCATGTTGCAACATCCTGGCGCAAAACTGTGAAGTATTTCAGAGCTTTGATTGTGTCTATAGTTGCTTTGATTCGAGTTTCATTGGGTGGGTATGATTCTGCTTATCTGGTTGTGCACTGTTGCTCATTGAGCTTTGTAAGTGTGTGGCACAGTGCACATACCTGCCCTCTAATAGGATCGTGATGTCGGAATGCAGCGTGAGTGCGACACGAATTGTTGTACATTGATTGATACGCTTCACGGAGTTGTCATCAAAGTAAAAGAACAAACAGGCTGCATGGCGTGCATGGTGTGAAATTTTACTTAAGATTTGCAGGTTTCAAGCTTCCCAAGTTGTGTGAAATGGGGAGAGAGGGTTGCGCGAGGTCTGTTATTGTCGTATCATCGAGGAGTACAGGAAACGGCACTCGATTTCAACAAGTGTGGGGTGAAAGTGGCATGAATCAGTGGGCAACCTAGAAATTGTGTTTGTTCGCATTGAGGGATCAACACTGTGTCAATGCTGTAGTAGGTCGCGAGAAAACTAATCCTCACTCACATGGATGTTCAGATTGTTCAATCATGCACTGGCAATTGATGGCTCCTGCACTTGGCCCACGAATGCATTAAGTGGTTCATTAGTAGATGCAACTCAAAGAAGTTAGGTTTCCCTGGGGGGTTGTTGACTGAATCAACTTTATGGTTTCATTAATACATGTCGTTTCTTCGCACAATATTCCTTGTAGAATCGTTCTCTCACAATCGCAGGAAGGTCCGTTTATTGTGCTTTGCCTCTGCTTCACCTGCAGTTTTAGTGCACACTGTTTCTAAGATAAAATTACGTGCTGCGCAAACATGAGAGTTGAATAGAAAGTGGACGCTGAAGGGGAGCAAGACGTTGGAGAAATAATAGCAGAGGAGCGGTAAGGAGCGCCATTTGCTTTGATCGTGAGCCTCAAAGTTTCATGTGCCAGAAACGTTTGGGTAGCTGAGAGGGATTTGGAGTTGAGGGGGACGTGGGTTTGCAAGCTAGACGTTATCAAACTAACGCCCATCCATCTGCACTTCATCCGAATCACTGTGAGCGATGGTGTCGGTTCTCCGCTGCCTAAATAATGAGGTGCACTGTTTGAATTGTAACCATCATGTTGATTCTACGGGCCCGAAATTTGGGTTCACTGTGTGGTGTGACATGCCCCGGAGTACTATTGGGACCGTCTGCCAGGACCGAGATCCGACGGGCGGGTAGTGTCAGGATCCCGCAATGTTCTCAGGTTCCTCTTTCGAAGAATTCTGAATACTACAAAATAAATGGTTGCAAAGCTGGCGATGAGGTACTGTAGAGGAGGATAAGTAATCCGATAAGGCCCCAAGCTTCGAGGTGCTATCAATTCGTAGAGGAGTCGTTTCAGCCTGCGTGAACTTTCTATCTAGTATGATGGAACTAATCTGAACATGCGGGGCCATCTTTGCGGAAGGTGGCCGTTTACAATCAATAGTTGAGCCATGATTTCCACTCTGTTGGAGAATACGTCTCCGAAATGTGTAGTAACTGCCTGCGCAGCCAGCCTATATCCTAAAATCTAAGGCCGGCATGAATCCTAGCCAGTAAGTTTTCATGATCTAATTCATGGTGCAGTTGTTGCTAAACGGCGAAGTTTGCAAAACTGCCAAACCCTGATTCGTGTGATGCTTTGTTTAATTCGAGAACACAATTTATTGATGTGAACATGGTGACCTAATTTCAACGTTGTTCCATTCAGTTGGACATCATTCTCAGTTGCATCTTTGTGGAGTACATGTTTGGTAGTCAGTCCCATTTGTCTTGGAATGCAAACGGAGAGTATGTGCATCTCGGGAATTGGCTGCAGCTACATGTAATCAGCTATTAGAAGCTCATATCAACCTTTCATATGCTCTTGTTGTGATTCGCAGTAATTGGAACATTTTCTGCCGCCCAGTTCATAGAGTTTGAGAATTAATGCTTGTAGGTCCATAATAATATAAAAAAAGACCGAAAAAATTGTAATGGGAGGGGATTGAAGGGTGGAGAAGTATGGGATCGGAAGGAGCGTTACTAAACATGATGTCCCACCCCGTCTCCACGTCGCTCCCCTCTGCGACTCTCCTTGACCAACTGCTCACATTGGCAGCGTGTGGTTCTCTGCCAAATTTGGCGATTGGTGGTAATGTTTTTGCAGCATGGCTTCCAACATGACACTTATTACAGATGGTGAGTGCTGGTGATGGATGGTTTATTGTAACGTAGAGTTTGATGAAAGATGGAAATTGAATAGAGATCCTATACAATGCATCTTCTTTCATGATCTTTTACAGGTCACTTCAGAAACTCGTGAAAATAAGTTCTGTCATGTACTGTTGAGATGTGCTTTGGGGGGATGACTGGCATTAGACACGGGTTATCAAATTGATTTGGATGCTCTAACTGTAAATAGTTCGTCGGATTGTTGGTTTGAAAACTGCAGGTGCTTCACCCTACTGCGAAAAGGTACCCTCCCTAACATTTTATCTGTTGAATAAAACCTTCGATTCTAGGTCACACTTGATTCAACCATTGCAACCATCATGAACTCAATTTAATCGGCATATTATAAACTAGAAATCGAGAATTCAATCTGAATTGCAGACGTATTCGTTGAGGTACTGGAAGTTCTGGAAGGGTACAGGCACGATGGGCGTTAGAAAGAGCTGGTGTGTCTTACGTAGAGACCAAGCATGTGGTATTGTTACACATGTTGTTCACCAGGTTAGGGTTCTCCCAACTTGTGCCTAGTAAAGAATCTTATGAAGGGGGGCAAATTACTGTGTGGGTGAAGTCTGGAGACGGATCGAATCGTCCCCTAACGAGAACAATGTGCGTGCATGTATATATATATATATATATATATACACACACACACACTCAAATTACAAAATACTGCATATATCCTATAATTGTGAATTCTGTAACTTTGAATAGAACATTATGACTTCAAGATCTGAGTTTTTGTTGGACACTTTTTGTTCCGTGGTCTCGCTGCTTAGGGGGTTGGGAGCGGGTACAAGTTGCCCGAAATTGGTGATGGGGAGGAGCTCAGAGAGAGTTGTGTTACAAGAGTCACCCGACATCTTACGATTTGCTGACAAGAACATACGCAACGAAGAAGATCGTCTGTACCCGGATGACCCTGACATGCAGAGACTTGTCCAAGCTTGGGGTATGGCATATAAGTCTGAGCGAGCCTTCACATGCGTCTGGATCGTTGCTAAATCTGAGGTTGAATTCAATTGGATTGAACATTCATAGAGTCGGAGGATATCCAGATTGAATTTGTGTAAATATCTTGCTGATTGAACTTTACTCTGATAAAGCATGTGTAGATATGTTGATATTATCTGATTCGTCACATTGTAACTCTCATAGAAAATCTTGCTGTAACTCATTAGAGTAGGTTACACTTTTGTGTCACATCTTGCTGCTGAATTCTTGTTTCATTGATATTTTCTTCAAGTGCCATTATTCTTTAGAATTAGTGACGGCTAGTGATCAATCAGAGCATCTCACAGACGATCTCACAGAGAATCTCACAGTTATACTGATATGTGGAAGGTACAGAATGGAGATTTGACAAGCAACTGGGTCCCCACGTGCGGCGCTGGTCGTACTGCTACCTTCTGTTTGAGCAATGTAGTTATGATTTGTTAACTCAAGGAGCACCAATGTTGGAAAGAGCATTTGGTTGGATTTTAATGCCATTCTTACGACGCATCGTCTATGGCGCCTTGTATTGCAACAAACCTGGGGCTAAAGAAAGATCCCTACAAGTTGTTGAAGCCATTTTCAAAGAGGTAGTCTGGAATTCCATTCTCCTCAATGCAAGCAAGAAAAGGAATGTTGTACACAAAGGTCTATCGCATCGTGAAGTGGGTTTTTCAGTTTGTTTACTGTTTTAGTAGTTTATGTCTTTCTGTAACTTCTACATCCCATGAATGTAATACAAAAGCAGTGGAGAGAATACAACTGCATCTTGTGCATGCTGCGGTCATTGGCAGGTCGATGAACTGCTTGCAGATGGTCGGCCCTATATTTGTGGTCGTAGATTCACTGCTGCTGATGTGACATTCGCTGCCCTTGGTGGACCAATGGTTTCTCCTTCACAGTAAGTCCTGCTTTTCACTTTTATTCTTAGAAGTAGCGAAGTGGTGGCAGTGACTTGGTTACTCGTTCTGTGTTTTAAAATCGTGATATCTCAGGTTTTAACTGGGAATTCTTAATTACTGGTGACATGGAGACATTGAAATCGGATTTTCGTAACCTTCTGAAAAAATACCCATGCTGGAACCTGGTTAGCAAAACTTCAGTTTTGCTAAAATTTCTGTTAAAGTTAGCGCTCATGTTTAGAAATTGTGATTTTCTCCGTTCTTATCTATATGTTACGACAAAGGTGAACTGTCTTAATGTCTTGCGGGTATGATCTCGCGAATGCTCGCGCCATTTTGATATCATTGCAGTACTTGACAAAATCCGATCTTTAATGCTACTACAATTTACACCCTACGTAGATGTAAACATTACGAATAGATAATGTTGAAACACCTTCACTTTATTAACTTCCTGGACTTGGGAAGAGTTGAATCGCCAACTGAGACTACATCGTTGGGATTTCTTGTGGCCTCAAGGAGACACCTTTTAAATAAACTACCAAACGTGATCATCACCCTGAAATGCTATTCTGATTATAATGACGATAAACTGTATTTTTATGTGTCGAATGATCCGTAGATACGGAGCATGGTTGCCTGGAATTGAAGATTGTCCCACAGATATGGCTTTGACGATGGAGTGCTTGAGGAAGTCTCCTGCTGGGAGAGTGAGGGTCCTTCTCCTTTACTTGCACATACGAACTGTTTTTAATAGATACTCATCATCAACTTCTACGTTGGCTGTTATGGAATCCTACAAACAATACAAATTGGCTATTGAGACTGTTTTAAATCTCACGGTCGAAGAAGCATTGCCTTCTCAACCTGATCGTGATAGTTTTTACTGGAGTTGATTTACAGCTTTTCTTTGAATTTTTGTAGCAGCATGCGTTTTAATGTACCCATTGTGTGAGGTGGTGGAAATGCAGCACATCTTGAAAATTTATGACACCAAACGACATAGATCGCAGGAGGTTGAGGAGGAGGTTATGCCAAGTCGGATAAGATCGTGAGTTTAAGTGGTAACTATTTTTTGCACCTGGTATGAATTAAGCCTTTGTAATGTGTTTAGATTCAACCTGGCAAAGCATTACGTAAATTTTTCTGTCAAGGATTGAAAAGCTGGTAGCAATGTGATTAATTTCCATCTTCATTTGATTTACCGTAGATTTGCTTCTGGGTTAGTTACATTAATATTTAATAATGATGTTAGACTTGAATCTATTTGAACTTATGGTTAAATATCCAATTTTCGTATTGTTTGCGCAGTCTTAGTTTTCAAGGGATCATGAAATCATTCCTCGATCTTCAGAAGTAATTGGCAGAGATCACCTGCTTCTTGGAATCGTAGTGGTTTTGAGCATGTGGGGCTTTGAGTGTTTGTAAGTATACAAATTTATGTTTGTTGAGGATTATGCTGCACAATTTCCCTATGCCCCAGCTTGGTTTCAGGGGCTCTTGAAGCGGAGTTGTTATTAGTTCATGAGTTTATGGGTTTATGAGTTTATGGGAATACTTTGAAGGATGGATGCTCAAAAGTGAATGTTAGTAGGAGAAACAAGCCCTGAAGTTTTCATATCGAAAGATGACAGAAGGAAGAGTTATTATGGACATCCAGGTTGCAAAACCAAGAGCAGGAAGCAACAGTAGAAGAGTGTTTTGTTTTTGGAGGGTATTTGTAAAGAAACGAATTACTTCAAAGGTTCCAAAAGATTGCAGCGACTCATTTCGTCCAAAAAGCTAAGAATAAGAAGAAACAAAGGAAAGCAGTTGTAGAGGATTTAATCACGAGTTGTATATATGGTTTCTTTTTTCTTGTGATTATTGACCTTAGCACAAAGCATTATCCATTAGTTTTTATAAATCGTATTTATTTTTTATTCATTTAATTGTAAGTGGGAAAAGATATTTATATTGAATTTTATTTGCAAAACATTCTAAACAAATGTAATTTTGAAAAACACAATGTTTTCAAATAAAAATAGTTAGCAAAAATTATAACCAATACATTTAAATTCATCTCATTCTTTGGAGATATAATTCTTCTAATTACAATTTCTGCATAATAATAACACAATTATAAGCATCTTTAAAATTTGATATTTTGATGAATTAATCTTCTAATTAGTGACTATTATAACATAAAAAATCAACTTATTTATATATGCATTTAAAATTAATACGTCATAATTATTTTTTCAATGAATATTATAGAAACATCTAATAGATAGATATTGATCTTACTTTGTTCTATTTTAAAGAAATGATTTAAAATAAAAATATATTATAATTGATGTTGAATTTTATAATAAGATATGATAAGTAACATATGTATGTTAAAATCAAAGCATCAAAATCTAGCATTAGGTCATCACATACAACCATATTTAAGACATCTAAGAGTTTTAATTTTATAACAATCATTCATTGGGACAAATGTGAACAAAAATTTAATAATGTTATGATTATTTGTTTAAGCATGAATGCTTGTTGGATGCTATGGTCCAACCTTACTTAATTTCTATTTTAGAATGATGTATATATGTATATATATAGGATATTGTTAATGTCACCATAGTTTTTGCTATTGCCACCACAATCTACCATCCACTTGACATATTTCTTTAGTTTTTTTTATTTTTTATTTTTTTCATTTCAATCAAAAAATTGGTTAATATTTCCAATATATACATTGAACCATAAAGAAATGGTTGTAGTGGGAGCAGCAAAAAGAAAATTTTGATTGAAATTTGAGTGAGATTTTCATGGGGGTGTGGTAGCAATATTGTGGTGGCATTAGCAACACCCTATATATATATATATATATATATAGTAACATTATTTGTTTCAAAAAATAATAGATTCTAAGCAAATTGCAATCCATATAATACTTTAAAAAAATTTACCAAAGTATAGATGGGGGTTCAAATTTGAGCAACACCTTAATGGTTATTGATGCAAATGTTACAAAGATTGGGTGAGAACTTAAGATAAAAGCATACATTTGAATATCTTTTAAATTCAAAAACTAGGGAGTAAGCAGAAATACATTTACATATCAAAAGCTGCTAATTTTATTCTTATATAACACTGTTATCAAACTGCACATGTTTATTTTATTTTATTTTTTTGCATAATTCAAACATTTTTAGCTTATATCTGATACAAATAGACCAACAATACTTTTGATTATGTGCGAAAAATCATTTGAGCTTACAGAACAAAGACATTTAATGTCAAGAAGCTCCAAATTAATATACAATACAAAGGTTTAATTGTATGCACACAACTATTATTTTTCTTCTTCTTTCTAAATGTGTTGTTGTCTGAATTACTCAGTACAATTGAGCATTTATTCAGAAGAAATTCAACAACATTCACATCAATAGCTACCCAAATGATGTTAATATGAACATCATTGTTTAACTTAATTAATTAATTTTTTTCATTTAATTTTTTTTATAAAAGGGAAAAGTAAATGCATTGTAATATACTGTTTTGAAATTTCTACACTTTTACAATTCTCATGCTTAATCTTAATTCATGCTTGAAGGCTTAACGTAGCAAGAATTGTTTTTGTTACTCTCAATAATCATGATGTTCAATTCTGCAACTAAGAAAGACTGAATGACAATTTGAATCACAATCATATTATAGATTATATGATTTTAAATTTATACATTTATGATTTTAAATTTATGATAAATTTTAAATCGTATAAATTTATGATTTGAAAGTCTTACACTAGTTTGATTACTTCCAATTTGATAAAAATTTCAATTCAAAAAAATATGAATGGATTATTTCTGGCCATTTATTAAAAAAAAATGTAGACATATCAATCTGGGAACTATAAATAATTAGCAATATAAAGTGCTATAATATCCTTTCCTTTCTCTCACATTTTTTTCAACTTTTAAGAAGATTAAGGAATTCAAAAATTTAAGAAATAATTTAACACCTTTACACGATTTATTTATTTTTCAATTATTGTAAGTTCATTTATAAGAAGTAAAACACATTACCATAGAAAATTTACCTTTGAAATGTATTATAAGACAGAAGACAGTCCTAATGAATGAAAATAATTATCTAAATGTAATTTAGCAAGTGGGTAGAAAAAATTTACAATCATGAAGTTTAAAATTCAATTATGCAATATTCTTTTACAAATTATATAATCCTAAAGCACAATCCAAAACCCCCCCAAACATTGCTGGCAAGTTTTAAACAACACTGTTCTATTAAATATTCCATGTTTGGTCTTGTGTGTTAAATAGATGTATCACAAACTGACTACTCAATGACAATGTAGCATTTTCAATGAAGTTGTCAACCTAATCTAAAGAAGATAAAGTCATTTTTACACATTGTGGCACATGAGGTTACCAATCAATTTCCAATATAAAATAAATTGAAGCACTTTAATTTGCTCCAATAAAATATTTAATAAGTTACTCAAAAACTATACAACTTAAATTTGCAAAATTCAAAGTATCAATTACAGTGGAATATAAAAAATATCCAACTTGTATAGTGTTGCTTGAACATATTTGTACGGCTCTTCAACTTTGTAAACTCCTTTTGGAATTAGCATTATATGGATTGCAATTTGCTTAGAATATATATATATATATTTTTAAAGTATATAAAGTATATATATACTATATATATACTATATATATATTTATAACAATTTATTCTAAAATATATTAAGTATATACTATGTATATATATATTTTTTTATTTTTTATTTTTTTTCTTCTGTATTTTTACAAAACTTTTAGCCCACTCAAGAATTAAAAATCACGTTTGTCTGAAAACTCAAAACATAATAATATAAAATTTATTTCATAATTCCAGCACTATCAATATTCATTGCACGTTAATGTTCAAACAGTACTCAGATTCTCTCTCTCTCTCTCTCTCTATATATATATATATATATGCGAATTTATATCAAGACATTACAAACTAATTGCCAGTTTCAAGTGTTAATATAATTATTTTAAGAAAAGAAATATATATATATATATATATATATATATAATCAATCTGAAAAGTAATGAATATCGTGAAAAGTTGTTTACATCTCTAATAGTGTAAAAAAAAAAAAAAAAATCTTTTCAAATCATTAAAAAAACTACTACTGTTAGACATCATTGCAATGACTCGATTCAATACAGTACAAAAACTTGTTATGATATTTGTAACACATTTATATATTCTTGATTTACACAAACAAAACAAAAAAAAGACAAAAAAACAAAAAATGAGAAACAGTATACCACTATGTATATGTATTCTACTGCATTTTATTAGTTATATTTTACCCAAATATTTAAAGTTAAAACAGGTCATTACTCAAAATTAATTAGTATCTAAGTACATAGGTATAAGCACAGGTTTTAATATTAGGTCTAATTAATTTTATGTATAATGATTAACTTGTATAAGTGTAGCATTTATTTTTCAAGAAGTAGCATAGTTTCAAATCACAATGAAATTGAATACACACAATAAATTTATAAGAATTATATACTAAGGCATGATCTTTTGCAATGAAGGAGAATTATACTAATTGCAAATTACCAAATTATGCAATACTTTGTCACCAAAATTCATGGTTTTTACCGAACAAATATATTCTCTCAATTACACCAATTTAATATTAAGAATGTCAAGTCAATGTAGCAGTACTTCAATAGAGTATAACAATCTTTTGATAAATCAATATACCTCTTTCACTTCATTTAATAAACATCTTTGCCAAGGCAACTTTTAATAATTTTTTTTTGCTCATTTGTCAACTTAATTGGAAACTTAATGTCAAACCTTAGAATAAGATTGCCCTTCTTCCCAGGCTCTCGAAAAACAGGCATTCCTTCTTTGAAGACAATCTTCTCAAAATCAGGTTTGATTATATTGGAACAAGGGATGTTTAAGACTCTAAAATCAAGAGTGGTTAATGTCACTGTACAACCTACAAGGGCATCAGCCAGGTTTATTTTTTGGATGCTAATCAAATTGTCTCCATCTCGTGAAAATGTTGGATGTGGTTTTTCATCAATAAGGAAAACCATGTCCGCAGGAATCATTCCCCAGTGTTGATTGCCCTTCTCAGGAAAAACAATTTTTGTGCCTTTTTTCCAACCTGGTTTAACTTCAATAGTGAGAACTTCTTGAGTTGGCACAACTTGGCTGCAAATGTTCATGAATACCCATGTTGGCACTGCTCATGATCTTTGTTTAAATATATATATATATATATATATATATATATGATTTTGAATGGGAATAATCTCTTTTTCATTAAAATCATACTTGAAAACATGATTATACTTTTGAGAAGATTGGAAAAAAAGTAAAATTAAAAGATACGTTACCCATTGTCATCCAACAGAGACCTTGCAATTTTGAGTTTTTTAACACAACCATTTGTCAATTCTTCAAGAGTGCAAGGTAGGGGATTTGTGATGGGTGCTAATTTTTTCAAGTGGGTTTTTATAGGAACAACCAGTGCACATGTATTTTTTGGAGGTGGATTGGGAAGTGTGGATTTGAAGCATTTGTGGGCTCTAGGGTTAGGGTTTCCAAACATTCCATCAAATGGGCTTGTGCCCCCACAAAACTCCACAAACACTTCTTCCGGCACCCGTGGCACAAACTCAAACATGTTGGTATTCCCTCCCATAGAAAATCCCTGTGTTCCTGTTCCCACTGTGGGAGCTTGCCCTTTGAGACCCGCCTCTCCATATGTGTCATATATGGCACGTTTGTGGGCATTGCTCAAAACCTAATCCACCTTTCCAATGAACTCAATTTCTGTTTAATAAAACGTTATTAATGATGTTGAGTGCAATGTCAAACTATTCAAATTTTCATAATAAATAAGAACAAAAGCATGCCACCACATCAACACAGCCCATACATACCTCGTAAGCTTCACTGATCCTAGCAAATTTAAGTTGTGCTTTTCCACTATTTAGAAGATTTTTTAGTGGATGCCACTTCATTGCCAATGTTTTGTAAGCTTGTCTAACATCATCAGCTGTGCAATGTTGCCCCACCTTCAAAATTTTATAATAATCATTTTGAAAATAATTTTTAGCATCCATTTTCTATAGGAATTCTTCTGTTTTTATTTTTGCTTCTCCCCTGTAACCTGTTTGATAGAATTTTAAAACATGTATAAATTTCATTTGGAATAACTAAAATGAATCATATGGAAGATGTTTTCTAAGAGTGGTTTGAAAAGATGTTCATTTCATGTCCTGTACTTTTGTTGCCCACCATACAATGTTATTATTTATTTTAAGTTTACATTTTTTTTTTTTAAATCATTTATACCTAATTGCATTTTAAAATTAAGGATTGTGTTTATATTATGTTATATTTTATTATTAGTAAAAAAATCTACTTGAGTGTCAATAGATTTTTAGATGATCTTTTTGGATGTAAAATTTTAAATTCATACTCTGGCTCTTTTTTAACGTAAAAAGAAATATAAGTTATAAGGTTTTTTTAACCTCCCATAAGTTCTATCCTAAGATGCAAAATGACCTCATAACTTAATAGAGGTAATATTGTATATATAACTCAACTAAAATAAATGATCTAAATTAATAATATAATTGAAATGTTTTTACTTAGTGGTTTCTTTTTAACTTTTTTAAATAGACAAAAATATAAAATATTTGAAAATATGTGACTAAACTATTACAAAATGTAAATTATCATTAATTTAAACTAAATTTTGATGCTAACTATTTTTTGAAATTCACACTTAAAAAAATAGTGTATGGATTTATTTTAGAGATTTAGACTACATACTTGCTCAATCAAAATATACAAAAATCAAAATCTCAACAGTGAATGATGAAATCTTAATATCTGGTAAAACTACGCCATTTTTTCCAAGTGATTAATGCCAAATAAATCACAGAAAAATGTGATAAAATATGAGTTACATTAAATTATTCAATCAAAAAATGAAATAAAAATGGGGCGGGCATAGCAGTCCACATCAGGGCTTTCCCAAACCAAGAAAATCGAAACTAAACCAAGCGTGAGGTGCAGCTTCGGCAGGGGCCGAACCTCGGACCAAGGAGATAAAGGGAATGAACCGGAAATTCGAAACTGGCGGGGTGGATGAGCGTTGGCAGCCAATGGGGCGGCGCCAGCTGGCAATCGGATTGCCAGAAGCGGATATACTATGGCCAAGCGATGGATCAGCCAGATGATCCATTTCTGGCCTCGCAGCATCCCCGCTCCATTTGGAGCCGCTAGAATCAGTTGCGTCGGTGTCTCGCTCTTGTGGTCGCCGTCGTTGCATTCCTGTGACAACCATCGCCCTTATCCAATCCCATCCTGGAGCTTAGGTTTGCACCATGACGATTCGGAGCTTATGACTATGGCGAACCGGAGAAGAGCGAGCGGGCGGAGCGTGGTCCTGAGTCGTCGTCGACTTCCTCTCTGCTAAGAAGGAGAAGCATGAGAGGCCATGGCTGTGTCATTATCGCCATCGTCACGCGTTAGAGTGACGAACGAGTCCACTCCGAGGAGAGTGATCGCGTTGCGAGGAGGGAATTGTGTGGCTGTGGTTTCTAGTTGTCAGGAGCGCGGACAGTTGTCGCTCGAGGTGGTGGAGTACTCGGGATTTCAACGCCAGGGGCGGGGGTTGAGGAGCGGGAGGGGGAGTGCGGCGTGGTGCGGTAGGCAGCAGTTGAGAAGTTGTGCAGTGGTAAGATGATGGATGTACTGGTTTCTGTTTTTCTTTTCGATCTATTCTGAGATTTTGCTTTTCTGTAGTTATCGCTATTGCGGTATTGTTACAAAAACATCACCGCGGCTGGTAGCTTATTCTACATGTCAATTTGAAAATCATCACCGAGGTCGTTCTCCTGAACATTCTTGTCATGACACTAAGAAATGATTCGTACTGATTTCGAATTCTAGATAACGAGGGTGAGAGAGAAATCGCTTAATTATTGAGCAATCTATGTAAAATCGAGGTGTAGGCTCCAAGAAGCAGGATGCTCTACATTGAGCTGAACGAATTTTAAGAGACTAGTTGCATGAGTAATATAGCGGCTGCATTATTTCGCGTGCGCTTCTACATGCTGGTTCATCTAGTTATACCGAGTTCATCGCATCCATTTAAGAATGTCAATTTAACAACAGTGCCAATGCTAGTGTAACACGCTGTCTCAATTCATTCATTTAGGAATGTCAATTATGCTTCCCCCTGTGTAGAAGTAAGACATTTGAGCATTCTCGCTCATAGTTCCATCTTGTCTCATCTTTAATAAAAACGTTCTTTAGGTTTATGTGGAACGTTCAGATGGTTAACTTTGACTATGTATACTTCTATATAAATTGAGACCTGTACAACCGCGTGCCTGATTGTCAGCATCGACTTGCTGAAAAACTAGCAACAGGATTGGAATGCTGAATCAGCTCGGAATTTTACACATAGGACCCATATTTGGATAGATGTAAGTCGTTTAGGAGGCCATTAGCAATTGATAGAAATTGCTTCTTCGCAGTTTGTAGATAGTCATGTTATTAGAAGCAAATTGGATTGCTAACCAAGATAGGTGTGGGAGAATGCATAGTGCTCAAGTGATGTCAAGTAGAAGCGAGTTTAATCATAACTTTTTGCGAGCGTTGCTTAGCACACTTGAAGACAATTGAGCTTGTGGACCACAATTAGGATTATTTGGGCGGATAGTTGTAGAGTTTGCCTGATAACTTGCTCTTGTAGATCGAAGTGTACACCGCAAAATACTCAATGCCAAGAACGTACATAGACATGAAGTTCTCTGATTTCGTATGTATTGACAATGCTAGAGATGGGTATGGCTTTGAGATGCGAGCCCTTTGCCTGCAAGGATGGACGCAGAGGTTAAACTTAATGAAAAACTGCATTGATAATGTAAAGTTATCTTATTAATATCTTCCTCGAAGATGCGCCATTACAAAACGCGAGCTCTGATTTGTATATCAGTTTTTCTGATTGTATCTTCTCACCAGAAAGTACAGCTAGGGACACAATTTTAGAGAAATCGAATGTTCTCTGTCAATCTCTTTTTTTCAACTCCCATCTCGTAAATGTAGCCCTGAACAAGCTAAGAACCTCATCTTCTCGTTTCATGTAACTGTAGTCATCTCGATCTTGTGCCTGATCTTGGTAATGATTGGATTTTATGATGATTGAGATGGGGCTTTGTGTTCACTAGAGTAGCCATCTGACACCTAAATACCCTGAGCTTACTGACATGTATTAACTTATTATTGTTTTGGTTTTTCTTTTAGTTGGTGATACAACTGCTTTGGGCGTCTTAAGTTTATCTATTGTTACAAAGGGTCGAGGTTACACTTGCTTATTGTTTATTCACCGTTATCTGACGTTGCTATCGAAATTATGCCTGTTTGTAAGGTTGCTAGGTTATTCAATCCAGAGGATTTCGATCCGTCAAAGCTAACCGTAAGATTTGAAGGGAAGGCAATAGATATAAAATCTAAATCTGTGGGGGATATTCTACCTCGCAAGTATACTTTAACACACAGCGATGTTACAGGAGATTTGCTTTTGTCTATCGGCCCTTCTCTTAATCAACAACAAGTGAGTGCAATAATGAAGTGGAATGCATTTGGGGTTGCTCTGTCAGGTTTAAGGTGGACCAGTAAAATAGCATACATAGTTTTCTGTTTCAAGAATTGTTGCGTATCGTGTAAGATAAGAAATTAATGTACATGTTGTGAGCCATCCGTAACATTGTTCCCGTCATCTTCTAAAGCAATTTCTTCTTTTATATGTGGTACCCTTAAGCGATGCGGTGAAGTGTGTGCCAGTGCAATATTGATGTTGATGAATTTGGTACAGTTGGCAGATTGGTATACACGGCTGATGAGAGATGAAATTGTAGCAGAGTGGAGAGGAAGTGAGCAGATTTCTCTCCATGTGCACTGCCATGTCAGTGGAGGGCATGTCCTTCTTGCACCTGCCGCTCTTCGAAATAGCATCTTCGAGCGAGAAATGCCTCTGGTCAGTTCTCAATCCGAAAGTTATGGAAATGAAATAGCTGGTGTTGATGTTGATTTCTGCGGGCATGCACACGATTTTCTGGTACCGTCTGTATTCAGTTTGTTTTTGCTTCGTTGTGCCACTGTCTTTGCTTCAGCTGTTTGTGAATCATGGAGATGAGTGGAGTAAGCTTCTCGGTTCAACTTACTAGGAATTTGCCACTTTCTCTATCCATTCAAGTGCTAATCAAGTGCATACTCCATGTATTCCGGCTTTGGTGGTCGACAGTTCTAGATGACTTTTGTGTAGTTGTGGTAACTGGTGTATACCTGCCGCAGTGGTGTACTGAGGTAGGCGTACAAATATTACATAAGGATTCTTAGCAAGGATTACTTAAGCTATACTATGTGGTTCACATGGTAGATTTCATTGGGTAGTGAATGGTCCTATTGGGTTGAATATTTACTTTGTTGGCTTGATCTGGCCCTCTTAGGTACCAGCTATCCCAACCTGCATATATGCTTTTGGTGTTTTCTAAGCAATTCTAATATCGAAGGTTCTTTTGATGATTGGAATGCAGGTTCTGGAAGCAATTCGTCACGGAGATAAAGATCTTTTTGGTGTATTTCCAGGTGATCATTTCTATGTTACGCAGTTATTATGTTAAACCTGGCGTGAAGTTGCTTTCATTATAGTATATTTCTTTAGAATGATGAAGCTGTTTGCATGCAACAGAGGATTTTTTGCATAACTAGAGAGATGCGAGATGCGTTGCTGTTGACAAAGCCTCAACCAAGCTAGTTAAGTCAATGTTTTTTGATGACTTGTGCATAATTTATTTAAGATCAGGGATGCTTATGTTATCTGTTGATACATCACATTTCGGCCTGTTGTATTCTAGAATTTGGACTGAGACCTTCATAGTTGCCAATCGTCAAGGTCTGTAATTTAGACTAGATATGTGAACAGAATGAGGGCATCCAAGTTGTCGTAGAAATGATTATGCCTTCACACGCTGACTCTTGTTTCTCTTTGCCCTGCTGTGTGTAGAACTCCATGCAAGTACTGTGTGGGTGCACTTCCACTCATCTGATCCTGAGTATAATCGAGCAGATTGTTGGGGTCCATTATTTTATGCAGCCAGCCCCGTGAGGCGTGTGACTGGTAAATCTTCTCCTTCTTGTAATTCGGTACCTTTTACACCCCACACACTGATAGAAGTGCAAAACGCTCGTGCTGAACTCTGTTCAGTGATGTCTCAGTAAAGCTCCTAACCTTAGCTTATGGAAGCTGACTGTCACTTTAATGTTGATGGTGTTTCATATTTAACTCATTGTATGTCCATTTGTCAATCCTGCTCTTTCAATAGTATTGGTTGGTTGAAATCTTTATGCATGGAAGGCTGTTTTGCTTCGTTTCTAAGAAGAGAAGGTTCAAGTCTTTCTATCCTTTGCAAGTTTGTAACTCTATCTAGAAACCGTGATGTATTTGTGGGAAACAATTACATGATTCGACATTTCTGATACTTTGATTTGTCTCAAGTGGTGGTTGTGCTTGGTCGGTATTCTTTATATCTGCAGCCATCTTAATAACATGTTATGATTGATTCCTTGGGTCCAAGAGCATGCCAGTTTGTCAAAGCCACAAAGTCTCTCGCTTCTTTCTTACAAAGAGTGCCTCTCACAAAGAGAGCCAAGTCTGTAAGTCATCTCAGGATTAACAAATATGACGTGAACAGTTCCTCCTGTTGCATTTATCATCTATCTCTTTTGGTCAACATTCAGCAAGTTGCTGTCCTAGGGAAGAGCGTAGTGTGGTAAAACAAACCATGCATATGCATCTGCTGCATTGAAGAGGACAATCTTGCAGCTGTGGTGAAAAGAGCATGCACCTCACACTCAAGTAGCAGTGAACTTGCTCACAGCACACATGTTGAGCTTGGATAGACAAAGTACTCTCTCAATGCCACAAATGAAGAACTTGAAGTTTTAGACTGGGTTAATATTGGTGTATTCACATTACAATCATCACATAGAGCAGCCTACAGCTCCCTAGCAAACAATTCTACACAATCTCTTCTAGACCCCAATAATTATAGTTACAGATTAGAAGCATCATGAAGTGCATTCAGATTTCTTAATTTCAAACTTTTCTCATCCAATGCTGATTATACTGGAAGTCATGGATAAACTGAACTGTATTAGCAAATGAAGATGAAGTTGCCCCTATTTGGACACATGGTTTTGATTCTGCGTGAAACCCTCTTTCTTCCATTGGCATCTTATTCAAGTGTCAAGCTGGGTCAACATAGCTACGCCTCGTTTAACCCAGTGGGCCTGTGGTCTTGAGGAAGGTAATTTGACCTCCATGACAAAATTTGTAGAATGTCCAGTAGTTGATAGAATGCCTCTTCTGTCGCTTGTCTTGTACAATGGACACAGATAATGTGGATAAGCCTTAAAGTTCTTAAGCTCACCAGGAACCATCCATATTATTGGCACTTTTGAAAAGAGAATTTTGTTAAGTGATTCACCAAGCTCGTGAATTGTGTAATCATATCTTGCTCCTTCTAGGTAAAGCCCTTTCACATAAACCCCATCTTGAGGTGGTTCAGTCAAAGCTTCCTACAAACACAGTAAAGTTGATGGCTATAAAGATAATTACATAGAATGATAAATAAATAACTGAAAGACTTTGTTTCCTACTTTGCTGTAACAATAAAAAACCCTTTTGACCAAGTCACTGAATGAAACATCATCATATTGAGATTCAAAATTTATTGAAAGGTTTACTAGTCAAGTTTATGCATCTTCACAACCATAGAAAGCATATAGCTTAAATTCATCTTTCTAAACATTGATGTAAGTAACAATTACCGGATGTTCACGAATCTCAAATTCAAAATCAACTGTATCAATTGGGATTTTGTGGCTACGTGCAAAATTTTGCTTGGCTCCAGTTAGAAAAGACTGTGTGAAAAAAAATGCTGATAACCAATAAATGACAGGTGCACCCTTGGTGACCCATGATTGAAGGAATGCAATACGTTCTATTAAATCAGCTATATAACTTGCTAAAGGTTTTCTGGAAGGATAAGATTTGGCAGCCCACATTACTGGCACTTGTCCAATAACTAAAGTCCTTCCACATAATTCAAGTTCAGCACTCATAACAATAAATCCCTTAACTGCTTTTTGTAATTCCAACAAACTGTTTCGAATGATGGTCAACAACTTGTTAAATCTTTCAAGTTCCTGAAACATAAACGTCCCATGTTTAAATCTTTTGAAAAGAAAAAAAGGAAAATTAAATGCCTTCCATTACTTTATCATGTGACATGTTCAAACCAATCAGTAGGTCTCAACAATTCCCAACCTCCTAATATGTGTATTATTCTAATTTATGAGTTGTGATCATTAAATAAGAAATAGAAAAAGTATATGATTTTTAACATGAATTTCTCATATAAACTTTCATGTAAGAAACATTAACTTTTAAAACTTTAACCAACAATTACCATTTTTATCATCCTTGAAATTATATATATATATATATATATAAGGATAGGAAAATGCATAGATCAATCCATGTGTTTATTAGTTAGCATAAACTTCTCATTCCAAGTTGAAATAGTTGGAAACTAACCAATTTTGTGTTAATAAATTTGTCATTCTTATAAGAAAAGACTCATAAAAATTTCTACTATTGCTCAACATGGAATTATAGTGTGTATATGTATGTGTGTGTATATATATATATATATATATATATATATATAATTCATTTAAGAAGCACATAAATAAGATAGTTTTTTTTTTTTTTTTTTTACTTTATTTTATTTATTTAAAATACTACCACATTTCAAGAGGTGGTCTAGAAAAAGTTCACCTGGCATAACACAGTGTTCATGGACTGGTAATACATAGTTGGGTATTTTAGCTGAGCTTGTTCAATATCAAAATTATTTGGCAATTTCTGAAGAATATCAATTGATATACTTTGCATCACTGCTTCAGATGTCATTGGACCATTTTCTTTCTCTGTATTGTCTTTAACCTCTTTTGTACTACTCACTGCTCCGTTTTCTATATCTTTTGCCGTTTCTTCTTCTTCTTCTTTCTCCCTTTTCCCTTTCTTTTTATTATCTTCCATCTGAACTACAAGCAACAGTGAAGCCAGAAGACGGTTCACTTCTGTGTTTTCTTTTGTGATGTCAGCATTGCTGTGAAATCCATATACTTCAGGTTGAGGTGCTGCTGGTAATTTTTTAATGAATTCAAGGAAAGTATTGTATTCCCCTGTGATACAACAAACATTGTTTCAGTCTGAGTCAAGATATTTACAATACAATATTAAATCTCGCAACTATTAACATCAGACAAACACACAGGTCTGGGTTTTTATTTTCACGCACATTTTATAACAGTGCTTACTAAGCTTCTGTATGCATACATTTCAACATTTCAACAAGCTAAGTTTAATTCATTCTGGAAATGATGTTCATTGAAGGAAATTCGCACCAATTCAGCACAGAGAATGTAATGAGTATGGGGGCTCCTCACTTGTATACATACTGATAATAACAGGTTCTACTCTTGACTAGATATTTCAACAGTTTATTAACTGAATAGCATAATATGAATATATATATACAGATATTTTACCATCTGGTGGCGCTATAAACAATCCACTCTCTGAGAAAGAAAAGTCATGGTTAAGAACATCCGGAGCATAGTATGCCGCAAGGATTGTAACCAAAGTTCGGCGATCATGATCATCAGTCACTCGTCCTCCATAATTGCATTCCCCAGTGAGATAGTTCAACGCCTTATATGGCACCTACAATCAACACACCACAGTTGTGATCCCAAACTTCACAATCCTCACTCAAAAACTGTAAACACATGAGCCGCAAAGCACAGGTTTCTACCACTCTCCAACACATCCACGAGGATTAGAAACAGTATTCTCCTAACCAATTTGTAAACAACTATACCAGAAAACTAAATGCAATTCAGAGCCTTACAGAGTCAGGGTATTCATCTAAGAACATGCGCAGTTGTCGCACACTGATCCGCAAGTCCGACTCGTTGAACTCATACGGAATGTTCCAACCCAATGGACCGAACTTCCTTCGCTCCTGCAATGCATGGCCCACTTAATCGTCGTTAACACAAAACACTCACACACATCACTGTTAGGGTGGTCTAGATAGTGAGTTTCCTTAGACGGTGGTGTTTGCGGTGCGAGAAGCATACTCCGGTGAGAGATGAAAGCACAACACTAGATTCGAGCAAGGTTCTAGGGGGCAGTGTGGGTGAGATGGGCGTGAGTTTGAGTGTGAGCAAGTGGGTGGACCTGCACAAAAGCGTGGAAGAAGCATAGTGCGTAGAGCATGCGCCGCCATGTGGGACCCTTCGAGCACCCTTGGAAGAAATCAGCGTCCGAGATCGGGTACATCAGGTAACTGCCGGTCATGTTAGCCTTGAGTCCATTCGGGGGCTCATTGGTCATCTTCACGGCGTTTTGCAGCACCGCGACAGGGAAATGCTCCGATGGGTAGCTGGTCAGCCATAACCGGAAGCTGGGTCGCACTTTGTCGCCGCTGGTGAGCTCCTGCTCCCAGTATTTCTCAAAAGCCGGCATCCACGAGCTAGCGAGGTGGCAGTTCTGCAGCGCCACCCACGATCCATCGCTGGCTGCCTCCTTCAGGATTGCTAAAGCAACCGGACCCTGGCCTTGTCCCAATGACACCGTTTGCAGCTTGGCGCCGTTGTCGGCAGCTAGCTTCAACAAGGCGGACATGGGGTCGGATCCTGGCGAGAGGATGAATACTAGCGGCACCGTGCTGCTGGAATCCTTGTAGCACGCTTCTAGATTCAGCGGCAATGGCTCCACGAATTGCTTCCCGATCGCTTCCGCGATGTAGCTGCTCACTGCTAGCACTATCTGCACCCAATCGTCGCCGCTCATATACATATATATATATATATATATATATATGTGTGTGTGTGTGTGTGGGTGGGTGTGGGTGGGTGTGCACATATGAATATGTCGATTGACTTGAGTATTACAGAAGAATGGGTTAAGTTTCGAAGTTAGATCAGAGGATGCACCTTATCTGGTCGAATGCATCGCAATAAACAGATCTTCTGGAACTTAGATAAGCTGCTGTTCCATGGCTCGGGCCACTCCTCCTCCTGTGCATCACCTTGCAGTGTTTCAGTGTTTCAGTGTTTCATAGATCTCAATTCCCACAGCTTCTGTTGTGTGTTGTCTTCCAGTTGTGGAAACTTTGATTTTTTTTTTTTTTGTGTTTTTTTATTGCTTTAATGCTTTTTCAGTGTGTTGAAATGGGTGAATGGTGCAGTGTACCTGAGGCATTGGACTATCAAATACTTTGCTGTATGTGTCGTTGTTTGATTCGATTCCCAAGTGAAGATCCTTGAACGCTTTGAACTGTTGTAGAATCAATTTTGGATTTTAGATGGAGTTTAGTTGCTTGTTCTAGAATGGTAACAGAGTGTCTGTATTGTAAAATAGAAGAGAGGTGTTTTGTATGCAAACTATGATCGATTTGTAGTTTTGAGATTTTCAAGAGATGAGTTATCAGAGATCTGATGAAACCTCTGCAAAAATTTAACAACATTGTTTTATACTTCATTTGTTTACGTGAAAGAAAGCTGATGTTATTTAGTTACTTAGTAAAAGAATTTCGTATTTGTGACGATTTCCACAACGAATGAAACCTCAGGCTATCACAAAATTAAGAAGGAATTAAAAAATTACAATTTTCACTAATATATGAACCACCAAACAACACTATCATCTTCTAGCAGTCGATTAGATGAATTCGTTTAATGCAATGCAAATATGATCTTAATACATACAGTGTATGGTTTTTCAATCTTAATTACTCAACATTTTAATTTAAGTGAGTAATAATGAGCTCATTCAGCAATGCATATTATGCTAAAGGTTCTCTTAAAACCAATTTAGTGTAATTTTACACTCAAGTTGAAGTAATGAAAGAAATTAAATAACCAACACAAACATAAATTGACTTCATATTAATATATAATTATCAACAAACATATATGACTTTGGAAGTTGAACAAAACTTCAGGTAACGTTCCAACACACATATTAATTATAAAAAATATCCATCAATAGATTAAAACTTACAAGAAATCACTTCGTATTAATGTATTATAATTTTTCTAATAAAAAGAGGTAAGAAGTTTTTTATTGTCAAATATGATAATCTATTTTATTTTAAAAAATTTCAATTTTCATAAATTTTTAATATAAATATAAATTTTGTTGTTGAGAACTAAACTTGCCTTTTATGGAATAAAATATCATAAAAAATCAGTAGATAAAGATTTGGATTTTTGAAGAAGAGTTTAGCAACTCTAACAAGAAAAGAAAAGAAAAACACACACACTCCAAAGTATTCCTATTATTCGTGAAGCACTGTAAGGAATATGCCAAATATTGTTAGGATAAATAGATCTGTCAATTTTGCGGAAGATACTGATTTGAGACTTATGCTGAACGGCGTTGTATAACATGAAAAAAATTTAATGCTCGAAGAATGATTTCTTGTGAAGGAATATTTGTTTACCACCATTGCATTATACAAATTGCAACAATCCACTACCAGCTAAATACATACTTTTCAAGGTTGGTTAGAAATTTCATTTTTATAAACCCAATACAATCAAACAAATCATTTATTTTGAATAATAGTATTGGCATTTACAAAAATTGAGATCTACAATCCTTGTTTAACTCACACAAGTTGCAATGCACTACATTCAAATACAGTAATATAAGTTCAATAGTGCATGTGGAAAATATACACTTATAATATAATATATAAAGATAAAATTATATATATATATATATATATATATATATATATACATATTACACATATATATATATATATACATATTACACAAATATATAGAGAGAAGGAATTCTCAAATCAATTGTTGCAATATAAAGCATTGAAACTCCAAGAAACAATTCCATTGGAAATTTTTAAGTTGATTAGAACCTCCCATTTGTGGAGGTTAAAAAAACTTTAAGTAAATTATTTATTAAGCTCTAATTTTTATTCTCCTGTCACTCCATATTATTTTTAATAAAAATGTTTGACATGCTAGGAGATTAAAATAACTTTGGTGATGAGGATGCCTTAGACAAAAAACTAAAACAATATAAAATAAATACCTAATTATGGTTTGCAAAAAAAAAAAATTACACTAATTGTAAATAAAGAATAAAACTTTAGGAGTGTGAGACTTTAAATTTTCTTTAAAAGTCTGAAATTCAATAGTGATGACTTCATTTAGAAAAAAAGTTGATAATAAAAGTTCTCACAAAAGATGTTAATCTATTATTTTCTATTTAATATTTTAGTAATCTTTTGTAGTTTGTAGAGATGTTAGATCATATTGTTCTACACTTTTAACATCATTACTTATTGCTACAAAGAAGAAATTAATAATTTTAAAGAGAATTCTATTCTTGGTGCTGTAAAGCATTTGTGTGTGTATATATATATATATATATATATATACACACAATTCAAAAAAAATGGTATAAGATTACCAGTGATTTATTAAGGATCAACAATTTAATTTTGGGATGAAAAGGTGTCAATGTGAAACAGAGTATTTCTTTTTTCAATGTTGAAACTGTTTCCAAACTTTTAGTGTCCTCTTTCATATTAAAATAATAATAATAATAATATGATTTAGGTTGTTTTGGTGCATATTATATAAGTTCAAAGCAATTCTTGTGATTCAGGTAATATTTCAAACTTAAATATTACTCACAAAATGACCAAAGAAAAACACTACACTATGCATTCAAAATCATGTTAGTTCAGTAAATGATCAACACAGTTTTTTTAAATAATTAAAATAAATTAAATTAGAGAAGCATCTGAACTTGGAAAGATTCTGAACATGCACACACAAGCTGAAAAGGAGTGTGTTTACTAAAAGCACATAAGAATGACACATGTGATCATCCAATTGGACCCATTCTGTGCATAGACTCCATGTTCATAGAGTGATTTACCAATCTTTATTTAAGTTTTTTATGTTTCATTACCATCTTACATCCTAAATGGCATGTGAACAGGAAATTGAATTTCTACTCTTTTATCTTTGTAAATAAATTTATTTTGATGGTCATTAGCTTATTACAGTAAAGGCATACTGTGGGTTAACCTTGGAGAGACTGAAGAACTCGCCCCACATCTTTTTGGTGATCCACTGCAAGGGGGGCATTGGTGGCTCTGCTTCAAGAACTATTCCTCCTGTCAGAAGGAAATTAAACTGCAAAATCATGGAAACTATTTCAACATTGTGCATACACCCACATCCAGAGACATTACAAACACAAATATATATATATATATATATATATATATATATGAATATATCCATGCACACTCTTTCCCACCTTCTAGGCATATCCTAGAATGTACGGAAGCAAAGAGAACCACATGTAAAACATTTTCAATTTTAGTTTTAAATTGTAGGTTTATCAAATCCTTGAGAGCTGACCTCCTCCATGTCAACCTTCCCAAGAGCAGATTCAAGGTGGATGGCCATGACAAAGGAGAAGAGGATTTTGTCCTTCTCAAACAAGGAGCGGCAAATGTTGCAATACAAATTGTACATGAAATGCTCACTTAGGATCTTCAGCCGCTCCTCCAACACATTGGATTTCTCACTATGTACTATTGAGAACACAAACAAATCCACAAACCATTGCAGCGAGTACTGGTACATGGGCTCAATGTTGCACATCTCTGAAACACAAACCACACTGTTATTTATACTACTACTAATAATAATAATAATAAAAGTGTCAGGGTGATGTAGCAGCACCCAAAGGTTTTGCATCTTGAGAAAAACTTTAAAAAAATATGGATTGGTTGCATTTAGTTAATTTTTGAATGTTACAAAATCTATGAGATTGTATTGTAGGATTTAACAATGGTGTGATGATGATATTTGTTATTATTTTTTTATTATTATAGTGTGTTGGGCACCTGCAACACAAAAGTATAGAATGGTGGCTGTGACTGCAAGAGGCACATATGAGTTTCTGGTGGCATCAATAATCTTTTCAGTAGCTTCAGCTACTTTTTGCTTCTCTTGAATGTCCTCTCCTAAAATTTTGGATTGAGACAAAACCTGTGATGTATCATAGTCTGATGTTTAGTCTAAGTCTAAATCACACACTATTTCTCCACATTAGATAAACAATATTCTACTTTTTTTTATAACAAAAATCATTGTTGAAAAATTCAAGGCCACGTAGGGAGAGACACATGTATTCACTCTTTGCAATACCATATTGTTATCACAAAAAAACAGAAAAAAAAATGAACTAAAACAAACAAACATAATGCACACACTCAAAAGCACAAAAAGGGTGGAGTTGTCATCAGTTATTTTCCAACAAACAAGAGTGTGCACCTTCTTACATGTGCCTAGAAACCAAATCCATACATGGAACTCTTGCAACAAATAAAGTAAAAGCAAAATGCTAATGATCCCCACACAAGAAAAACATACAACCAGAATGAGTGTTATGATTATGAGAGTGTGTGCGTGTGTGTATATATATACTAAAACAGAAAACCATCCACCTGGATGCCTGTTTCATCTTCAAGGATGTTGCCTTCCTGGGAGAGCACAACCAGGGTTTTGTCTTCAATCTCTTGCAGCATCTTGTTGTTTTGGGCACCTTGCAGGATGAGCTGGTTCTTCTGTGCCTCCAGGTCTGGCCGCTCTTTGGCCACTGCTATCCCTAACAGCTGATCAATCAGCCCCTCTGGAGTGATCATAAAGTTTAACACAGTCACCTGCATGCACATACAACAATCCAACAAACAATGAATAAATGAATGAATAATTAAAATAATTATTAAAAAAAAAAAAAAAAAAAAAAAAAAAACACACAAATTAATGTCCACCTGCATGGCACTTAGAGTCAAATCTCAGACATACACACACACACACACAAATATAAATATATATATATATATATATATAACATAAATGAGTGTACTTATAGAATGTAGTGTTTGGTGCTAATGGTGTCTTGTGATTTAGTGTTAGTAAAAGTACTACAACATCAAAGATTTATTAAACATGTTTGTCTATAAAGCACAATACTTAAGGCACAAGGTGTGTACAATGGTTGTTGGGTTGTCTTTTGATAACATTGTGTTGGCTTTTCCTCTCTCAACAAGGGCTGTTTAAAGATGAGAGGCAAGTTTACCTTTGCAAAAATCTCTGGACTGTAATGAGGATTCCGCAGTTTGGATGTGATGTACAAATGGAACTGGTCTGAATACTGAATAATATTATCACCCAGACGGATACACAATGAACCGCTTTGTTTGAATGTTTGGCGCAGCAGTAATGGCTCCAGTGCCACATCAAGTTCAGCACCCACATTCTCAAGAAGAACAGGTTTTCCAAACTATGCATCCCCCCACACACACACACACACACACACACATATAATCAAACACTTCCACTCTTTAAATTTATTATTGCTGTTATTTGCTTTATGCTAATGATAAGACATTTAGATCAATACAGGATTTGCTTACATATGCTACACAATCTAATGGGATTAATACTCTTGTTCCAACACGGACTTATTACAACAATGTGTGTGTGTGTGTGTGTTAATTTATATGTATTTTATAGTGTATAAGTACTTCAATACTTAGTGTACTGTCAAAGGATTTTCTCCTAGATATATGTAAATTAAAGTCTGCTTGAGAATCTCAGATGTGCTTTAATAACTGCTTATTTCTAAAACCCCAAACAAGCTAGTTTTATTTTGATAATGTAAATACAAATATAATAAAAAATTCACCTGAATGGCATTTTCAAGTTTGCGTAGGAAATCGCCATCTGTTAGCTTGGTGATGACCAACTTGTCCCCTTCCATGTTCTTAATCCACTTGTTGGCCTGGCCCTGCACCCACACACTTCCAAGAAATGCATATTATGCAATCAACTCTAGAGCTTTCATTCATCCATCTGTTTACACAAGTTTGCTTTTAGATGGATGAATATATGGATGAATATGCACCTGGGGGTCAATCATAAGAGGCCAGCGCTGGCACTTAGACACAATGGCTCCATTGTCAATTGAGCTCTGGTCTTTGGGAAGCCCCGCAATGTTCCATGCACGGATCCTCACAGGATCCGCAAGCACCATACCCAGTGAAAAATTAGTGGAACACGGAATTTTCCGCTCCTTGCAGCTCTTCATCCATTCCTACATTATTATCACCACCACCACCACAGTTGCTCACATCAATCTACCCATCTCTACTTTTTCTACACTAATCTTGCTTCATGATCATGTTCCAATTCTGGGATTTGTGCATTTTGTATTGCCATTGTTGTGGACAGAAAACCCTAATAGATTTCTGAACCTTCTTAAGATTTTGGATTATTTGGTCCAACATTTTGAAACTTGTGGCTCTTTATGAAGTGTTGGTGGCTAGAATTGTAGGGGATATTTTTGGTATTGGAACAATTCTGTAGTAGTAATGTTTGCTGTATGTTCATATGGTGAATAAGTTCATCACCAACAGTTTGCTAATTAAAAGAGTAGTCATCTTGAACTAAATCTTTGGTTCATTTCTTTTTTTTTAAATTGTGCAACTTGAGTAAATGTTTATTTATCAAACAGTTTTCATGAATAGATTCTTAAATGTTTAAAAATGAACAAACAAAAAAACAAACCATGATGTCAAAACAAAAAAATTCCTGTAGAATGTTTCAAGGCACCAATTACTTTGCTAATTATTTGATCACACATCATGTTTGTAACAATCTTAATATGAAACTTTTGAGTGGTTTATGTGGCATGCTACTATTAGTAATTTTTGAAAATCAAAGTGTAGTTTGGAAATGGAATGCATCCCAGAATTTTAGGGTTCATATTATGACTGATAAGGACAAGCTTTTGGTGTATGTATGTGTATGTGTTTGTATATATATATATATATATATATATCATAGTTGAACATTTGTATAAAATGGTCCATGTTTAGTGAATTTTGTGAAGGTTTTTGTTGTTGTGGGGGTTTTGTGGTGTGTACCACAATGATTTTTTCTCGAAATGAAGGAATGAAAGTGCCCAAGTAAGCAATCATGCCAGCAGAGAGGAGGATGTCCCCCGTGAGCTTAATGTACATTTGGCCAAACATATTGGCTGAGGCCATCCATCTTGTCTTCTCCCCTCCCAATCCTGTCATCAGCTGGTTTGCTCGGTCTATTTTAGTTTGGGTGAAGTCTGCTTCATCCAGCACCTTTTTCTTCTTCTCTTGTGCCCCTTGCAGCTCAGCATCCAACACCCCTAATTTTTCCTCCACCTAAACAAACACAACAACATTGTAATATAGTATTTAATGTTACAATATAAAACTTAGGATATGTCTACTATGATATTACCTTTCTCCTTGTAAAGTGAATTGAAAATATTTGTTGATATGAAAATCACTCATTCATTTGACTGTGTATTGCTAATTCCAAAATTTGATTGTAAAATCTCAAAACAGGCAGATTGTAGTTTTGAGTATAGTTTTCATTATGGAAAAAGTATGATGCTGAATAAAATTTAGGCCAGGGTTGAAATGAGACTGAAAAGGAAGAGGTTGCATGTTCTCTATCTTGCAAATTTGTTTGGCACATTTCCAAGGATTAGAGAAAATAAAATAACAAAATAAATTAGGATTGTGTAGGGGACACAATACTCCATGATTTTGTTCCACATCTTTATATGACACATCAAGTCATCTAAAATTTGTTGATTTCTCTTTCTTTTTTCTTTGTTTAATGAAGAAGGCCAGAAAAATGAAAAAACAAAAAATGCAAATAAATTCAAAGGAATTCTAAATGGTTGGAAGGGGTGGGGATACACACCACTTTGAGGTTGGCCTGTTTTATGGCAAGTTGGGCCATAACCTCATTGTATTCAGCCTCTGCTGCTCTTAGAGCAGCCACCTTTGGGGCCACAATTTTTGCAGCACGGTCATATGCCTCTATTGCCCCAACCCATGAGCACAACCCATATGCAGCCTTTGATATCTTGGCAATCTGACTTGGTGCAAATGTAGGATTTGCCAAATACCTATTCATTCATTCATGAGCCCACATCACCCTTGTGTTGCTCAATATTGAAATTTTATTAACATCACTATTTTACTTTGATTTGTGGGTTCAAATTGAAGGATTACAGGGTAGCAAGTAAATAAATGCATTCAAAGAAATGCCATTGTCTAATTGCACATAAATATTTAATGACCAGTACGTAAGATATTCTTGAAAGTTAAGGGATAATTGGGGAATTGATATTTCCACTTAGAGTTTTATTATTTCCACCTATCATTGTGTTGCACCCACCAAACCATTGTTGTTGTGGTTTTGAACACATGTTCAAAGGTTATTTTGCGTTTATTAGTGCCTCAATGGACTAGCCCTTTGTCTTTGCCGGTTGCAATTGAAGGCATTCATTAGCATCAGCACCTCAAGGATATGATGGAGTTCCTTAGGAGAGCTAGCAACATGTGCAAGCTACTTGTTGTATTTCAGCAGCAACTTTACTTGCGTATTTTGGAAGAAAAATGTGTATTGTGTCTTGAGACCTCTATCTAGTGAGTTGTAGTGGAGGCACAAGTATTGGACCTTATTGCCGAAAAAACATCTCCACCATGTTGGATCAATTGCAAGTGGCAAAAACAAAGGATAGACCCATTGGGGCACTGATCAAAGAAAAATAACCTCTGAATAGGTCACAAAACCACAACGATGGCAATGTGGTGGGTGCAACACACTGGTGACTAGAAATAATAAAACTCTAGGTGGAAATATCAATTCCCTACAATTGCAATCCAAAGTGGCTATTAGAGACATACTGCCGAATTTGTAGAATGATGTCAGGAGGTATATCATCTTTGCTATATTCTTTTAAGCTCTTCAGGAAATCACTGTCTGCAAGCATTTTTTTGCAGCTCTCCCAATAGTCTTCAATCATCTGCACATTTTGATGATCATAGCCTTATAGTCATTTACCATGATTTTAAAAATCAATGTGATATTTCCATCCCAAAGTGACCATAAGCTTGGAATTATGTTCATTACTACAAAAATACTACACATATACATAAATATAGACAGACAAATACATCTTTATATATAAAGAAAGAGTATAATGTGTATATTCAAAGTGACGCTAAGGGTTGTTTTGCACTAGGAATCAAGGTTAAAGCAAACAAAAAGTTTACAAGACAGACAAGGCCAAAATACTGACATGGCCTTTCCAGGATGCCTAAAAGATTCAAAAACTGGATGGAATATTTTCTTAGTCATGGGGTCATATCAAACCTTCCTTTTACTGAGTAAGAAAACTATTTTACAAATTGCATTAAAACTGAAAATTCAAAGAATGACTCTCACTCTAAATGCAAAGATATCAGAGGCAGGTTTAAAAACATTTCCACCAACAAGAAGTCCAAATCCCACACTTTATTCATATCAACAAAATTCTTGGCATAAAGAAGTCTATGGAATATAATCAAAGCATGTTATATTCTGGCTCTCTCTCACACTATCTCTATGAAGGAGGCATTAGCATTAGCTTGTAAGTGAGCAGTAGAAATATACCTTTCCAGAACCGCCAGGGTCTTTCATGCGAATGGGTTTGATGCTTTTCATTATACACACAGCTTCCATGACCAGTTTCACACCTGCTGGTGGACTCTTCATCCCTTTGAGCTCTGATATGTCATTCTTTGTCAGTGTGTCCAATGCCTATTCACACCAACAGAGTTCATTTGCAGTGACTCTTACAGATCTCATTGCATCAAAACAATTATAAATATACTCCACAATGACACCAGATTATCAAGGGATGAAGTGTTAGTACTACGAGGTTGGCAATTCAAATCCTATATATAAATTTTTCAACCTTGTTTGATGGATGCAATGAATTCAATATAATGACTCTTTGATGTTTCAGATAAAAACATAAAATAAATTCAAAAAAATTAACAAATGAATAACAACAGCAATAAAGGAAAACCCTTAAACCAAATCCTGATGTTTGTAGAAGATTTGGGAGAGAATGTCATGTATTTTAATATGGATTAGTGTGTGTGGGGTATGTTCTTATTGTGTTCCATGGATGCCACAAAAAATGATAAGTAGGGATGGATAGTTGTTACTCTTAGAGCAGATTCTAAAATGGGCATCACAAGAGCCAACTCAGCTTCAGTGTCTAACTTAATTGCTGAGGCAGCCTCTGCTTTGACATTTGCATCTGCTCCTTCTGTCAGCACAACTGCTTTCACTTTGTTGGCTTCCTTTGTTTCTTTGTCAATCACCTATTTTGCGACAAGAATATGATGCTTTAATCAACATTCTGCACAAATATTCACAAAAAGAACAAGGGAACAGAAGAGAATGCAAACAACCCCAACATTTAATGAAAATTTTGCAAATAAATAAATAAAATTAAGAGGAGGATGGAGTATGTCATGTTGTCACAAACCACTATATCAGACATAAATTTTTAAAGTGAAAAGAATTTGGAACCTTGAGGAGTTCCATGACATCATTTGAAGATTTTAAGAGCATTGGCTGAAGACCTTCAAGTTCAAGTGACATTGCATTAACATCACTTGCTGATTGATCAAGCTTCATAATACCCATTTCATATCTGCACAATCATATAAGAAGCTTATACTTTCAAATTATTTTCTTAAAAAGCACACATCAAATACATAGAGGATAGTAATAAATGTCACATATCCTTCTAACTTTCATTCTTATATATATATATATATATATATATATGTATATCAGAAAAAGGATATGTGTGGATTTATAAAAATCTGACTCAACTGAAACATTTTGAGAACCATTACCGTTTTTTCAGTGTTAATGTTTCAGCTTGTTTTTGTTCCAGTAAAATTTTGAAGGAGGATATAAGTTCAAGGAAACTTGTGGGGGTTACATAACAATATCGTCGAGCTGTTTTAAAATAATCAACAGCCAAGTCCTGCATGCCAACCAAAGATTTTTTTATGGATGACATGAATTAGAGTGCCACTATTTTTTTCACATCAATATCTTGAAAGGACATTTTATCATCCAATTTACCTGAACGGATGTATGAAAAAACACTACCATCTCCACAAGTTCACGAATCAGTTTTGGCTCCACATTCACATCTGCTAAAAATCGAGTTGCCACAGACTTCAATGCCTACATCAAATTCATGCACACTGGGCTTTGAATCATTAACAAAAATTGATATAAGGTTGATTGAACTTTGATATTTTTTATATATGCCATACTCTAAAATCATTTTTTAAAATAAAAAAATAAATGCTTTAATTGTGTTTCCAACAAAATTGTTCACATATGTGCAAATAAGGTCAAAACAATTTTATTGACAAGAACAATATAGATGAAGAAAGAATTGTAATGTACCGAGCCTGGCCATGCACTAAACCAATCAATTGTAGTGCAATTTACAAGTGAGGGGAATTTTCTCAGTCTATCCCTAAATGCATCACCAATGGGACTAAATGCCTGAAATCATTTCTCAATTTGTATTCATCAGTACATGTTTACCTGTACACTAATATTGTGTTTTTCAATAAATAAATCCATATTTTATGAGTTAAAAATGTTTAACAGCTTTTGTTGTCAACCACTTTAATTTGCAAAAAACAAAATTCAGAAGGAATGCAGAATATGAATATATTTTCATGTACATGTAGTGATAAAGAACTGCACTCTATTTAAGAATAATGAATTAACAACAGTGGTTCATTGAGATAACATACTAGAGCAATCCGAAGATTTTTAGCACATTCATCAACAAAAAAAGAAAACAATTCCATTCTTGAGCCATCACGTTTTGCTCGTTTGGCTTTTGGACGAACACCTTCACAAATTGCTCCCAAATCTCCACTTTCATATAAATTTGGAACCTGGAAAAAAAATACAAGATCATTCATTCATACACATTTGTATGTACAAAGAGAGAGGAAGGTACAATTGTTCGATTAAAATTAAGCATTAAATAATTAGCGATAATGATAATTTGGACCTCTGCATGTTTAAATTACCTCTCCTGTATTAAGAAGTGAGTTGATATCCTCCACAAAACCTTCCACCTTAATTTGTGTATCTACAAATAAGAACATTGTTTTTTTATCCAACTCCCCAGCTTTTCTAAGCATGATTCCAATGCTCTCCCTCCACTCTGCCATTCCAAAATTCTTTGATATTTCAACCTGCATATTCCATTGACTCAGCAAGATAAGTCACATTCACAATTTTTGTTTCTAATAAATAAAATTTAAACACAAAAAACAAAAAAACAAACAATGGCTCAAATATAATATAAGGATAAAGTATAGGGACACAAGCCTCCTCTATCAAAGCAGTAAAAATTTGCCTGTGGGAAATTTTTGGTCAGATTTATTTCTTCAACAAGCTATTTTGAATAGAATTCATCACTTCCAGCTAGAGCATTCTATTGCATTAACTAGGAAATAAAAAAACAATGTGATTTTCAGATATGAGATCTTGTCTGACATTGAAGTAGAACTGATGATTTTGAATACAATTATTGAGTGTGGTAATGACCATTGGTACAAAACACTTAAGCAGGAAAAAAAAGAAAAGAAACAAGGGAGAAAGTCTTGAAACACATAAAAATATTTTAAGAACTTTGCTAGAATGTAGATTAGATAGACTCCCAAGGGGGAGCCAACATAGAACTATTCTACACTACTCCATCCATGGTTTGTATCTCATACCCAACATCCAAAACCTTAACTTAGGGTTCTTGGTGCCCATGTAACCAAACCATCACTTTAATTTAAGCTTATCAAAGGAGTGCACCCCAAATGTTTTTGAAAAATAAAAAATTGAAAAATTATATATATATATGAAGGTTCCCTCCCTTTCAAGTTACTGAAAGATTGTTGGTCTAGAATATTTGAACTACCAAAAAGTAAAATAAAAAACATGGGACATACTTGGAATATTTCAAATCCTTGAATAAATGCTGCTAATCTTGCAAGACTTTGGCGTCCACTTCCACCAACCCCCACCAGCAGAACATTTCCTCCGGGCTGTTTAATTACTCGGCAAATCCGTGACACATGTTGGATTGCAAACTGAAACAGAACCAAATTCATTGGGTTGTTGGTCATTTCATTATAATCTTCCAAATATCCTTTCATAACCTTCAAAAGGAGGGTTTCATCTGGTATTTCATTGTACTGCAACCTTCAACAAAATTGGCAAGTTAGTATTGCCTTGATTTCTAACTACTTGCTTCATATATGTATATATATGATGATGAAAAAATGAGATCAATACTAGCTACTAACACAATTTGAGTGACATTAATGTATAATTACAATGACAACTCATAAATAATAATAATAATAATAAAATTTCACACACTTATTATACTGATGATTTAAATGTAATGGAGGTGTGATGAACAGATAGATGGATGTATGAATGGATGAAAGTTCACACAAAAGCAGGCTCTGCTCCTGGGAACATGAAATCTCCTGCTATGTGGTATTGAAGCAAAGCTGGAGTCAAATCAGTTCTTTTCACTTCTGAATGAACAAAAGTTGCATAAACCTTTGAAAACCGTTCTTTGAAATGCTTCTCTACCATGTCACCCACTAAGTTACAAAACCACATGCGATCACCATCATTAATTAAACGGTCATAAAACACTCGCAAACATTCATTGGCCCACAATCGGATGATTTTGTAATAATCATCCCCAATTTCTGTGGGTGCATATTGCAGTCCCAAAAAAATCTATCAAAAAAACACACAAATTGCATATTGAATCAAAATCATATCAATTTCAACGTACTATTATTAGAAACAATCATATTTTGATTTTACTTCAGTAGTTCATAAATAAGATCAAAGGGAAATATTTTACTTCCACCTCTAAATTCACCCAATTTGGAACCTGAAGTTATTACTAAATGTCAAATCATAATTTCTGAATTAATTCACAATTAGTATATATTTTTTCTTTTCTCTAAAACCAGAATTTTAGTATTGTATTTCAAAAGGGAACGATGTTTTCCTTAGCCAAGATCTTCAAGTATGTATATATATATATATATATATATATTACACATTACTACAATGAATGAACACTGTAATGATAATGAGAAAAGTAAAATTATAGATCCAGATTAGTCTAAATATCAACATGTGTGAACCAAGGGCAAAACCTTGGAAATGTCACGGAGATTGTAAGTGTAGTGTGATTTCTCAGGAGTGGGAAGAAGTTCCACTTGAACTGTTTGATAAATGTCAATAGTTGCAGTTACCATGGCTGACCGTAACTTTGTAATAGATGGATTGTAACGAGCTCGCTTCATCCAAAAGTCTACCAAGTACAAAAATATCCTGCCATATATATATATATATATACTTAGATTTGTTATCCAATTCAAAATTAATAATTGCTACTTTTATACTACAAAATATCCTGACATATATATGTTATCCTATCCAATCCAAAATTCATAATTGTTACTTGTACTATAAAAATATCCTTTTTTTCTACCCATTTTAGATATAATAACAACCTGTTCATGGTGAGATCTGAAAATGCATTCACACACACAACATTGAAGTGGCGTAGATAACGGTTTGTGACTGAGTTTCTTCCTCCGCCAGGTGGGCTCATGGCAGACACAAACTGAACATCAATAATGTTGCGGAACACAAGCTCGTATCTGTCATACCTGCCCAACACAATTCATGGAAACAGAATGAATGAACAGTTTAGTTGTCATAAATACCACCATAATGTTATGTCATAAAGGGAGGGCATGAATGAACGGGAGAATGAATGAATGGCTTACCATCCTTTGTGATCCATCCATTGGCGGAGGAGTTCAATTGGGGGCTGAGCACCATACTTCTCTACTGCTGGCATGCTTAAATCATCCACAAATATCACGCACTTTTTTCCTTTCTGGGGTCCAAAAATACCTGGCTTCCTCTTGACGAGTTTACCATCTATAATGTCCTGTGTTTGATTTGCACTTGTTTGGGCTGAAAAATTGAAAAAAATGGATTGCCACCTGCAGTTCAGCTCTGTTAAATTACTAATCAAAGAGCTGGAAATTTGAGCTCAAAAGCCACACAAGCATTTGCAATTAAAATATGATTTTTTTTTTTTTTTTTTTTTTTTTTTCCAGTGGGGGCCACAAATGAAAGGAACAAGGGGAACAAGGGAGTAAGTGTTTCCATACTTCTCTGGATCAAGTTTCATCAAGTATTGCTTCACGTACACACTTTTGCCAGTTCCTGTGGGGCCAACAAATAGAAGGGGCAAGTTGTGGTGAACAAGGACCTCCATTAAGAAAGTATATTTGGCAGAGTCAGGTGTTTGAACAATGATTTTTTCAAAGTGTGCATCCAAGGGAACCATGGTCTCATCCACCAGGTCCGTCCATAGACCCCATTTTCCCTTCATTTTATTGAACATCACATCGTATACAGATTTCCCATCTGGGAATGGGGTTGACACTTTGCGTGCAGGTGTTTCAATCCATTGCATATACTCACTTGGTGGCATATTCACCTGTGTGCTTTTTTTTTTTTATTTGTTCAAAAACATGTAACCATATAGAATACTATTAAATTTGAAGGAAATTATTTTATTATATATTATGGTAGATTAATGTTGTACATGTGTACACTTGAAGTTTCATCACTCAATCAAGAATATTTTGATAATAAACATTGTTGCTAATCATTGAAAGAATTACCAGTTAATAAATACAAATAAAAAATGTATGCTCAAAAGAGTTGAGTTGAGACTCACAAATATATATTATAGTAGGCATCATCATTGGTTACATGATTAATTTTTAAAGTCTTGTTATTAAAAAAAAGTACTTAAAATTTAAATGTCAAGTACTAGCATATTAAAGTTCACTATAAGTTTTTAACCACTGTTTGAACTGCATTTTTTTGTTTAAAAATAACTCACCAGCATCTTTTTCAACAGATTGTCAAACTTAGGACGCTCAGAAGTATCAGTGCATGCTCCAATTGTCCACACCATTGAAAATAAAAAAATGCAATCAACCCAAGCAACTTTTGTTTTCTCATCATATAGATCAGCTTTTGATTCTGAAAAACCAGAACATTCCTAAGGCATTTAAGTATTGTTTGCAGGACACCTCAAAAATAAAAATTTAAAAAATGTATATTCACCTGTAAATCCATGATATGTTTGAATTCACTAATACAAAAACTCATTTTCATTTCAATGTTCAACAGAACAGCTGTGGTCAAAAAGCATGAATGTAAGAGTGTTGTATTAACTAATCCATGCATGTAACTCTTACTGTCAGTTAACTCTGGTTCCAACAATGATATCATTAATCGAAGCAGACTTGTGATCATATTTTGTTCCTGACAAATAATCAATGACATATGTATTATCATGTAAAAATTCAAGCAATTAAATCACAATTGAATATGCATGGAATCGTGGTTTTCACACTCACTCTCTAACAGAGTAATAAAGAGATTTGTAAATGAGATATGTCTTTTTATCATTCCTGTATATCTATATATATATATATATAGAAAGAGAGAGAGAGAGGAATGATACTACCTGCATGGCAATGGTCATTTTGCTGTTTTTTTGGACACAACGGAGGGCAGGGGGCAGCAGCCATTCAGCAAGCTTCTGGATTTGGGTGCGATAGGGATCTTGCAGGAGTTCCGGAAGGTTCTGGAGCCATGAGAGGAGGATGCACCGCCACCCCATGGCTACCGGCTCCACATAAATCATCCCACACCGTGACACTGTTGCCGGTGATGCTGCCGCCAAATCTTGCACCTACAACCCCCACTTCCCCACCATTGCCCCACCCCTTTCCCTCCTGTTTACTACCCCTTATGCAAAATGTGAAAAAATGGGCACATTCTATAGGACTTGTGATATTGGGTTTAGGTATCCCTCAAAGATTTGTGTATTGTTGGTAGATTAATCTATAAATTGAAAAGTGTGCCCAAGTGTATGTGGATAAGGTATGGTGTTTCTTACTTCAAATATCAAGTTCATACGGTTTGTCATTTGGATGATTTCTCCACTCATCAAGCACAATTTTTTATTGTCATCCAACACCTGTAGTGAATGGTGTGTTTAGGATTACATCTACTAGGATGGGGAATTTTTTTGTAAAAAGTAAATAACAACATATTTAAATGAAATAGCTGGTACAAGTAGTAATGTATGTGTTGTATAAATATGAATGTAGTTTTGAGGTGGAATATAAATATGAACTTGAACAAATAATGTATGTGTTTTGGATGAATGTACTGTGTTCATATTTTCAATCCATATTGCATCCACAGGTCCATCAAATAATAGCCATTGGCGTGTGGGGGTTGTGTCCATAGACATGTTCCGGAATGTCACGGCAAGGATTCCATCTGTCCATTCGTGGGACACCGGATCAAATTGACCATATAATTGACCCATTGTCACTGATTTGGGGTTTAAAACATCATACCTGATTCATGTTCTCATTGACTCATGAGTCAAACATTTTTAATTGAGATAGACAGAGGAAACAAATTCATCCATATGTGTAAATTTCAAAAACATAACAATGGGACTGTCCCCTTCTTTTTCAAACTTTTCAAATAAAAATAAAGGGAAATAAATCACTTGAAATCATGTTATACATGCCAATATTATACTTGAGACTCTAAAAGGTTGAAGTCATATTTTGAAAATACACTTCTGTGCAAAATAGTTGAACAAATGAATTAGGCTTTTGGAAATAGGCAAATAAATAACTGAATAGATTTGTGAATGGAGGAGTTGTTTGTGTTTTAATTTTTTCATAAAACAAAAGATTATGTCATAAGAAGAAGAAGGGAATCTAGTTTTTGGAAAAATTTACCTAGTTATATTCTCATTGTTTAAACCTTCAGAAAACAAATCACCCAAGGCATCTGCAAGCACCTTGTAAGCAGCTGTTTTAGCACCAAATGAATACCCCACAAGCATGAGGCCATGCCGCACAATTATCATTTCATATAACTCAAGGATCTTCTTCACAAACACCTCACCATTTTGATAATTATACTTTATACACTCCCTATTTATCATAACCAGTATATTCACATAGTCCGGTGGAGGCAATTTCTGTCATCACACATGGCCACCATATTTATTGATTAAATACATTGTTACATGGTAACCCACTTTTTGAAATACTTTCAAAATGAGGGAAAGATCATGGAATTACAACTTATAGTAACTCTAATTAAACCAATGCACATAGATCAAGTCATTTTTTCATTTTATAACTTTCATGTGTTGTTTTAGATTTTACTTTACAACTAGGAAACAATATTGTGAACATTTTTATTTTTTTATTTTTTTGTGTTGAGTGGATATGAAAGGAGAGAAAGGAAATAGAATGAAGTTTTGTAGAATGTACCACTCCTGGGAAGAGATCTGACATGATGCCTTCAAACATTGGAATGTCATGAGACAGAAACTTTGGTAAGTTTACATCACGAATTGCACGGAGAACCAAAACAGATTCACAGTTGTCTGGATACCGCCGCTTTAAATTTCCCGCTGCCCTCAGCACAGATATCACCGCTCGCATGCCATAGTCATAGTGATCCTTTACCATTTTATTTACTCCAGTTAGTATATTGTTTCTTTTGTAGCAAAACATGCAATCATGCACACCACCATTAAAAAAAAAGCACCCTATTTTTGTTTATATTATTGTTTAACTTTATTGTAGTGAAACATTATCAACAACACAATGAAGTTTAATGAAAAAATTTAAATTTATTCTGTAGTATTTTAACATGGTTTATAGTCTTTGAATGTGCAGCAGGCAGGTTTTCCTCTCTAGTTTCAGAATTTAAACCAAGAATTGCACCCAAAAATCCCATTAATTATTTTTAAGGGATGCTTGAGAGTGGCTAATGTTTTCAACAGTGTTGTTATAAAAGTTTCAAATCATTTTCTGAGGATCAAAACTACTAAAGTTGGATCTAATTATTTTTATCATTATTATATATTATCAAAAACTAATATGTCAAAATTTTAAATTTTTATTTGCCAATTTATAACCTGAGATGACAATTGCTCACTACAAAGTCTATATGTAGCCACTAATTTCCTTGCCATATCACGAGCTTCAAGATATCCAAAGGAATATAAAGTTATTTCACTGCAAGAATGCATCAACAGAAACAATGTATCAACAAATCATTGGCACCCCCTAATTTCAAAGAACCAATTTTCTAATGAATACATTAGCAACATTGCAATAAGTGCAGAACTTGCAATTATATTCCACTATTGTTCTCCAACACAATACATGCATATTTTTTCATGAATATATTGAATACAATTTAAATGACAACTATGTTATATTTAAATAAAGGAATACACACTAATTACACAAGGCATAATGCAAAGTGTTTCATGCAACTAGTTGATTTTTATTTTTAATAATTATATACAGAAAAATCAACTGTATCACTCACAAAAATAAAATTAGTTCATACCTGAATATAATTCAACTTTACATTTAACAAAATAAATCAAACCCCAAGTACTCAGTTCATTGCACACACATGTTTAAAATGAGTTTAAGTGTTCAATTACCAAAATCCAATGGATCCATGTTTTGTTTATTTACAGGAGTATAATGCTATTTCTTAATCTGTTTCTGTTTTGTTTTTTGTTTTTGTTTTTGTTTTTTTGTTTTGTTTTTTTTTTTTTTTTTCTCATCCCCCCCATCAGAGACAGAAGGAAGGAATGAGTTTTCCAATACCCTATCATAGTGTAGTTGGGGACCATCATGGCCACAGTGCGAAACAAGGCCTTGAGGTTATCTGGCAGCTCAGCTCGCCCTGCATAACCAGGGTTCATGGTGATGAAGCTTGTGCACGTGGGGATGAGTGGCAGGTACGTCCCCTCAAACATGAAGTGCGACACCTTCTCCATGATCGCCCTTTGGATCGTGAGGATTTGTTGCGCAATCACAGACAACACCTCCACGTCAATGCGGTTGAACTCATCAAAGCACGCCCATGCTCCAGATGCTGCCAATCCCTTGAAGAACTTCCCCATGGCTAAATAATCCAACCCATCTGAGCAATTGAACACCACACATTGCATTGCCAATGCCTGATCCACCACACACACACAAATGAATGAATTCAATCTGAATTAAGATGAGAGTGTATGTGTGTGTGTGTGTGTGTGTGTGTATATAAGAGAGAGAGAGAGGGGTAGTGACCTTAGCAAGGTCTTTAGTGGTTTCTGTTTTGCCAGTCCCAGCAGGGCCCTCAGGAGCACCGCCAAGGTTCAAGTGGAGAGCCCCCATGAGGGTGCGGTAGCAGCGGTCGGTGAGAGGGGTGATGACAAGGCGACTGCTGTTCCCCAAATACTCATACCCATAGTTCCGGCATGCATTCACCATCTTTACCAGGCACTGCCACCACATGCCCATTCAAAATTATTCATTCCATTCCCCTTTTTTATCATTCATCCACTACTTCATTTGTTCATTCAATCAAATCTTTACAATACCACTTTTGCATTAAATGAATCCACATGACCAATCCCTTGCCCATTCAACTGCCCTGTCAGTTCTTTTTTGTTCTTTTGTTTTAGTTTCATTTTGAAAATAAATATAAAAAGATTATGGGTGACTTTTACTTTGCATATTTGCTATGTGATTGCTATGCTAACATCTACATATACCCAAGCATCTTCCATATGTTAGGATTCAATGCAACATGAAGAATTCACAGAAACAAAAAAAAAGAAAAAGAAACTTTTACTTAGCTAATGGCAATGTATAGTCTAAAGCCTTGATTAAATATATTCAGAAGCTTGATAACCCAATGCAGTTTGTTTTAACTACATATGTTCTTTAAAAAACTAACAAACTGTAATCAAAACTTCATGAATGAACAGATTTCTTTGCAAGCAATATATCAGTTTGTGCGAAGTCAATTTATGCATTGCAAATTATGAAAATTTTGATTTAACTGAAGAGTATTGAACAATCTTAAAATTTCAAAACTCAAATCAATGCATGAATTTCTTCCCATTTTAAAACCATACTTTCACCAAAAAAATAATGATACTATAAAAGTCATTTCACTCTATGTGTACATTTCCATCTTCCAAGGCATATCGTAGTTGGCTCAGCCAATCAAAATCCAATTTGTTGTCAATGCCTAGTTCCACCAATAATGTGACAACATCCCTAGCATGAACATCAATAGTTACAAGAGCTCCAATGGTCAATCTTTCCAGATTGGTCAAATCTCCACGAACCTAAATACATTCATCATCCATATGTATTCAATAGAATTCTTGAGGGTAAAGATCATAATATGGTGTTAATTATATATACACATACATATAGCACATTTGGTTGCTTACTCTAAAAAATGTGAATAGAGTATATTAGCTTAATAATAATAATAATAGTAGTAGTAATAATATGTTTTCTATTCATGAATTGTATCATCCAAATAATTTACCCATTTTTGATTGTTCAAGGATTTATGTGTAGCACCAAATATCTTACAAGTTGAACAAGTTCTTGGAGTTGGGCAGTGCATTTTGCTTCATATCGAGCAAGACCTCTGACACCATCCACATCCACTTCCTCTTCAAGCTCACTTGTCCAATACATTTGTGAGCCACATAGGACAATCATACCTGGCCATATTAGAATCCATTGGCCACGCTCTTTAATTGCATAGTCAGCAACTGCTTTTTGTACCACCACCTGATTGTACACATGTAGACATAATGTTAAAAACTTAAAAACTCAATCCCTTGTTCATTTTAAATGTTAAAAAAAAAAATCATCACTTCTTACCAACTTTCAAAACTTGTGTTTTCTAAACTAAAATTGGAACTAATTTCACAATTTATGTAATATGTATAAACACCTAAAATTGTTGATGTGTATTTATCAAACCTAAGATATACAATTTCAAACCTTTAATGTTTCCCGCATCATGTGTTCAACTTCAATCAACCACTGTTCAACATTGCCTTTAGCGGCCTTTGGATTAGTGCTCCTAGTGAATTCTACAACCTCCTTCTCTACACTCCACATGTGGGTGATGTCCAAGTTCTCTTGGAATGTCAATGCATTTATTCCTTCAAAGCATTTCTTTAAAAATGGTTGAACTCGAAGTGGATCTTTGGTTTCTGACAATATCTCTAATAACTCATCGTTGGATAAGAAAAAAAATCTTGGGAAAGCCAAACGTTTGGTTTCAAGATAGTGATTGAGTCCCTTTTGGACCACATCTAGGCTTTCATTGCATCCTACTAGGATGTCAAGAATGTTGGGAAGCTCACATGCCTACCTTTTTGTTAAAAAAAGAAAGAAAAGAAAGACATCACAACACAGAAGTATTTTAATAAATAGAGAAATCAAGTTGATGTAACATACACTTAAATTATTTATTGATTTTGTGGTGCTTTGAAAAATACACCTAATCAACTTAAATTTCCAAAAAACCAAACCAAACAGATTCTGCAGTAGAATTCTCATGCATATTATGTCAGTTATTAGATTGTCAGAAGACATACATCCATCATTTGCTTGAGAGATTCTGCATCCTTCATAAGTTTACGAAATATTGTATTAGTGGCATGAAATAGGGATCCTTCTTTGGGCATTTGTTCTATGATATCTGGAGATCCAAATATTGGCTCCAGGTACATCCATGAGGCTTGTGCACGTAACCATTCCTCTAATAGTTTTTGTAGTAACACCAACTGAGCCAAACAGAACCACAATGAATGTAAATATTCATGAATAATCATACTTGTAAAAGAAAATTTATTTTATTAAAATAGAAAATCAAATCAAGCATATCATGTCTCAAAGTTTGTGTAGTATCAGATTTTGTGTATTCTATGGGTGATACAACTTGAAATCTTTAGAACTGAATATGAACAATTTTGCTCCTGTGAGAATACATTCCAAATCCATCTTGCATTTCATTATTATTAAATAAAAATGAAAAACTTCCACCAAACTTAATCATTCAATGTCAGACAAAGACATAGCCAAGTAAGTGCATTTACAAAGTGTATTTATGTGTAGCATATTTATTTGAAAGGTAAAATTTTAATTCCTTGAAGATGTGGTACAAAGAAAATAAAGTCTAGATTTTGTTTGTGTGTATACATACATACATACATACATACATACAATTTGATTTTTGAGTTTTTGAATACAAACTTACTGATTTCAACCACTTGGTTAAATGTTCTTCAAATGGTGCAGCAAAGGGAGATGAAAACATATTTTGTGTTTTTACAATATGTTCATCTAGTAACAATTGTGCTTCCTCAATAGGTCCTCCTTTGAGTATGTTGCATCCAGTGTTTTTATATAATAAAAACTGCATTCAAATTATCTCATTTTCATTAGTAATATGGTATTTTTACTTTTGCAATTTAAATGATCCATTTCAAATAATAATAATTAATACCAAATCTTGATGCAAAGGCCAACTTATATGTCCTTTTAAATTTATAATATATATACATATATTTCAGATTTAGATTGTATGCTAAGAGTGTGTATGCTAACCTCAAATGTTAAGGGCAACCAATCATTTCCCATACTAGCAAGCCCCCGTTCTAATGCATATTCTTTGCTTGCAAATTCACTAATCTCTTCCAAGCTAAGAATATGTTCATGAACCTGTAGGAAATATATGAAGTGTTTGGTTCAAGTCACACATTTTTTGCACATCTAGTTATGAATATCTCTGATCAATCATGTATTTCATGGTTTAGGACTCATTTGAAGCATTATATGTTTTTTTCAACACATTAATTTTAGTCACACGCATATGTTTACACACACACACACACACAGATATATATATATATATATATATATATTGTGAAATATATACATTCAATCTCAATAATTGACGGAAGTGTGTAGCATCATCATTTTTCACTTCAAAACCTACAACTTCAGAAATTTTTGCAAAATGTCTTGGCCTTAATCCTGTAATTTAAAATTGTAATTTAAAAACCTAAGATACAAGGATGTGTTTTTCAGGAAACAGAAAATATCACTTTTTGATCTTACTAAATACTTGAATCTCATTTAGAATAGTCTATGTATGCTTAAATGTCAATAAACTAAATAGATCACCATATAAATTTGAGCAAACCTGGATTACATAAACACCGAAACAAAGGTAATGTCTCTTTGAATCTATCAAGATTGGCCTTTAGTATTGTTGCAACTTTGCATGGATCAGGCAACTTCTCTTCAAATGTTTGTACCAATTTGAATATAACTCGATACCAATTAAAAACCTGCACACCATCATAAACATACATTATTTACTTGGTCTATAAAAGTCAAGTATCATGTATGCTAGTTAATAAATTCTTATAAACTTTACCAACACAAACACTCTCTAAGTATACCTCCATAACATTGAATTTGTATTTTCCCAGTGTTTTCTTCACATGAGACTATATATATATCTTAAAATGAAGAGCTTTGCAATAGTTTTGACCTAGTATTTATATTGTTTTGTTTTATTTCTATTACCAACTTTCAAGGGGGTAAAGGAGGAAGGGATTGGGAGGAGGGAGCACCTCATTTTCAATTTTTTCAGAGTCAAGGGTGTTGAGTTTGGCTGTCATCCAATGCTCTTCGCTTTCCTTAAAGGTATCAGCAATGGACCATAGTTGGAAATATGGCACCACAGCCAATGACAACACTTGGATCTGTGGGAACTTGCTCAAAGGCATTCCAAACAACAATTCCTTGCCATTGATATTGTCTGCTACTTCATTTGCACCAGCCAGCCCTTTGCTTATTATCTAAGCCCTATCCAAAAACCCAATTCCCCTTCATTAACCAACACTATCTATATACAACTAGCAATAACTTTTGATACCTCACACACACACACACATATATATATATATATATATATATAAAAGTTTAGGTGAATGGGGCATAGACAAGTAGTATTTGGTTCAATTTTAAATTTGTGTTTAACTTGCAATGTATACAATTGGGAATATAATAAAAAAAAATTGTGTTTGACATTCAAATTAGGTATACAAACTCAATGATAAAAGATATGATTGAAAAATAAACCATCTAATTATATTTCTATTTGGAAGAAACTGTGTGGAGAAGAATAAAAATAAAGAAGTGGAACTAATTTAAACTGAATGTAATAAACACATTTCTGTAAACTGTATTTAAAAATACACACCCAAATTTCTTTTCCCAGCACAGGTGCTTTTTCAATGTCTCCATAAGTGTCAAATTTTTTAATTTGATCTTCATAACTTCAAAATAATTAAGAAGAGTAGGTTGAAATACATGTTATCAAAATTTCAGTAATTGAATGTTTGATGCTTTGATTTTGACATGAATGGTTTATTTTTTAAAACTTGAAATATGTAACATAGCATCTCACACCAAATAAAATATAAAATAATAGAAGAATTAAAATAAAATAATTAAGTGCATTTTAAATATTGATAGAACCACCAGTTTTACAATTACATTAACTAGGAATGGTGTCATGCATCATTGTTACTTTTTTTTAAAGTTATGTTAAAGGCAACATTTCAAAAACAAAGCATCTAATACAAAACATCTATTCAGACATGACTTTAGAAAAACAAACACCATAGCTTTGATGCCCCTTACTTAACATCACAAAAGTACAAGATAGACCATCAAATTACACAACTTATTATTATCATTATTGATAGTCATTGATCTCAACCTATTCAAAAGCTTTTGAAAGTCATTGCGCATTTTCTTAAGTTCTTGTTCATAATGATCATACTCATCTTGAATCCTCTTTTGATGAACATTGAGGATTGTTCTAATTCGCTTTGGCCATTCCATATTTGCAACAATTACAGAAAAATCAATATCTGGTATTGGAAAGAGAACACCCTCAAGCCAGTCCTCTTTAATTTTGTTTTCTTGACTCATTCTTTCCAAAAGGGCTATATCATTCAGAGTTGCTGACCAAAACCTAATCAAAATTCAAGTACAAATTTATTTATTTATTAATTCCTGTGATTTACTATTCTTTCCTATATACAACAATATAAAACAATGGTGCAAATGCGTTTTCACAATACTACAGAATTGATATTAGAAAGGATACTTCTTAAGAGATGTTGCTTCTTCTGTATTTGTAGGGTCACTTGCAAGAAAATCAGCCATGCTGTTATATCTGCTAAAAATCTCTTTATTTGATTTATTCATTATTTCTAAAACCTGATAGATCACATGTAAAAAATAAAACTATAATTGGTGAATTTTATTACTTTAATTAAATACAGAATTCAGAACATTGCAGAAGTTCTACTAGCTTGTTTGAACATATTTATTACTAAATAATTACATTAACAAAGACATAGTATGGATTTTGACATTGCTTACATTTTCATACACACTCCAATATATATATATATATATATATATATATAAATGTTTTGTTTCTTTCTTTCTTTATTTCAATTAAAATGCTTTACATTTTTTACAATAAATGGTGTGAGTGAGTGGAAAGAGAAGGTGAGAGGGACTATATGTAAACATATGTATTGTTATCATTTGTTTAAAAAATTATTTGCAAAGTTAATGATATTACTTGTATTTTTAGGCAGGTGCAAATATATGTTGCATGGTCAATGAAGCTTTGCTTGAAGTCAGTGACAATGCAGCGGACAAGGGTGCAGTCAATAACATTTAGCGAGTGCCCTTCGGCATTCAAGGCTCGGCCACGGAACTCATCCACTTGCTCTGTGTACCCAGACAAAGGCTGCTCTAACATCCCAAACTCTTTAATGTATTGATTCACATCTAATTGAAACAAATCCAAAAACTCTCTGTAACCATCCATAATCTTTTGGGGTCCTGGTATATTTGATTGTATAACCTACATTAATTTTTATTTATGCTTTATTTGAAGAACCAATAACATTGAGAATAAATAAAATGTACATGTTAATTTCTAAACACATGTTGAATTAAAATACAAATGCACACACAGCTCTTACAATTTTTATTCATCTACATTAACTCTTTGAGTTATGCTGAATGTATAATTCTTAACATGTAATATACTATTTGTAGTAATACACTCCCCAATTGCTAAAATTATCAAATGCAACTCATCATGGATAACATATATTATTGATGCATGCATTTATTGAATTCCAATGATGATTTCATAGCATCAATGGCATCACAATAGCAACAGTGATAATAAGATTAATTATAATAAAAACAAAATAATAAATAATAAATAAAAGAATAAATTGTGTAGAATGAATTGTGAACCTGTTTGATGATGTCTTTAGCAACAACAACAATTTCATCATCAAGGGTGATGTGTGGGAGGATTGAACGAGAGGGTTCAATTTTGTTGTGGTCAACTAGAACAATATCAGCAGATTGGAGCACAACATGGTCAATAATACCCACAAGCTCATCTTCCATTTCTTTCCATGATGGTTCCACACTGACAAATATAAACTCAAATAAAAACAGAGTCTGATGTCAGGTTTAAATGAATATAATATCAATAACAATCTTTTTAATTAGTAAATAAAAAATGCTGGTAAAGATTCATTATTTCTAGAATAGCTGCTTATTTCTCATGGAGATACAATGACTTTGTTTTCAATTCACACACAGTAAAATACTATGCATTATTTGTAATTTTGTTTTACAACAAAAGCCATATTTGGTATGAGAACTTGGGGGGAGGGGGGGGGTGATGAAGACTAGTGGACTAAAATTTGTGAGTTAAACTTCACATATCACAAAAAATATATTAACAATTAAGATAGTCACAAGAGATGCAAATAGTACCTGAATAAGCCCTTGTCATTTTTTAAGTGAAGATAAAATGGGGGAGAATTATTGTCTTTGGAGGAATATGCTCCCTCTTTTATTGTGGGAACAAATCCAAACAAACGTTTTATCACCTCTGGTTTATATCCATAAAAGAATTCTTTCTGCACAGGCTTGGGTTCTTTATCTTTAGCTGTACCAGTTGGTTTTGGTTCAAATTTGTACAAAGTTATGAACCTGCCAACATATATATATATATATATATATATATGTGTGTATATATAAAATAATTAGAACTTTTGTTTTATTTTTTATTTTTCCAAATTTTTATTTTTTGGAATTTTACGTGATGCTAACTTCAACATTAGAGAATATTTTTGTTTTTTGTTTGTTGCTTTCTTAGTTATAAATCAAACCATGATTCTTGTTAAATTTAGCTTTTATATTCATATTTATGATAATTGAAATTGTAAATTCTTTTGTGGAGTAATTAAAATCTAACCTAACCATGGATATAATGGATTCTTCAGCCAAGCGACGAATTTGATTGGCTAGTTGTGTAGCCATAGCTTCATGAAATCCTTTCTCATCCATATTTAAAGGTACAGAATATACAAATTTATTAGCAAGCCATGGTATCCATCTTCTTAGAATGACTTCTCTGTAACACAAAAATATACCAAAATTTTATGCTAAAAAAAACAAACCAATATATAGAGAGAAACAAGAAAGAAACCATGAACAGAATTATTGTGCTTCTTTGCTTTGTTTAAATAATTTCCTAAACACAATTTCATACTAAAACTTATCAAAACATATATGTAATTTATGTAATTTAACATTATAAACATATACAAAAATAATAATTTAGCTGGATCTCATTCATTTGTGTGTGTATATATATATATATATATATATATATTCCAAACATTCATACATACATACATGAATGAGATGCCATTGTGTGTAAGATTTCACACAAAACTCAAAACTTGAAGTTAAAACATAAAAGCAACACAATTCCAAATTCATACACATGTTTAGATCTAGAGGAGAATTTAAAGACCTCTTGTCATTTGCAAGCTTCTTTTGACAAGCAACAAACCACCTCAAATCAAGAGGCATTTGATCATAAACCTCAGGAGTTTCTATATCAATCATAAGTTGATTTCCATAGTTCTTACTCCACAAAGATTCCATTTCTAAAGAAATAGGAACCAGCCGGTACAATATCCTTGAGAGTGCATTGGATGAATGTGCCACGGCATCTCGCCACCACTGAGGCAAAATTAGGATGCTGTTGTCACCTCTCACAAATCCAGTACATATTGGTTGCATAATGTCCTCTATCCCTTCCAATTGTAAACTTTTCCTTTGCTCATCATCCTATAAGAATATTAAAAAAAAACAAATAATAGCCTCTTTGTTAATGATAGTGATGAATATATATATATATACACACACACATACACACACAGATATACAAATTCAATTATTAACACATCACACACTTTGTTTCACAATTCATGCACATCATAGAACTGTACTGCAAAGACCAAAAGTAGAAACATGGGACAGAAAGACATTTACACAACCTCAAGGACATAATCAACAATGGCCTTGCGCATGCTATGTTTGTAGACACGGTTGATGTCAGCAGCAGTGGTGAGCATGGTGTTGTGGTAAACAGAGGGGGTCACCATGTGGCGCGAGAAGGCACCCACATAGTGCACGGCTTGGGTGAGCCATGCAGGCTGGAGAGGCGCAATGAAGCACTCGTCCACACTCTCCTCCACACACCGCTCATACTTCCTTACACTCTCCACCATCCGCACTCCCTCTTCCTCGCTCACAGGGCCTGGCTTCCTCTTGGCCCTCCTCTTGGCTCCAGGGCTGAGCACCACATTGGGTTCATTGGGGTACCCATTGTGGTTGGGTGCTTGGATGGACACCACTTCTTTGTGAAGGAGATATGGTCCTTGGGTGCCAAACAAATCAAGTGGCTCCTGCCTGCAATTCAACTACTCATCCCAAAGCTTCTATCAGTTTCAGATATTTTTTGGAGATAGCACTTTAGTGCCTTTTGCATACATGTATATATTATGCACTTTGATGGTTTATGTACTTTTAAAAGTTGTTAAAAAACATAAATAAAATCTGTAGGGTAATTTTCTACCTTACCTTACGGATAGTGGCTGTAGGAAAAGAATAAATGAGAGAGAGAGAGAGAGAAAAATTAAAACACAATTTAGGGGTTTTGGAGTTGGTTGGACAATTCCAAACACTTGATTCAGGTTTATGGAGCCATGAGTTGAAACTTAGAAAGTTAACTGCTCTATAGTGGAACTATCACAGTTCACATATCTTAAATTATGGACACATTATCCCATTGATGTGAACTGTTCAAATTAATTAATGAATATGTTTAATTATTTAATCCTGGCTAAAACAAAGCAAACACCTGTAGAGTAGAATGAACATATCATTCTTAAAACCAACTATCAATATTTCTATAAATATTCAAACTCACATATTCTAAAGGTAAACCAATGTTATCCAACATTTGCGTTGTTTTTCTTTCTTTGAATTTCTTTTTGAAGACTATAACTAATTCAAGCGAAAAAAGAGTTTTTAAAAGTTTTAAAAATTCTTATCTGTATATATATATATATATATATATGATCCAATTAGATAAAACTATTACCACTTTTTTTGGATATTCATCTTCACTGGGAATCAAAGAACTAGATGATGTGTGGTCTAGTTTGCATTTGTTTGTATTCACTTCCACATTAGGGATGATCTCATCTAGCTCCAGAGATGTTAGAATAGGTGAAGATTTTAGGGTTTCTATCTCTTCTATTGTTCTCTTTTTGGTCTTCTCTCTTGGCATGTGCTGCACATACTTGTATGGTGTAACCTTTTTCATAGCATCCTTAACATCTTGTGGTTTCATTTCAATGTATAGATCTAGAGGAGTTATAATGTGATCATATTTTGGATCATTTGGAGGAACATAGTGTTTGTATGTTTTGATGGGCATGATACCATACTTTTGTACTGTAGGACTGCAAAACAATTCAATTGAAATTTATTAAAATTTTGTCATAACTACAAATCAATCAAAAGGCTTTTACAATGACACTGATACAAAATTTTGGTATTACACTTATCAATGACATTATGATTCTTTGTAAGAAACATTGTATTGCTTGTATTTATATTGGTCTCAATCATGAATTCAAAGCTTTAATTCAAGTCAATGTAAATTACAACACACACACACACACACACACACACAATGATAGATTTTCTGGCATGCAGATCTTCAAATTTTCATGAAAAGCAGACTTAATTGTTGATTTTGCTTATGTTTGATTTGATGCTCAGTTATAATGAATATATTACTTCCAAAGACTTACGTGTATAATGATGCTATTTGTTTAGATGGAGAATATTTATGTTTTTCTCTATCTGCCTTTGCAATAACTGATCTTGTGAAAATCATATCATTGCTCATGACTGCAGTGTTTTCATTGGAGACAAACACTGTGCCTTCCTATACAATGAATGCATAAAACAAATTAGAAACTGAAATCTGATTTTCATAAATGCTGTGCATTGATATAATATAATAATTCATGAAATCTATGTTCTAAATTAAAATCAAATAAATATATATATATATATATATATATATTTATACATGTCAGGAGCTACTTACAGGTGGAGTTTTTTCTAAAGCAACTTCAAAGGCCTCAAAAAAATCCATTGCCTATACACCTTATCTTGCTTGTATTGAGAATTTGAATTACCTGTTCAGTAGTTTCACTATCTTTTAAATTCATATGTGTGTATATATATATATATATATATATATCACTTAAACCTAGTTGAGGAATGATAAAAATTCTAAAAACGCCAAATGCAACAAATGACTAAGTAAATCTTGTGCTATATTACAGTAATATTAATAGTGACTGTGAAATTCAAATATGTGTATACACACACATACACATAAGAAATCTTCAATAATATTTAGTCACTTCCGGATCTTTGAAAGCAAATAACTAAAAAACTGCTAAATATCTGCACTAAATTCAATTATCAGATATTCAAACGTAATCAATAAATCAATTTGTTAAAAGAATTTATTAATTGCACTCAGACTTTAATTGCAACAAACAAATCATGATTTTGTTGATAGGAATTAAAAAATCAGAGACAAGTTCTAAACCGTGCTTTAAAAATGATGACATGAAAAAACATATTATTTGTATATAGATGCAGAATGGCTCAATTAAATACCACTTTGACTAGCAGCTAAAAATTATATAATTTTCTTATTTTAACTAAGAGTTATAAATTTTATTCTATTTTATGCACAAGGATAGTTTTCATATTTAGTAAATAGTGATAAAAAATAAAAAATAAAAGAAACGGCGAATGGAGTTGATTTCTGATGTACTTTATAATGTTTTTTTCTCTTATGATTTGAAACTCATTACTCCGAATTATTGAATCTGAATTAGCTTCTCTATTTACGTGTTTTTTATTCAATTTTTTGAAATCATTATTAGCATGAAGATTTTAAGATGGATATATATATATATCTATAACAGAATTCTGAATTCAAAGATGTTCAGGTACTATCCATAAATCATTGCTGTCACTCTTTCTTTCTGACCACATGCATTTCAAATTAATAAATACTTTTCTTTCTTTTTTTGAAACATAATTTACAAAAAAGTAATTTAAATTCAGTTATATATATATATATATATATATATATCGACACACACAAAGTTATCATAAGTTAGAAATTCAAAAAAAGAAAACGGCAAAAACAGAAAGAATGTTTTTTTTCTTTTTTTTTCTTTTTTTTCTTTTAAAATTTGAATATCATGATCATTACTTACTTTTATTTATTACATACTAAATTCCTAATGGCTAAGACTTTAGAGTTGTTATAACCAATACTTACAACAAATCAATTTATAATGTAAAATCATTCATCAAAATTTAAATCCATTTATGGTGAATTATTTAGAAAAAATATTACAATTTATATGTATTGAATTTTCCTTTGGTTATCTGAAATTTCCAAAATTCAATTTTTTTCAACATAATTTTGCACAAGATCCTTGAACATTATTTATTTGATTAAGGATAGTGCTTTACACACTAAAATTGTGTGATTTTATTAGAGCTTTGAAAAGCTGAAACTAATTTCACATAATCATGGAGTAAAGTTTTTTTCTAAAAATTTCTCAAAATACATTTACAACAGGAAAATTAATTTGCTAATCATTTTGAAAGCGCTTATGGTGAACCAAGAGTTATCAGTTCTTTATATTTAATTTTTATCAGCATTTTAAAGGTTGAAAAAAGCAATGAAATTATTATTCAGAAGTTGGTTTATAATTTGAGATGCAAAATCCTAAACTGGCTGAAGTTTATTTTTGTTAAAAAATTAGGGTTTTACCAGAAGACCTCCACAAATTTAATTTGATGCAGACTTGCAACTTTACAATTAATTGTACAATTAACACATGTGGAAGAAAACATTTTTATCCTTCTAATACTAAATTTGAAATTTTACAGTACATTTAAAACGCTTTCAAAATGAAACTGACATCAAGAAAGAATTAGAATACCAACACATGCAATGAGAATTCATAAGCATTTCTCAAATATAAAATAATTTTGTAAATAAAAAGAATAATTCAGGGTACTATTGAATACTCAACAAACAGGATTTCAATATATATAATAAGTCAAAGTGAACTTACTTTTTGGACTTAATTGCAATTGTATTTTTGAAAATACAATGAACCCTCTTCCTCGGCAGCTGTATATCCTCACATGACTCCTTGAAAATTTTCATTTTTAACTCGCAGAATTTTACATACATTTGTTTTAAACTTAGTTTTCCATAGTAGCCAGAAACAGAGGAAGAAACAATTACAGTGATTCAAAATTTTCAAATCTAAATAGAAGTGTGATTTAATTATATACAGAAGCTGGGACATGATTGCTTTGCTGCAGGGAATCTTCAGACAACACTTACACAAGCATGGGCAAAGAGATGAAATATTTCGTTTCCATCACCATCACTTGCTTGGGAACATGTTTATTGTACAAATGTAATTGGGTCCTAAGAAGAAGAAAATTTTCAAAGAATAAAAATTGGCATCATATTTACGTTGTGTTATTATTGAAACTTTTATTACATCTTAAAGTTAAAAATTGTTTGATTTCCAATTTTAGACAAGTTTTTACACATATAACCAATTTTGAGTTTCAAAAAACTTATTTGTTAGTTGTTTTGGATTACCAACATGAATTTATTTAAAAATATCATTTCTATGTTATTAAAATCAAAATAGAATGTTTTTAATATTATGTTCCTATCCTAAAATATGTAAATATATATAAATAAAATAAATTTGAAGTTCATAGTTTATGTGAAAATATTATAAAGAATTATATGTTTTATATAATACTTTTTTTATTGAAAGAAGTATAGGTATCTTTTTTTGTATTGTAATTCTAAAAGAATTACTATATTTGTTGCCATGATGTATGTAATCAATTATAAGATAGTAAAAAAAATAAAGATTTCTCCATGTGATAATTTGACCGAGTGATCTTTAGAATCTTGGTTACAATCTAAGGTGTAGGTTTGAATTCTACAGTTAAAAAAATTGTTACAAAAGTCAACTTTTGCATTATTGTACATTAAGTAATTTTTTGCTTATTTCTATTTCTTATTTGTTATTTTTTGTATTGCAAAATTAGAATTTTAAGATATTTATTACTTAAAAACTATTATGACAAGTATATATTTTATATTGATTATAATGTACACAATGATATTAAATCATTAAATATATTTTAAAAAATAAACTTAAATTTTACTTTTAAATTTGATGACATGGATATATATATATAGGATTTTTTTTAATAATTAAGTTGAATTTTTACTATAATATTTTGTATCATATTTTGTATTTATTTTGTTTTGGTAATCTTTTACATAAACACTTAAAACATGACATCTAAAATTTAGCAAATGTTGACTAATTTTAATTAAAAATATTCTTTAAATTTTGAGCAAATTTTTCAATTGAAGAGACAATCATACAAAATTATTTAACTAGACAAACAAGTAATTTTTATATCCATATTTATAGGATATAAATAATAATAATAATAATAAAGACAAGACAACTCATTCAACTATGTTAAATGTGGGATAAAAAATCTAAAAATGATTGTCAAATTTTTTCACCTAATTAAATCTATGTAACTTATTAAAAAAACTAAATGATGATGCAATTATATCAAACTTATGGTAGAAGGCTCCTACAAGAAGCACCAACAAGAAGTACTAACAAGAAGAGGTGGTAACCTTTAGAAAGCTATAATTTTATTTGATATTATCCAAATTACACCTATGAAGTATTTATTGACATCCATTGTTGTATTGTAATATAGCTATAGAGTGAAAGAGCAAAAGAAGACGTATATTATAGAGGAACTTAATTGAAAACTTAGTAACAAAATTATCTTAGAAAACATAAATAAAAGATAGGGAGGTAGTAAAAATATTAAGTGTTAATGCTGCCTTTTTGAAAAAACCCCCCAAAGGATGATCAAACCCTCTAGACTTGACACACCTCCAAAATGACACCATAATGAATGGTGACATCAAAAACACTCACACAGTCACACACAAGGGTGGGGGTGAGGCTGTAAATTTGTGGCTGCATCACAAGCAGTACTCTACTACCACTACAAGTGCCACTACTGCTGCCACTACTACTAATACCACTACCACCAGTGGTGCTACTGGAGCACCACTCCCATCAACCAGGACACATCCACCCTCTTAACTCAAAAAAAACCCCCCCCCCCTTCCCCCACTCCCTTTTCCCACCACAGCACCACCACCCTCACTTGCACCGCAGGCACTGCCGGTAGACTGCGCCGGACGAACGAACAATCGAACGAATGAACGAACTAAAAAGTTCATTCAAAAGCATGCAGGATGGTGGGCTTGCAGAGCAGCGGATGAACGACAGAACGCCAGAATGTCAGCCAGTCAGGGACGGAAGGGGAAGGGACGAACAGAGTGACGGACCAACGATGAAACGGACGGACATTCTGAGAAACGAACGGACGAAAAGAAAGGTAGGTCAGGACGGAGGTTCGTGTTCCCCACGTATTGGGCGTGGCCCCGGACGAGGTTGGACTTTTTCGGCGTGGTCCGGTCGTGGTCCCCTGCTAATCTATCTTAGGGTTTGCTTTCGGGGCCCTTCTTTGTTGCCATGATTCTTGAATCCCCCCATACCCCCTCCCATCCCCATCCCCTCCCCCCTTCGCCGAAGAAGCGCCGATGTCAAGCTCCTCTCCTGCTCGGATGTCCGTCAGTGCTCGTTTCAGTCCCCAGCTCCCCCTTTTCTTTCGTTTGGTTTCCGTTGGTTCTGTAAGTGCTGCTCGACGAGACGATTCTCATAAGGTGTTGGTCCCCGTGATGGTTGTGGTTTTTCGGGTTTTTTAAAGTTGCCATCCATCCCTTGCTCCCTCTCTCTCTCTCCCTCTCCCTCCCTCCTTCCCTCCCTCTGCCTTTTTCAGTTCGCACTCTCCTTTGAGTCCGTTTCTTTCTGTCATCCCTTTCTTCTCGTGGTCGTCGTCGTCTTCTTCCTGCTCTCTTGAGTAGCGCTTAAACCCCGCTCGTGATAAATTCAGCTCTTGTAAGTCGACTGCGGTGATCAGCTGCTGTTGAATTTCGTGGAGGGATTTTGGGTTCCTGAGGGGAAGAGTTGGTTTGCGGTGATTTGGTGCACTTGGGACATGCGTGTAGTGGAATTTGATAATGTGGTGGTGGAGGGGTAAGGGAGACGGGTGCGTTGAATTGAGTCGTGGGTGTTAGATGAGGAACCTGCAGGAATTTAGCTTTAATGGCGATGTTGATGTGGAAAGGGTGCGATGATTGTGGGTTAGTGGGGTCTAGAGAGTGCATTGTTGATGTGGGGGCGAGGGTGAGAGGTTTTTTTTTTTGGGAACGTGTGCATGGATCCCTTGAACTGCTACTGTTGCTGGAGCTTGACTAGAAAGTGGCTGGAACAATGCAGGGCTTTGAGATTGGCGGTGGGCGTTGAGTTGGTGAGTGAGGTTGAGGGATGATTGCGTGAGAAGAGATCGAGACTTGGCTTTTGGTACTAGGATTCACGACCAGCCAATCTTTCGGCGCAGATGGTGGTTTTGGTTCGATTCGGTGTGTAGTCATGTTTTCAAGGCAGCTTTGCTGCAATCCCCATTGCAAGCGCACTTCCCCCGGGGATGGACCGTGAGTTGGCTTATGCTTTCTCTATCTTCAATTTTCTCGCTTTCGATCTATAGTGTGTGCGTCGCGAAGATAGTAGAAGAGCGCGTGTCTTCTTTATGCATGCAATTAGCACCTTCCGGAACTCAAGGCTGCTGTTGGGAGTCGAATGTTGATTCTTCTAGAATTTTTGTCAAATTTAAGAGCCTAAATGTCGGTGCTTACCTGAAATCGTGTTTTGGAGAATATGTTCGCACTCGGTTGGGAGTTGCGAATTCGACTGTAGATTCAAAGTTTCGTGAAGACGCAGTCCTTGAGTCGTGTCTTTCCGGGGAATTGGACATTCCATGACACAGAGTGTAAGTGCAGGACTTGTCGGTGGCATGTACGGAATTATGGAAGTCAAAAGGACCCCAAACATGTCACTCTGTGTAATGCCTGCAAGATTAACTTCGATCAGGTAATTGCTTGTCATTAGAGTCTCCCTCGCTCATCTTGTCATTAGAATGGCCTATCCTCTGGGATAAGTTCGGACGATCTGTTTCTCTTTACATTATCGGGTTTAGTTAAAGGAGGGGAGCACTCTAATGCAAGGTTTTGGATTTCAGGGCAAGTATTGTCCCTTCTGTGTGCAAATATACCGCGAAAAGGATCCCGACAGCTTCGACGGAAAGGAGGTATTTGGAAGGGCCCTGCTGTCGGCAGTATATTTCGTTATGTGAAATTAATCTCATCGTCTACTTCATAATACCAGGAACGCTATCGTGATGTTTTGTGCGTTTATCAAATCCACAATGTATTTTGATGGGTGCTTACAGTAGGTACTTAAGTTTTGTGATGCTTTGAATGTTTGTGCGACAGTGGGTAGGCTGCGACAATCGGACTTGTCGACGCTGGGTGCATGTGGAGTGTGAGATTAGTGGAGGCAATCAAGTGGATTCAACTGCGTTTTACCTGTGCCCCAGCTGTAGAGAGGTAATGTCATCCAGTCATGTGTTTTAAGTGAGTCGATCTGTCTTTTGTTTTTCATCGCAATCTTCCGTGCTACCACAGAGATGCACACAATGAAATGCAATGGCTCATTTCAATTTCGCAACTGTGCCCCTGCTTACTAGGGTATTGTTCCAGCTACTTGTGAATCAATACTAACTTCATCAGCTTTCTGTATTGACGAAGCAGAATGCCCAGGAATTTGGCGACAGAAAGCGATGTGGTCGATTACCTGCTCAGGATCAAGCCGTCACTGCATCCAGTCAGATTCAGATGGAAAACAGCTCATCGGTTAGCTTTCCTCCCAACGTAGTTTCATTCCTTCACATGGAGGTCTGTACGGACATTCATTTAAATTATTAACTAACTTTTCAAGAGTGGTCTGCAGGATCATGAGCAGAAGCCAAAAATGCCAATTTCCTTGAGAAGTACTAGGCGACCCTTGCAAGTTGATCTTTCAAAACTGGAGGTAAAAAACTGTGTTTCATTTTTTTGAATTTTCGTTGTCGAATTTTGAGTTTTTGGTTTGTTTCTTTTTACTTTGTCTCAATCTGCATTGTGTGTATAGTTAACGACTCTCTGGCATGGGCAGACGTCCTCCCTAAAGCGGTATAGACGCGTTTATAATCTCCGCGAAGTGGCGAGCAGCTGCAAGGTATGGAGAGTGTGTAACTTGGGTCAGTTTCTGGGTGCATACTCATATTCTGTTGTCGTCCTCTGGATTAAATGTCCACACCAATCCCTTCCATTTTTAGTCGCTCATAAATTGGTATTGTCCCAGGAGGAGCTTGTTCCAGCTGTTGCACAACATTTTGCTGCTCAGGTGTGTCTTTCAGCACACCGTTCTTACATTTCATGTTAAAATTCACTTCGATGATACATCCAGCATAAACTCCGGTTACTTTTAAGCATGCCAACTTTCAGACGTCTTTTTTTTCTTTTTTTTTTTTCCACTTTCGGTTGTCATAGTTGCCATGTGCTGCAGGTTGTGGAGGAGAATGAGACTCTGCTTTCTTTCGCATTTTTTCTCAAGAAGAAGCAATCTTTTGCAACCTCATCCTTGACCCAGCATCGTCAAGTTGCACACCCAGTGGCGAAATAACGCCACAGAAATTCCACTGAAGCTGGCCCAGGAATAGATCACAAACTGTTAACTTCGAACCATGCTGGGCACTGCACTGTGCCTCTGCGGTTCCGCTCATTCATGTATCTGTACATTGACTCTGCTTTATCTATAACATGCAGCTTTTTAGCCATTACGTTAGGTAGGTGTAACATATGGCGAAGACCCACTTGGTAGAGATCGAGGTGTTACTACTTGCTGATGAGTTACATCAGTCTCTCTCTTATCTTTTTGGTGTTTCCTTTTCAATCTTGCTTTAGCGGGCAAAATAGGGCGTATCGTACTACCCATGGTGGACAATTTTACGGACTTCAGTTGCAGAAATTATACAGGCATTAGTTCAAATTTCGGTCATTCACCTTTTGAGAGCTTCAGATACTTCAAAGACTGTTGTTCAACTAGAGGAAAACAACTGGCATCAGATGATACATTTTCCTGAAGTCTCTGACTCTCTGATCAACGCGGCTGGTATGCCAGCAATTTTATTCTGGGAAGATCTGAGAGTTGCTAGTAGGATCATACAGCCTCACATCAAACAATGTGATTCTTCCAGTATCCTGATGCTTGCGGTGAATGATGTCACACACTGATAGAAGAATCTGTCCTAAAATCTGGACATGATATCCACCCTTGTCTATAACCGTAAACTTTTTTGCACAAGACCGATTCCCAAACGGAATTCTACGAAATGAAACTTGCATGAATTGGTGGTGGCGCACAAGGGCGACCATTTATGTGAGGCACATCAAGGTGTGCTAACTACAACATCAAATTATTACGTACAGTACACGCACACAGCAATTAGTAAACATGTGTGAACATGATGCATGGGAAAGAGCAGTTGGTTAGTCTACAATACATGTGTACAGCAGATATTTTGAGATACTGATAACTGACACTACCCATCAAAACAAGGACACTCCTACTCTGCCACCAATACATGTGACTCATCTCAGATATGCAAGATCCTGAAACTGTTTCAGATATCATTGTTTTCCTGATTGTGAATGATTTTGTCAGACAGGTTTAATGCGGACTTTAATGCTACCAAACGTCGGCCTGCCAGTACAATCTGCGAATCCACCAAGACATGAACAAAGGCTTAATCCCACACTGATACAGTGCACTGAAAAATTAGATTTCTCTCTCTCTCTCTGTACATTGCCATAAACAGTGCAACTCAAGACATCAAAATCCTCCCAGAAAAGCTAAACACTTCCTGCTGCAAGATCACTACTGTTGTACTCCCAGCCTCTAAAACAAAACTCCCAGAGATGCACACCTTTCCAACTACAGCTAGTAAAGTGTTGCTAACTGATGTTGGTTTCCCATATAGATTTTCTGCTGTTGTCTTCCCAATTCACAGCTTCTGTGTGTTGGGCCACACGATGTGCAGAAAAATGGCCATTTTCTTCTATTTCTGCAGGCCTTGAAAATGCTACACAAAGTCAATAGTGGGTAATGTCCTCAAAACATGGCCATGACAAAAGCAAGCAACAGGTTTGGATGAGATGGGGTAGTGTCCCAACACAGGAAGGGGGGGGGGTTGTGTACCAGGAAGGCCTAATTTATTGCCAACATCCCCCCTTGGCTTTCCCTCCACACAGAGTACTTGCCTGTCTGCAGCTTTGCCAGCTGCACCTGGTGACACACCATTTTTGTGGCAAGAGGAAAAGGAGCACAAGCAGTGATGGGAGTGTACCCTAGGTTATGGCAGTGAAGCAAAAGGACATAAACACACACATACACACACACACATACACACACTTACACTTAACACTTGCTGTGCATCATGAAGCTGGTTGCACCAAACCCATTTTGACAGGGAACAACTTCATTGCATCTGTACTGGGACAGCCATGGGAATGGACTCCCCCCCCCCTGCTGCAACTAATTCAGATTGGACACAGCCACATATTTGTCACCCAGGTGGAGTTATATACACACACACATATATATATATATATATATATCTAATTTATTAGATGTGGTCCTCCATGCTGGACAGTTTCCAGTGTTGTGCAACCTACCATTCAAACTTGTTGACTTTCTTGGTTGAGGTGGGATGGGTTGGTTGTTAAGAGATAATCATGTTTTGGAATGGGGAATTTTTAATTGCATGTATACACATATTATGGGATAGTATTAAGGTTTAGTTATACCTGATTAAGGGTTTTATTTATTTATTTATTTATGTTTATTTTTTGATTTTTTAATTCATAAAAATATGATGTGATTTCTTTTTAGCTTTTCCTGTTTTCTTTTTCTTTCTTATTTTCTTTTTGGTCCATAATTTCTTGCAAAAAAAAATCCTTGCATTTTGTAAGAATGATGATATTTTTTAAGATGATTTTGGGTGTGTATGTTTTCTATGTTTATTAATGTTTATTTTTTAGATGTGACTTGGATTGACATTTTCAGCTTATAGAGCATTGTATTGGTGGTTATACTTGTGATTATTTTTAGATAACTGATAGCGTGTTTTCAATTTTCAATTCTATTATTATGGTGATGTTTGTGATGTTATTCACAACCATCAAAATCTTAAAACAAGTGATGTATAGATGATAGTTTTGAAGATAAAAAAGTTGTAAATGGTTTGAATGCTCAAATTATTTATTGCAGAAGCAACAACATTTTGTTTTCAGTAGTTCACCATTTCAACATAAAATCTAAATTTAAAAATAAATTTAGATTGTTGTGTTGATGGATATTGAGCAGCATGTTAAATAAGACAATACATTTATTTACTTCCTCAACACACATTCAATTTTTATCTCAAAAAACAACTGTTTTTTAGCAGATAAAAGTCATGTATATAAAAAATAAATGAATAAATAAATGTTTTGTATATTTTATTTTTTGTTTAAAAGATTAAGAAATCATACTCTTTTTTACAATTCCAACACAATTGCACAAAGCCAAATCCAACATGTGTAGTTCATTTTTGTTTTGTTTTGTTTTTTTGTTTTTTGGGGAATCTTCATTTTACAAATACAGCATCTAGGCAAATTTTAATGATGTGCATTTTCATACTTCAAATGCTATGTCAATAAAAATGCTCCTTGAATAAACAAATTATGATGTGGTGAGGTGATTTTGCAAAGTATATTGTTTGTACATGTCAAACAAGTAACATATGCAGCCATATTTGACTTCTACACCCACTTTTTATAATTTAGTGTGTGTGTGTATATATATATATATATATATATACATATTTCAATCAATCACTCAATCAGAGAGTGCACTCTTACACTGAAGAGTGCACAATTCAGGATTTTTAAAAAATTCAGATAGTGAGAATTGGGTGCATTTCATGTCATGTACATTGGACTGATGTGGTGTTCCAATGGGTAGATTAATAGAAAAATAAACTGTGGCTGAACCCACTATTCAAATAATGATAATAATATACTTAAATAATAATAAAATAACACACACACACATTCATACATGGGCACCATGTCATTTCAATTGCAGAGAAAGAATACAACAGATGCAAACATGACAGGTGGCAGGACCCAGATGGACACTCAGTCAGTCAGTCCACCACCCCCCTTTGGAAAGCCTATAATAATGCCCCCCCCCCCCCCCTCCTCCTTCCTTCTTTCAGAAAATCAATAAGTATAAAGAGATAGACAATGAAGGATAAGAATAGAAAAGGAAAAAGATGAGATGAGGGGTGATTGGATGATAGATTTCGGCTTTCTCTGCATTTTAAAAATATTCGTTTACTACAATACTTTCATCAACTTTAACTATTAAAAATAAAAAAAATTGAGTTGGTGCTTAACTTTAGCTCTGGGAATTTAACAATGACTCAAGTGGATGCTGGAAATTATTTCAAGTTATGATTATTATTATTGTTACTATTTTATTAAATGTTTGATTGCAAAATTCACAAAAAATCATATCAATAATCAGAATCAAATTTTGCAACATGAAATGATGTGAATTACATGAGAATGTGAATTACTTCCACCTACAAAAAGTTTGAATGTGGCATTAATTTGAATTATGAAACTTTGAGTTGATGTCATTGTTTGATATCCATACAATGCTTGGATGGTATAAAAGTAATTGTGCTTCAATAAAAAAAAAAATGAGTGGAAAATTGATATATATAAGCCAAATTAGTGATTTTATTTTTTATTTTTTATTTTTTTAATTTCAGATTTTAACTTTGAGAATTGAACTTCTAATATTAACTATTGGCAATATCTCATATTAAACAATTTTCTACATTTGATGCTAAATTTGATGCATTTACAACCACAATATACATATGATACCTCAACACCATTGTTTGACACATTTTTTTAAAAATTGGATTGATTTTGAATTTTTCACTTTTAATTTTTTTCATGTATTACTTGGTAGTAATATATATATATATATATATATATGTGTGTGTGTGTGTGTGTGATAAAATATGAAAAAAATCACATTCTTTTTTATTTATTTGGATTTTCTATTTTATTTTATAAATCAAACATGTATATGAATTTTATTCTTCAATATATATATATATATATATATATATATATTCAGATGTGAAAAATAAATATATTCTATTCAGTATTTATTATCAATATTAATAATTAATTAACATATGGTTTTGATTACTATAATTAATATTTTCAAATTTTAAACTGACTTAATTCAAAATCTGCATTAATTTCTTTCTATAGTGTAATGTGTAATATAAATAAAAACAGCTTAAAACCTTGAATGACATTGAAAACAAATATTTAGATTCTGTTCTGCATAGACATCAATAAACATAAAAAGGATTTAAATGGAAAAATCTTCAGAAGAAATTTCTACTAAGAAGACACAATAATTCATTAAAAGTGAGAGTTTTAAACCAAGAAGTTCATTGATTGTTTTAAATCCTCTACTAATACTTGCATCTGTTTACAAACCAAATTTTAAGTTTGAACTACACTTGATAGGTTTTAATTTTTAGATTTTTAATTTTACAAATACACATATATACACATGTGGGTGTGTTTTTATTTTTGTAAATTTTCATAATTTATTTAAATGAATTGAGCAGCACTCTGCATTTGGACATTTTAGGTTTAGCATGTAAAGTTTTTAATTAAACTGTTTCAACATGAGAAGAGCTCAAGGCAAATTAATTGTGTAGACCATTGAACACTAGCACTGTCTATTTCAGTTGGAAATTCATACTTTGTCTGCAGATCAAAATTCTCATTAAATGTAAGGATTAGCATCAGATGTTTGAAGGGATTGATCATAAATGATTCCATCATAGTATACTAATTTGACAGTGAGAAACATTTTGGAGTTTTAAATTGCATTCCACTGCAATTTAGTTATCTACTCTTATGTGAAAACCCTAACTACTTTCTGTTAAACTAAAATAAAATATAATAAAGTAGCAGCTACAAATTGAATATTGTGGTGTTGTTTGTGATAAATGTTTTCTTGAATTTTTCAGATATTCAATAATGTTCCTGATTGCTGTGATATTTTATTTTATTTTTAAATAAATAATATTGAAAGTTCATATTTAAACATAAAACCAAGCATGAGAAATAAGTTTATAAGTATCTGTTATAAACAGTTACATTTAATTGAGTTTAATGTGAGCCCATAAAGGTATATTGTACAATGTTTAAGCTAAACTATTCAAACTTGTTTAGCAACATATCCTTATGTTAGTAGAAATACACTAATTGAGGATAGTTAATGTATTGTGCCAGGTAATTTGGTTTCATTTCAAAAACATGTCAAGAGAATTTATAATTTTAATGGAAGCTATATGTTGATTTTCAAGTATGTCACATAACATTCAAACCGTGCTTCACCTGAGTATAAACAAGAACCATCCATGTTTACCACAATTGCTAAACTATTGAAGTTGTACGTGAATCAGAGACATGGAATTATTGGGTTGCATTGGAAAATTGTTCAACATCAAATAAATGGAGTTATTTAGGGTTTCAAGAACTGGATGCAAGGGAAGCCAATTTTAATATTTAATTTCTGGTTTTTAGTTTTGATTTCTTCATGAAGTCATAGAATTTCCAAAGGAGCACCGGAGGAATCAGAGCAATGGAAAACAAGGATATGTTTGGAGGAGACAAAATAGTGGAAGCTGCAAAGGAGGATGTAGCTCCAAGCACCACCATGTCAAGCTTTGAGCTCACTGTTGCCGCAGCCACAGCCACTGCACAAAAAACAGCAGCTGCACTCATGGCTGCTCATGGGGCCTCCTCCAAGTGCACCTCGGCCACACCCAATGCCCACCGTGGCACAAACACAGGCACCAAAATGGGCTCCAAAGCTTTGCCACTTGCAAATGGAGCCACCACAACTTTTGTCATCCCTAAAAACAAACTGTTTGGGGCTCTTGTTGCGGTGAATCAAAATGATACATTTGAAGGGAATGGTGCCATTGTAAGGAAGGTGAAGAAGGAGGGCATGGACAACAAGGATGATATAGATGCTACTAAGCCCAAAAAGGCCACCCGATGGGCCCCAGATCCACTAGAGGATCCCGTTGTCAAGCGGGGGTTGGCACTCGCATTGCAAGTATGTGCCTCTTGCAAATTGTTTCCACTCTTTTCACAAGTTAATCTGGTTTTAAACAGGTACTTTGGTTGTTGCAGCTGACATCTTTAATATGTTTGCTATCAAAACTTTGTCTTTTGCTCTGTATTCCAATTTTAAGTTTTTAAATAAAAATAAAAATCTTAATGAAGTTGTACATTGATTCAGAATAATATTATAAAGCTACAATTAATAGCCTTGCAACGTAGTGTAATATTATTAACTTTTTACATAAACACATTAGTATTTAAAATCATATAATATTTTTGTAACTATATTAATAATAAATAAAATAAGAAAAAAAAATTATGGGATGGCATGCAAGGCGTGAACATGTATAAGAGAATGTGGCAATGTTCTACCTAAGAGGGACAAAAGCATAATGCTCATATCCAGGTGAAGGCATGTAGTGATATGAATGCCTGGTATTGGTGGGACGAGTTTTGAGCAGACTCGAGCGGAGCAAATTGCTACACAATTGGATTCAAGTTTTTGGGACATTGAGGCACCTGATGGTCCCCGTTCCCCGTCACCTCCCCCTGTTTATGACTCTAATGGCCAACGAACCAACACTCGTGAGGTGCAAACCAACCCAATGATTTTTATGTTTTCTTCCACAAATTACCACTAACTTCATTCCCACTGTATTATTGTATTCAATACAATATATGAGTAACATTGTATTGAAAATTAGTCATACATTAAAATGCCAACCATACCTATTTAGATGGTACAGTTCACTTTTTTGTAAATCCAATTTTCAGTTTCAAAAATATATAATTATGTGGAATGTATTTCAATACACGATCACTTGATTAGGAGAACAAGTCAATAAGTATACATATTGATTAACTCTTTAAACTTGTGACAGGGAAGGAGACGTGAGCAACTTGAAATAGAAAGGCGTGAAGCCATTGGTAGATCAGACTTCAAATTCATTTAATTTTTCTTAAATGCTCATCATACACAAATGATGCATAGTAGCATTGTGGGTTATAAAATTTTTGGTGTAATTAAGTTTGATGATGGAAGTATTTTGTGTATACCTTTAACTCTTGCATTAAAAAAAATCCATCTATTTAGTGCCTTGTAATAAATTGGTTTGAAATGAGCATTAACCATTTTAAAAATATGCAGGTGAGTGCATGCGATTGAATCCATTGTACAAGCCACCTGCAGGTTACAAACCTGTTTACAAAGAAGCCAAACTTTTCATTCCTGTGAGTATATAATTGAGGGCACTTGACCTAGTGTTTGGACCTTGCTTTCAAGAATGACAAAATTAGTAGAAAATATGTTTCTCTTCCAATCACAAATGGTGGTCAAATGTGTGGAGATATCCTTTGGGCAAAAAGATAAAATCAAACATTTTTTGACACAAGGGCTCATGGCTTTGTAGGTTAAAAAATATCCTGGCTACAATTTCATTGGTCTCATTCTTGGTCCACGAGGAAACACCCAAAAGCGCATGGAACAGGTCTACAATAAATACTATTTAAATATCATATTATTAAATTATATTATGAAAAATTAAAGTGTAACATTAAAATAGTTATTGACTCTTACAAACATGACTATGAAAAACAAAATGTAACATCACATAATATTTGTATTCAGGAAACTGGAACAAAAATAGCCATAAGAGGCAGAGGTGCAGTTAAAGAAGGAAAGGTATTAAATACCAGCATTAAAAAATCACAGCTGTAAATCAATTGCTTTGTGACACCTGATTTAATCATAGAGTTAATGTACACAACAAAAATAGCTTTTTAGCGATGACAAGAATATGAAATACTGACATTTGTTTATTTTGTTTTTTAAAATTTTGGGTTGTTAGCGACTCATATCAGGTCGCCGTGACAAAGATCTGGAAAGTGTTCATGATGATTTACATGTTCACATAACAGCAGATTGTTTTGAGAAAGTGGATGCAGCTGTTGCTCTTATTGAACCTCTTTTGACACCTGTTGATGTGAGACAATGTTTGTTTTGATATCAACACAAAATAACAATTTGCTAAAATATCATATAAACAATATGTTGCTAGTATATGTATTGATGAAGTTTCTTACACATTGAATCTTTCTGTTTTTTTAATACTTTGTAACACCATTGCAGGAAATTCAAAATATGCATAAGCGCAAGCAACTTCGAGAACTAGCTGAAATGAATGGTAACAATAACAAACTTATTTGAGCTAAAGCAAACACAAGCATATGTTAATATCATGTTTAAAATAACACCATCTACTTTAATTTTCCATTGAGAGAGATATTCACTGAATACTGCCTACAGGTACTGCATTTGATAACAAATTATGTAGGTAAGAGATTATATTATCTACATTATGTGTTTTGATTTGTTGGTGATATATAAATAAGAGTGATATATATATATATATATATATACACACACATGCTTGGAGCATATATTTCTAAGAAAAAAAAATTAACAATAATCAAATTAAAAATAGGAACAATGCGAGATTTTCCCAAAATATGTTCCATATGTGGAGAAGTGGGTCATCAAGAGTGGCAATGTTCTAAAGAAGCTTTGATCACTTTTCAATCTAAGGTGTGCTTCATTTTATAATATTAAGGATTATAAAATGTGAAAAAAAACATCATTCATTCAATACTTAATACCTTATAAAAAATTTAAAATGCTACAAACCATTATGATGTACCTGAAACCATTTATCAAATTTGGATATTTTCAACAAAATTTCGATTCACTTGTGATATGTCTTTCTGGCCAAATAGGATTCAGGCTATAAGACATTAGACAGATGTAGTGGTTAAAATTTTGTACAATAACCAACAAAGTGTTAAAATTAACTTCAAAAAAAGAAGTCAAATTTTCATGCATTAAAAAAATCAGTACAGTATGTAATCACATTAACATTGAATTGTTTTTTTCAACTGATATTGAACACATTGATATCTTATTAGGTGGCTTGTTCAATATGTGGAAATGGTGGTCATCCATCCATTGATTGCTTGCAAAAGACATCAAAACCTGGAACCACACAGGTTGACTTAATATGGTTTTCCATTCTGCTTTAGAAAAACAAAAGTCATCTTTTGATCATGAATTCATACATCTTTTAATCATCTTGCTTTTACAATGTCATCCTTCTTTGCAGGGTCTAACACTGGATACAGAATATATGAATTTCTTGAAGGAATTAAACAATGGTTCATTAGGTTTTGTCAGTAATGCATCTACTTCATCCACAACAACCAACACAAGTATTCCAGGTAAATGTTTTGATTTTAACACCATCATCTAAATTAAAACCTTATTTTCATATTTTAACACATAAACTACTACACACAGCTTGTTGAAAATATCATAACTTAATACTGGAACTTGCAATAATAATAATAATTGTAAATACTGATACATATTTAGGAGCTTATTAACAAAGGATGTAAAACTTCAACATGCAGGATTAGCAAGTACAAATGTACCATTAAACAGTAATGAAACACAATCAATCAATAAGCAACCTCTAATGCCAAACAATGCCTCTGTATCTCCTCCTCAATTATTACCACCCACAATGTTGAATGGGCCCCAAGTTGTTTACATAAGGAGTCCACCTGTGTGGGGTGGAGCTTGTTACAATGGACTTCCACCAAGAGGACCACCAACAAAGTTGATTAGAATTGCCAATGGAGGTTGTGTGCAACAAAGGCCCATGTGTATGGCCCCTATGCAAAATGGACCTTGTGGAGCAATGCCAAGGAACGATGCAAAAAATCTTGACAACTCAAGCCAACCACCACCACTAGAGACACCAATCACGTATGTTTCAAACCCAAGCTTAACAATTGGGAGTAACCAAAATGGTCTATCAGTACCATATAATTCATTAAAAATGGTAGGAAGTTCTAACTTAGTTGCCATACATCCACAACAAATGATGAGACCAATCTACCAAACCGCAATGCGTGCTCCCACCAATTCACTCTCTCAATCTATAAGGGGCCAACGCTTCCAAATAATACATGGCTCCCCTCCTAAAGGAATGATGAATTCCTTAAATGTGATGCATGCCCAAATTGTTATGCCACATCAAACAAATGACTATAGAATCCTTCAAAGACCATCTTTGTATCAACCTCCTCTTCAAGGGGCTTTCAAACCCAACTCCTTGCAAACTCAAATTTGTGCTTGGCCACAACCCATGGCTCCTAACATGGGGACCTCACAACAATTTCCTGTGTTATCAACTTCTCAAACACCTCCTCAAAGTTTGCAACCCATTAACTCAAATGGTACACAATTGTGGCCTATTAATCAAAACAAAGCACCTCCTCCCCCACCAACTTTCCAATCTGGAAGTAGCCTTATTGACTCACCTACTCCTAAATCATCTGTTAACTTGGTGTCACAAGTATCCACATTACATAGTCCTTCATCTGCTCAAAACTTAGTGTCAACAGTAAAATCAACAAGTCATGAAGTACAATACCAACTTCCAAATGTTGCACCTCATCCTTCTAATGAAGAAAGTACAAGTATGTCCAATGCAACACTACACAATCCAATATTAAATAGCTCAAGACAAACATTTACCCAACAATTGAATTCTACATACTCCCCTCAACCACCTTCATCTTCTATGCACACACAATCCATTGATGTTGAATATGAAAAATTGATGGCTTCTGTAGAGATTACTCAACTTCAAAGTTGAATTTAGTAGTATTATTGTAATTGTGCACAATATTAAAAACATTTTACTGTGGCCAACAGTGGTTCTATGATTCCATACTCAATGTATCTTTAAATAATTGGTTTTTGTAGCTAACTGTTGGATCATATCATCTTCACTTTGTAAAATTTTTATGTTTATTTATTTATTTGGAATACAACTGAACAAAAACGTCTATATATGCATCTTATTCAATTATTAAGCATATTAAAAATATAATTTAATATAAAATAATTCATAACTTAATGCATTTGGTATTATTGAAATATAATGTTATCATGATTATCAAATTTTATTTTAACACTATTGACAACATGGTTTAAGTTGAATCTTTATTTATAATATGCATACATCCATCTTTATGTACTTGTACACATATAACATATATAAATAACAAACTCACATACATAACATTCAGCATTTCATGAAGTAGATATTGCAAAAGTATTAAAAGTTTATTACAAATAGATTCTATCAGCGGCAAAGAATAATTAATTATGGAAATATTATTTAAGTTCTATGTATAAAAGGTACTAGGTTTGAAACAAATTTTCTTCTTTTATGTCTAATACAATTAGTGAAATTCAGATTTACAAATTAAAATATTTAATTGATAAAATATCTACTTGTTGATGACTTTTATTGTGTTGTGTATGCATGTCATACATTGGATCAGAGTATATATATATATATATATATATACATACACACACATATAACTACTTATTTCCATTTACACAATTAAAAAGTTAAACTTCTTTTTGAAAAAAATCATACTCTTCAATATTATTCATGACAACAAAATAAGTAATATAATATAATGTAATAAAAATCAACCTATTTTATTTTTTAAAATATGATATTTAATTATTGCAATTTTACTCATCTGCATATTCTTAATATCTTTACAATTTTAATATGCAACCATCAAATTCTTCAAAACACTCCAAAACATGTCCCAAAATACACATTTGATGTTTTACATGCTTCTAAACTGAAGTGGATGAAAAGACTTGCAATTCTCTTATTGCACAGCAGTAATCCACATGCACAAACAGTTACATGCCACAGATGATATGTTATGCATGTTTACATTGCCAATAGTTTCATTAACCAATAACTACAAAATCAAGCTAATTCATCTTTCCTTACAGGACATAAAAATGATTTTTACCCATATTTCATTGTTGAATACATGACACCTTCCATTTGTTTCCACAACACTACAACAATTTTTCATAAACAACAATACACTAAACATCTCTTTTTACTAAAATTGGGTGGCATTAAAAAATATATATATCGAGACCCAATAAAAACTATATCACAACCCATGAATTTTTTCATACATATTCTTTAAAAAATCATGTAACTCCAAATGACATTATAGCAAGGTATTCTAATTCTCTAATAGAAATCTTAAATCTAAACTAACAATTCAACGCTCAAGCTGCAAGCACACCATCACATGGGTTTAATAAGCTCGGCCTTAGATACCCTAACCCTAACCCTGATTTGAAGGAGGTGATGGCGAAGTTTGCAAAGAGAGGGCGAGGTGGTTGTCAGAGGTCGAGTTTCTACGCTTCGTGCTTCATTGCCGCTACTCTCGCTTGCTCATTGTTCGCCCTGGCGCCGAACTTGGATTCATCGCTGCCATATCCTTGACATCAATTGAATAGCCACACTTCTCGTCCAAGGGGTTGCGTAGCATCTATCAGCCATGGAACCGGCCGATTTTGAGGCGTTGCCGGAGGAGGACAAACACCGCATGTCGACCATGATCGACCATCTTCAAGTTCGAGACAGGTATATCAATTTGCGGCTTCGTTTGTATTCTTTGTTTCCTTCGCTATGTTTGGTTTGGTTTTGAAGAATGAGGAGTTGGTTTGGTATTGTGGGTTTGAGCTTGAGGTGTTTCGTTTTTGTGGCATTCGATCGTGTTGAGATGGATTGGTTGTGTCTTCTTTCTGGTGGAGGAATTCGGGAGGCACACTTGATTGGGAGTTTGTGGGCATGTGGTATGAATTAGGGTTTTGGGAACTCTAAAGTGGGTTGATTAGTTGTTTTTTTGCTGTTCTCTGGCGATGTGTGGAATTCTGCTGCCCACTTTTATGTGCCTGGTTTTTCTGTGAGTCGTTTTTCGTTTGCCATTTCTGCTACAAGAAATCACAGTGGTACAATTTTTTGCCAGCGTCGTCTCTGACCTGGCTTATTTCTTGTGTTCTCCAGCTTGAAGATGTACAATTCCTTAGTAGAGAGATGCTTCTGCAATTGTGTAGAGAGTTTCCGGAGGAAGACTTTAGACAAGCAAGAAGAGACATGTGTCAAGCGGTGTGCCGAGAAATACTTGAAGCATTCTATGCGGGTCAGCATGCGCTTTGCAGAGTTAAACCAAGGTGCCCCTACTCCCGACTAAATGCGCATCTATCCTATTATGCGTACAAAGTGGTGGAGCTACTTTTTCACTTTATCAATGTTAGGGTAAGCATTGTGATAGTCACTTCTGGATTCTAGAAATGTAGTGCATCACCTGTCATGAAGCGTAGGTGCACAAAAGAATATTGCATGGCTTGGACTGTGCAATTTAGGTTCGAAACTCCAACCCAAAAAACGATTTGTTTACCATTAACATACAAACAACCCCATTTATCAGTTTTGGAGAAGATTGGAAATATGGTATTTACTTGAACCTGTATGTTGTGGAATTTCAGATTCCTCATGTAGTATCCACTAATTGGACGGTGCAAATTGTTTCAATCGGACAGTAGGACCAACAAGATCACAAGAACCCTCTCTTTGTTGGAATGCCGCATGCTTAGAAAGAACAGAAAATACAGCCTGACAATTGGCGGTGTGCTATACGCTACAAGGTTTTGATGGTCTCAATTGTCATTCAATCTCACGCCTTCGACATGTGAAACCTAACTGCCGTCCTCTACAGCACTGGGAAGTGATCCATCATAGTAGTCACACATGATCCATCATAGTAGTCGGAAGTGATCCATCATAGTAGTCACACATGATCCATCATAGTAGTCTTGTTCAGAGAAAAGACTAAGGTCTTTCCTTCATTAACGCAAAACACTTTCCAGTTGAAAGACCTTTTCTGTGATACATCACCGGGAATGTCTCACAGAAGCTTGAACCAAGTTGTAGAATGCTTTTTAGGCTCGACCTTCAAATTAGGTGTACTTTGTCTTCAGCAACCATCACTCGGTTAGCTGCTTGCATTTTCTGCAAACCAGAGACATTGTGCATGTGAGGAAAGATGCTTATGGTGCCTTCCACCACCACTAGCATGAAAATTTCACTACGTCCAGGATTCGTACTAGGAGCATGTATGTGATTCACAACAAAATAGCAGACTAAAATGATTTAGGGTTCAGACGAGGTGCATTTTGTTGATTATGCTCCTAAAATAAAAAAACGAAATGTCTGCACGAAGGTTTCATCGACAAGTACCTGCAGGACCCATTCAATCTCTCCGGCAGAGAAAGGCCTGGGATTGTTGGCGTTCACAATAGAGGCAAGTTCCGACAATTGGACAAACTCCAGGCGGTTGGTCATCGTATGTTGGGAGAACATATTTTGAAATTGTAGCTCCCTGAGAAGCGAAAAAAGGGATGAAAAAGGAAATAAGAGTTAATTCAATGACGAATAGCAAAAGTGAAGAGACCAATGTCACACGAGAATAACCAAAATCTACCTTGAATGTCCAATAGTTTCGGGAAGTAATGAGCCATTTCCTAACCAACATTGAAAGGTTCTCCACCTAAACGTGGTATACAAATCACAACCTAAAAAACCAGAATTCAATAATATCTTACACTGATGTAGAGATTTAGTGCAATCAAGCAGGTTAAAGTTGCAGTAAAAAATATATTCTTGGTGAAGGGAATCCTCATTTCATATTGAATTTTTATTCTCTGATTTGAAGCAATGAAAACTCACTAAAACCTCACCTCTGTGGAGATACTTCAATCAAAGGCTTTGATTGTTCTTCACAGTCATGCGCTTCACTGTCTAGACCGTCATCTTGCCTGCAAGTCTCCAAATCACTTGATTGTAAACAACCATGATAACTAGCTCGCATTGATAACCTGGCCAGAGAAGCCCTACTCACAGAAAATTCAAGGGGATGCCACATGTATCACCTGGTGGAAGCAGCTGTCCCTAATCTTTCATCTGTTGATATGAACTCTGCATCTTCCATCTCTACATCCCCTCCCTTCTTCGGAGTGCCTTGGCTCCTAGTGTTCCTTTGCCTTTTCCTTGGTGTCCTCCTGAAAGATGTTGCAGAAGTTTAAGCACTACATAATTGGCTTACACAAAAAAAGTTTCACATCCAAAACCAGTACTCCATTTGACAAGCAAGTACTAACAGGCACCAGCAATCGAAGATCCAGAAGTGATATTATGAACCTGTTATCAGTTGATAAATCTTCCTCATTATCAGCATTAGCATGGGTCTCGAGACCACTGTTCTCTGCCGTGCGCTTCTTCTGAGCTTCATGCTCTCGTTCTCGTTCTCTTTCGGCTTCCCTTTCATCCATATCCGTGAGCTCCTTGTGGTAGATCGCGAAGTTCATAACACCTAGTGCTGCATCCACATCAGCTTTCGTAACCTGAAAACAGAAAGTCCAACCATCCAGCGTCAGAGAGGAGAACTACCAAAATAAAGCTCGTTCATCGCATACCCCTAAATAGAACACTCCTGGACCTTCGAAGCACATGCATTAATGAGAAAGAACTCGATTTTAAGGACTGCTAACATGACACCTGGTTTCTCAGTTTCAGTTTTGCATGGGCAGCTGAGAGTCGGATGATGGTTTCTAGCGTTCGAGCAGTGACAGGTAGTGTCCCCCCTCCGACACCCTGCATCGCCAAGCATATTAGTCAGACGCGTCAAAGCAGAGCATCAACACTTATCAGGCATGCTAATAACACCGTCGAAGAAAGAAGAAATACTACGATGAAAACATTCTCTGATCTGTCTATTTTATCATTGCCACTATTTGGCACTTTACAAGAGTGAAGCTAGCAAGTGCACAGAGAGCAGTAGTAGGTGTTGATAGGAGTGGATCATAACCTTGTCTGAGCCGTTGTTACGCATTTCAGCATAGGTCTGAGCAATTTGCTCCGAAGCCTGGAACAAAATTCAGTCTTAGTTACTTGAAGGGCAAGAGAACAAAAATACGGATGGTTTTGACATTGTAAAGATCACTTTTGTAACTCGGATAACAAAAGGAAATCAGGGATCATAGCAACTATACCGCACGTCACAAAATTAAAACGTAGATGAGTATCAAAACTAACAGAATAATATGAAAAGCATGTGCAAGCAGTAACCGTGAGAAAAAGAGAAGTAATCATACTCATAATCCATATGTTAGTGAATCCTGATATTCCAAAGGAACTCAGAGCAGGCTAAGAAGAACGATGCAGCATTCTGGTTCCTTGAGTTGATGTTAGTGCAGCATACCTCTTCTGTAAGGATGGGCATGATTCTGCTCTTAGCATAGTGAATGTACTTCTTCAAAAATTTAGTAGTAAGTTTGTCGCGCTTGGTATGTCGAGTAACTTTCTTCTCGCCATGAAGCAGGCGATTGTACTTCACAAATACTGCTGTTGCATGTTCTGCTTCTTCGTCTTCATCTCTGACGTCAGCCCTCCTTGGCATGCCTGCATGAAGCATTATCATAAAGCATTGAGGTTTCCAAACAAATGCCCAATTAAATGGTATAACGATACTCATCAGAGTAGTTGGAAACTACCAAACCGGTAAATCTGGGCAAAGAAATGATACTAATATAAGGAAGAGCTATATTTTAAGAGCGGTTAAGGCAATGAGTCTCGAATTTAGGACCTGTATCCTCTCCGGCAGAACGATATCGGTGCATCCGCAACACGTGCTCTGAAATTTGGCGATCAATATCTGGATCCATTTGATCCAGCACTATGAAAAGCAGGTCAAATCGTGACAGCAATGAATCGGGCAGTCCAATATTTTTGGTCGGTGTAAGCGATCGATCATACTGTACACCATCAACCTTCGTGTTAATTGCATCTACAGAGATCATGCATGCCAGAACATGCATTCACATTTTCCCTCCACATACATTTTGCTATCCGTGAATTTGACTCCGAAGCAGATACTTAGTACTTACCGAGCCAAAAATAGGATTAGCAGCTGCAACGACGCTGCACCGAGCATTGAGAGACGCATGAATGCCAGCTTTGGCAATAGTAACAGTCTGCTGCTCCATGACTTCGTGTATAGAAACTCGGTCAAGATCACTCATTTTATCAAACTCGTCAATGCATACTATGCCGCGGTCGGCTAAAACCATCGCCCCTGCCTCTAGTCTCCTCTCCCCTGTTTGCAGAAATACCAGACTCTAAATAGTCATGTGATCTACAAGACCAACTCGTATAGAAATTTGAAGTCTGATATGTCATGAGAACGGTACGATCATCTCCCATCCGCCAAGTATCGTCAGTATGAAATCACTTCCTTAGGGCTACAACTAAGGAGAATGGAGTACATCTCTTACCTGTTTCTTGATCACTGGTGACAGCAGCTGTAAGACCTACGCCCGAAGACCCTCGACCTGTAGTGGATATGGCTAACGGAGCGATATTCATAATTGCACGTAGAAGCTGTGACTTGGCCACCGAGGGGTCTCCAACCATCATCATATTCACATCTCTGCAGCAAGACGGCCATGAGCATACTTGCGATCGAAAAAGCACAATCTCATGCCACAATCCATGATGGATTCAAAATGCCTGATCAATGGATCTCAATATTTAGAGCAGCATAATCTTGCTACAATTGTACAATATGTTTCTATTCAGATTAGAGTAAATACATCTGGATCATAGTTTTGAAGACCAGAGGTGGATATGATAGAAATACCCGCGAATATGAGTTCCATTCTTCAAATTCTTCTCCATCCCTCCAAGCAGCTGTAAAACCACTGCTTTCTTTATCCATGAATGGCCATAAATGGATGGTGCAAGCGATTCTGCCAAAAGATCGAAGGTATCTTGCCTCTTTCCAACCTTTTTGATGTTGCTAAGATCTTCACCAGTAAAAATAGGTGCGCTGATTTCTTTGTTCAGCTGGCATATGTTATTTGCAATCAGCACCGTCCTGCACACAGGTATATGTTTTATACAGAATCAACACCCCTGATATGGAATTCCCGCTGAGCTGCCCAGAACCAAGATTTACAGACGTCGCCCAATATTTCGACCTACAGATGTAAGGAGCTAGACCGACACCTGACTATTAGATGTTATGTTCGTGACTCAGGCACTACTGCAGTGCCAGCAATACACCTGCCAACAACAACTACTGCGCCACTTACACACAACCGACATGTATTACCGGAACACGCCATTCATGCTTCCTTTGTTAGCACCAGGGATTGCTTTAAAGATCCCTACAATGGCAACTCGATCTCCAGGTTTGCAAACATCCACCAAATCATCCTCTGCAATGACGTCGATGGAACGTGGGAGCTGACCAGGTGCAGAATTCTCTGGCATTTCTTGAATAGAAATAGTCTGGTGGTCTCGAAACTTACAGAGCCCAAACTCTGTTACTAGCAAGTTGCCTTGGTCATCCTGCCAATGCATAAATTGGATTAAGTCTACCAAAATACTAGTTACATTCAACTGCCTGCCATGTAAGGACCCAATCACTGCGGTGCAGGTTACGAACACTAAGATGTCATATATAAAAAAAGCATCTGGCAGTAAAAAATACAGATAGTGAGAGGATTACCCGAGTGGGATACACTGAACCCGTTGGAAGGCCAGACGCAGAAGTTATATCCCGATACTCACGATCCAAGAACTCGCCTGTGGTGGGGCAGAAATGAACGCTCTTAACCACTTTAGGCCTCACCAGAGAACCTGTCATGAATCACCACAAGCCAAGTGGGGTGTGAACGCGGCTGCTGAAATAAGCTCGGACATCAGAGGCAACCATCAAACATGAAGCATAATACTTTGAAATGAAAAATATTTTCTATCAGTATGACTGTATTCATGAGGAGATTTAGACCGCGGCATATCCAACGAGGCAGTAAAGGCACTCACACTTGGTGACAATGCCCTCCACAGACACCATAGTGCTCAGAAAGGGTGATAGAAGTTCTCGTGGAGTAAGTCTGTGAAACCCAAACGGACCCTCGAAACCAAGGAGGACTTCCTCTTCTTCACTTAAGTACTTTGGGTTCGCATTCCTAGCTGCTTGATCCAGGGCTTCGGTGAATGGTTGCATCATTTCACCTGGTCTCTGGAGCAACCTGTGCAATGTAGGCCAAGCGATTAAATCAATGCCAACGCCTTTGTACTTGTTAAGAACAATAACAGCAAAGCAGACATTTTAATGGAATAATCGTGATTGGAATTGGCAGAAAGTTATGTCTAGATGGGTGCCCCATGTATTGGAAAATAATATGAACAAGAACAGATGATTGGAATGATGACTGTGCATTGGATGTACCGGCGGGTGAGGTCGGGGTCGAAGTTTCGAAGGTCGGTAAGGTCCACAAGGAGCCGTTTCCTAGATGTGTTGAACATGTTGCGAATTTTCTCCATGTACACACCTTGACCCATCTGTAAACAACATGCTTAATCAGGCATTCTCCGCGGACACAAATAGCAGACAAAATTAGCCCTGATATTCTACCAGATGCTCGACATGATTTTCTTAGTTGTGGGTCAATACATTACGATCCAAGTTTTTCCTAGATATGGATGCATTAAGTTCACAGTGAGCTCAACCACCCTGACACTGTTGGTTATCTCTGGACTGCACTCAATTTAAACCTAAGATACGGTGTTGAGAGAGAGGATGAGAGATTTCCGACCCTCGTTAGCCAATCTGACAAGACCAAACAATGCTGTGACTACGAAACAGCTGCCAGCTACAAGACCCAACATCTTCGGAAAAAAAAATGAAAAAAATCACGTAACTCAAAACCAAACTCCAGAAAACGGCCCAGAGATGGTCGCATTCAACCTCAACATACTCAAACTCCCGAAAAAAGTGCAAAAAAACTCACAGAACAACCAAAGCAACAAGAAAGCACGAGGGAAGCTCACATCAGGATCAAGGAAGTCCAAGAACGTGCGCTTGTACGCAGCGCTGCTCTCCGTATTCATGTCCATGGTCGCTCGCGGAAGGATGCTTCACCTTCACCTCCACAACCCCAGCTCTTAAAACCCTCCTCGCCACACGCTACGGTACACTTACAAGCTCCCCGCGAGGGCGACGAAGCATCTCACGCATTCCAACTTGGGTTTCCGCAACTGAACAATTGGGTGCATCAATCCAAACCCAAATCACGAGCTTCAATCTTGGACGGGACAATGCGAGGCACAAGCATCGGAGGAGGAGCAGCAGGAGCACCGGGCGGGCGATGGCAACGGACCGAGGCCTGAATGCAGGGCTACTGAGGTTGCGTTGGGCGCCAATTCCAATTTGGCGCCAAATTGTGTCCACCTCAGATTTTCATCTGATTCTGCTTCATCCATGGTTTCATCCTCCACGTCATCCCTGCGCGGCCATGGGTGTCCCTTCCTGTTGGCTCTCCGTGGCCTGAGTTCGAACAACTCTTCCCGTTGCCACAATTCAAATTTGCCATCATATGTGATTTTCTTTAGATTTTTTAATTTAAAAATATGTCCGAATATGAGTGTATTAAATTATTTATTTATTTATATGAACTTTCTGTGTTCCTCAAATCAATTAATACCTTTGATTCTGAAATACTGTTCCATATCATTTCAAGCTTCAAATATATTTCTTAAAATTTGTATTCACATTATATTTTCTATGTAAGAAGGTAAAAACAAGAAAAATAAAATAAAATAGTTCAATATATTTTCCAGTTCATTGCAAGGTTATCTATGCTTGTAAGGTTGGTTTATAACATTGAGAATCCAAGATCTAATAATTATTATGTTTTATCATACTTTAGGGTTTGTCATATATATGTATAGAGATGTGTTAAAAAAATTATCCACCATTTTTTTTATTACATGTATTATTATCTATTTCAAATATTTTAGTTTTACAAAACATATATCTGTCGCATATCATTTTTAATATGTATATGTATGGACATACACTATTACTTACATACATACATACATGTTTTTTTAATTTAATTAATTCTAAAAATTGATCACAAGAGTGAAAATAAAATTAATACATAAACACACCATTTGTAACTGTGACGTAGCTTTCAAAAAAAAATTACGGATTTATTGGAAAAATAAAGATACAACAAAATTCATATAATTTTGTTTGCACCAAAAATTTAGAAAAAACAGTATTGTAATACCTTCGAGTACATTACAATATGGTAAGTGGCATTTTAAATCCACCATATTCCTTGATGTATAACAAGATTTTAAATGAATACATACTGTTGTTTTCAATGACAATAGTGTATTTCAAATATATATATATATATATATATATATATATATTTCAGGTAAATGAGTTGTTTCTGAAATCACATAACTTGCTTATTTTATGTTATATTCAAAAATATGAACTATAAAGTAGTTACAATCATCTTAAAGGATTAGGTCTCAAATTTCAAATTCTATTTGAACTTTTACACAAAAACTTATAAACTACATCTGGTTTCAATGTTCATAATTGTTTCAATCTTCATAGAGACAAAGCCATGTGCCTTATTCACACTACCTCCTCCTCTTCTCCTTCTTTTTGTTTCTTTTTCATTTACTTGTTTATTCATTTATTTGTGGGTGTGTGACGAGGATTAGGATTTGAAATGGGAAGGTGGTCCATCTCAGTACAATAGATGTTCAAGGATTGTGTTTGTGGAACAAAGTGGTGAGGTCATGCAATCCTTGCCCTAAACCCCCCTATATACACATAACCATTTATTTTTTAAACTTTTATTTTTTTAAAAGATTTTCATTTGGTTTCAGTTTCATTGAGTGAGCCACCCAAATCAAAAAATGGCCAGTAAAGGGCTCTATTCTATTTTCAAACAACCTTCACCTCAAAAAGCCCACATTAGTGAATGGGGGTGGATATGGAGGCGGTGATGAAAACAATCACCTCCACCATCACCACCACAACAATATCACACCATGGGGAGCTTGTTCCCCATCAGGTTCCCTATGTCCTATTCCTTCTTATGGAGGAGGTAGGGTTGTCTCTTTTAGAGTTCTTTATGGTATCCCTTCTTCCTTGTGATATGTGTTACTATTATTTATTATTTTGATGACAATACTCCAATGAAGCATGGAATATGACCCATATGTTGTTTTCTCATTCTCACAGCTCCAAATTTTTATTTTCTTTGGGCCATAGCCAAGCTCCTCCTCCTCCTACAAAACTAGCATGCTAATCAGCCATTCAATGCCAGGCATATACCAACCTCTTCTTTTGATTGCCCAAAACAGCAATTCTATGCTTTTAATTTGATGGCTAATCTTTAAGTGTAAAAATACTTTTTAGTCCTTGTGGTGCTTAGAACACATCACAATCTTTGAAAAAGATACAATAATGAATGTTATGTTTTTCAGATAAATTTTAAATGCTTTAACAAAACAGAGTGTCCTCATTTGTTGAAACGATTTTTGTTTTGAAATTTTTGCAATATGACATAATTGTTACTAAAGAAGTTCAATAAAAATCAGATTGTCTGATATAATCTAATGAAATATTTTCAAAAAATATTCTTCTTGAATTAATATACTCAATATCTACAAATATTTCTCAAGTCGAAATCGCAATTTATTACAATTTAATGAATTATTACATAATTCAGGTTTCATTTATATTTTTCTGACTAGCAATTTTTTATGACATTCCTATTTCAATTTATTATATTAAAATATCAACAATGTAATAATAATAGTGAATTTAATACTCATGAAACTTATGTAGTTATTTTTTATTATGTTATTTATTTTTTACATGATATTTATATAAGAAGGTACTACTATTGCACATATTTTACTTCTTTTTCTAAAAAAATTGATAACCTTGTAAAACTATCTTAGGATAAGATCAAAATAAATATGTATTTATTTATGCATGGTTGTATGTGTATGCATAGTAAGATATGCCTTGAAACTAGAACATGATGAAATGGAAACAATTATATATATATATATATATGCGTACATATAAAATTTGTTAATATCAATATTGGAAATTATATCTCAAAAATTTGTTTTATTATTTTATATATATTTATATAACTTTTTATGTGAGGAAATTAAGTATTAAATATAAATTATTTATCTTACTATTCAATCAAATGACTTATTTTTTGTGAGAGGGTTCGTCATCTTTGAATGAAACTTTAGCTTTGAGAGATAATTGTGATACATCACTCATAAAACTTTGTATTAATTCAGCATTTGTTTTCACAGGACTTTCATTTGTATAGTACTTGTAAGGACCAAGTTTCTATAATTCCAGAAAATCAATTTTTTTGCAATCAGTAACTTTATTTCATATGCCACATACATATGATATACTAATTTAAAAATAATAACTTGTGTCTATCCAGACAGAGAGAGAAATCATGAGTAATAAATTAAAAGAATAAAGATGAAGCACTTAAACAAATTGTGATGGTTGAAATAGTACAACAAATTAACATACCAAATTTGCAAGTTGCAACAATATCAACTCAAATTCCTTGAAATTGATTTCAAGTTCTAAGTACAAATTTGGATCTCCATCTTGATATTTAGTTTGATACAATGTTTCTGAAATTGTTTTCAATAAAATTTGGTAAGACCCAGTTGTTTTTTTATCTGCAACATTCTCATCTGGACGAACTTTTTGTTCAATGGTTTTGGATGGTGGCCGCTTTTGTGGAATAGGGTTACTTTCCTTTGAAGCATTGCCATCTAAAAGTTTTTGATCTTCAAAATTATACACCACATTCTACCAAATAGGAACAACATGCTGGTATTTATTAATAAAATTCTATATATATTTTTATTTAAAATCATTATGTGTAACAAAATGTTGCAATTATAACTTTGCAAATATTTGTAAATTTTTTTAGTTAATTTTTTGTAACAGAAATATGAATGTTTTGAACAAATAAATGATGAGTGAATTATTCAATATATCAAAAAGGATTTTGTGCATTAGTAATGATTGTAATAAAAACAACAATAGTAAGATAGTAGTGATAGCAATGATGATAATAATAGTAATTTTACCAAGAGAAAATTAAATATGTACTTAATTTTAACAAAAAATCCACTTGTTTTACTTTTCAAAACAAACTTTCCAAATAAAACTTTGAAATGTTGCTTGTATTGAAGAAGAACAACTTGAGTAGATTGGTCCATAGAAAACTTATATAATGAATCTTCATTATTGTTCTGAATTTTATTGAAGCAAGTCTCAAAAAAATCATGCAACTGTTTTTAAGAAAAAAGGACAAAAAAGAAATTAGATTATCTATATTGATTTTATGGGTTAATATTGTATGTAAAATTTTATTATTCAGACCAGATTTTTTTATTTGAAAAACTATATTAAATACCTTCTTCTCAACTTGTATTCCACACTCAAAATATTTAGTTAAACCAATTTTTATTAGATTTTCAACTACTTCTCGGTGGATCAATTTCCTTTTCTGTGGACAAAGTGTTTATTCATGAAAATAATTATATAAAAAAAATCCCAAATATATATTATATTTTATTATCATTGTGGTACTTTTACTACATCTATTTAAAATTATATTTAGTAAGGTTAATTGTAAATAATTTTCCCAAAAAATCAATTTCAAACAGTAAAAGTTAATTAAATGAAAGGTTTACCGGGCAATACAAGTCAAAAGCATCATCCCATGCATTTGATGGAGGATAAATTATTACATCTATTTGAGCTAATCCAAGTCCAGGTTCCACAATCTTTAATACACCCACATAATCTTAGAGTATACTTTACTCATTTACAAGTATAAAAATTAAAATAATCACAAGATAGTTATCTTTTATTCCTTTTATTTATATATATATATATATATATATATAGTATTAAACACTCATATGCACTACAAATTTGAGTATTAAATTGGAGAATCAACTATTTTTTCACACAAAGTAATACTAAGGTGTGTAAAAAGAATAGACTTAATTAAAGTATTGATTACATTTCATCAAATGGTGTTTGACAAATACATACATGAGCACTATAACATAGATGCCAAAAACTTTCCACTGTCATAGCATAAGATTGGCCTTCCAAGCGCATGCTCTTATAAATATTACACAAATTGTCATTGACATCACCAAATCCTCCGCTAATAAAAGTGGCTTCATTTCCTTCATTGTGCACATACTTTGCTATTTGTTCCAAATAGTCTTCAGAAAAGTTGTTTTTTAAGTCTTGAGTAATTGTGGAGTTAGGCAAACCATGGTTTTTGAAGATGGCATTTAAAAGAAGTGAAGATTGGTCAATTTCATGTGGTTCACTGTCTTCATTTGAATATTGTTCAACTTTCTTATTTTCCAGCGAGAGGAGTAGAGGAGATAAAAGCTTTTCTCCATCATGTTTTGAAACACTTGATTTCCTTGAAGTATTCTGGTTCACTTTTGTAAATGTTGGTGTAGAATCAACCTGCTCTTTCTTTTCTTGTGGATAGTTTTCACTTGCTTGCATGCATAGAGCACTAAATTTACAATTAAAAAACAAAATTAAAAATAATATAAATTAGTTCTTGTATGGAATTAAGAATAATAATACATATAGTTTTTAATATTATGATTTGCAAATATTCAATGATATCAAATGAGCTGTTTATCTAATTCTTTATTCAAACATAAGTATTGGTATATTCAAAAAACTCAACTCAGACATAGAAAATCTTGCACACTTATGATTCAATGCTAGTGTAAGATATAAACGAGTTTTACCAAAGAACTTAGTTCATTTATTGAGACATGCTTCATAGAATATAACATGTATTTGATGTGACTAACCTGTAATTGTGGAATATAGTTCGAAATGCATTAGCAAATCTTAGGGTTAAATACAACAATTTTAATTTCAACCCATCCATATCATCAGTTTTGTTCATGACATTGTCCAAAGCCTGAAAATAATAATAATAACAATAAAGTTTTATGTTCTTAAATAAATAAATAAACATATATATATATATATATATATATAAAATAATATGAATTTGATTTTATGTATTATTCAAAATAATTTCATGGTATTAAAAAAATTAACAATAGTCAAATTTTATGTAGGATATATAATTTGTTTATAATATTTACATGTTTGATTAGAAACATTGTATCATTGTTGTTGTTTACATCAAAGTGATCTAAATTACAAATGACTTTGTTCACTCCTCCATCCTCATATGTATACAAACCATGCCCATTTTTTAAATTATTTTTCCAATATCCCTTCAAAATAATAATTTATTTTATATTTCAATTTTATTGTTATTATATGTTATTAAAAATTAAAAGCATAATTAATTTTCGCTTCAGAAAATGCTAATCAAATTATCAGGTATCACAATGAATTTTTGATTCAAGCAATAATTTATCAAACATTATACATTATATTTTTTATTATTTATATTTCCTATTTTAAATAATTTTAATACTTGATATATTGCACCATTAGCATAGTAAAAAGTGCCTCTGTTGGACCTCATTCCATTTTCAAAGCCTCCAATGTATGCATTATGCAACACACCAAGGATCTCCTTGTTTCGGTCCCAAATCCATAATTGTTTCCCTCTTTAGACAAAACCAAATAAAGCATAATTTTTTGTTACATTAAACTTTAACATGAATGCAGTAGATATTAAGTTGATTATACTATCACAAATGCTTTAAGAAAGTACAAGTTTGTGGGTTTAAAAATATAGTTTAAAATCTTCACAAACTATGTGAATTCTTCATTCTTATAGAATTGACAATCATTTACAAATTTCACAATTCATCATATGTGATATATCACAAGCTAATAATCCACTCTTTATAGGAATTAATTAATGTGAAATTTATAAAAACAACAAGTAACATAAAAAAAAAGTAACAATCCTTTATTTTCTTCACAATTGTGAATAAAATAAAATGTAAATTAATGCACCATCTCTCTCTCTCTCTCTCTCTCTCTCTCTCTCTATATATATATATATATATATAAAAGTATATAACCTTCCATGTGGAAAGCCTTTGATCCAGCTTCCTTCATAAACAATAGCAGAAATTACAGGCATTTGAATACAATTACTTTTCATTTTGTCTATAATTTGGGTTTGGATGCCAATCCCTTCACGCTTTCCATGCCTCCATTCCCCTTCATAAGTTGCATGTAAGTATAGAAATCTTCCATGACCATGTTTTTGATCTTGCATCCATTCACCCATATAATTCAAACTATTTATTCCATCTTTATATGTCATTTTACCCTACATATGAATTAAAACTCAAATTATAAATACTACCTAACATGATACTCAAATGATTTTTTTCACAACTTTTTTTAAAAATTCATGCAAATTTTTAAAATTTTAGGGACAATTTACAGTAAGTTACAAGAGACACTGTACAATATGATTTAGAAGAATCTGAACAGGAATCAAACACTTGTTCATTCATAATTGATATGCATAAGACTGATCTTTATGATTCTTATCAGTCAAAATAAAACATATAAAAAAATTTGATGCATTTCTTTGAACTGGAAAACTTTCTAATATAATAAAACTACCATGTACTGATAGTTGAAAATTGAAATGGTTTCTTTTTTATATTTTGCATTTCAAAAACTGTTTTGTGGTTAACATAGCTGATGCGTATTTTTTTGTGAAAATCAAGGTTCTGAAAGAAAAAACGGACTTTAAAACTGTTATATGGTTAGGAAATACCAATCCCTCTCGTAAACCATGAGCAAAATTTCCATTATACACATGTTCACCAGTACCCTTTTGCATGTCACCTTCTTTGTTTGGAAATCCATCAAAGATCTACATGCATCTACAAGTTGATTCAGTTTCCATCTCAATCTCAATAATTAAAATAATAATAATAACATTATTTTTATAAAAAATGAAGGACAACAAATATCCATATATACATAAACAACTCATTAGAAACAATACCCCGCCAATATAAGCATCACTTCCACCCCAATCATACTTTCCACTTCCATGCAAGCAATTATAAAAGAAAGTCCCTGAGTATGAATGCTCTTCTCCAAAATTGGTCTTCCACTTCAATAAACCATGACCATGCAAAAAACCATGCTTAAAACTACCTATAAAAAGTATATTATCAGTCAACATCATATATATATATATATATATATATAATATTACAACATTATATAATTATATATAAATATAAATATATGTTATTATTTTTTATTTGTTTGTGGAAAACATTGTACAATGATTATCAACTCACCAAAATAATAAATATTCATCCCTAAAAAAGCCTTTCCTTCTCCTTCAGCAAATTCATTGGAATTCCTTCCTTGTTCTTCTTCAACAACCTTTTCAAGTGCTCCACTTCCACTATTTTTTACTTTTTCTACTCCACCATTCTTCTCCAAGCCTTCTATGTTGTTTGGTTCTTTCCTCCATGAATGCCACATCCATGCACTCATAATAGTGGGTGAAGGTTTTGAATTCTTTAAGTGCTCATATGTATTGAGAAGCTCCAACACATTTGCATGTTCTAGAAATAACTTGTATATTTTCTTTTCCTTTTCTTGGGCTTCTTCAAGCTCCATAGCAGCCATGCATGTTGATTTATTAACTTTGATTGAACTCTCAACTTTAGGAATTGGAATTGATACTACAGAATTCTTTCTAGAAGGTCTTCCTTCACCCATCTTGATAAATTTGTCTCAATATAATATTTTGTTTTATAATTCTTGAATGATTGTATGTATGAAATACTTTTATCAAAAAGCTAAACTTCAAACACATCAACATTTTGATTGTTGAAAGCATAATATTAATTTATTAAAAAAATTACCAATTTTTTTTTTAAAAAATTCAATTCTAAACCAAAATTTCTAAGGTTTATATGTATGATGACAATAATGATGATTTAAGTTGATTTTCCTTTTTTCCAAACTGATTAGCTAGTTAAAACATCAAATTAAACATTCTAAAATTCAAATGAGGCGACATGATATAGAATTATGTTATGCATTCAATTTCATCACAAGTACCACTTTAATTTTATTGCAATTTCATTTTTTTCCTTTTGTGTAAATTTTATGAAGATATAAAAGTTCAATTTGATTTTTATTTTTTATTTTTTATTTTTTTTCCAAAATTTAAAATACAATATACTTTTTATTTTCAGCATTCTAAAAACTCATCCATGTTGGTACAATTAACCTAAATATTAGTGAAAAAACATTTAGACTAAAACCTGGATACTTTCAAATCCATTATGAAAAAATTACAGAATAAATATAACTTGAATGGATTGTCTAATAAAGTATAATACAAGTTTTATATTGATGTTTTTGATGTAGATATTATCTAATTAAAGAAAGAAGTGTACACATTTATTCAAATCAAAATGAGCTGTTGCCCAAACATTTTTTTCTTTGCAAATTCCCACAAAAGTTTATTATTTGTAAATGCTTTGATTTTCATTTTGTAGAATTTAGTTACTACCTCAAATATTATTTAGATACTAAGTACTATATACATACACGCTACAAAGGAGACCTATTTAGCAAGCTAAATGATTTTTGAGTCTTACACAAATTTTATTTGGCAGTAGAAATCTTTATCATAGGTAGACTATAATATTACAAAACCCTAAAATCTGGAGAAATTTGACATGTGATTGGCTGAATTTTTAAAAATATCCTTGTTCATAATTTTTTTCAAATATTTCAAAATAATTTGCAATACTCTATTCTAAACATTAAAAAAAAAAAAATCACATATTGGTTGGCAAATATTTCAAAAAATCATAATAAAGAATATTTCAAAAAAATAGCCAAACTTATATCAGATGGAATTCAGCCAATTAGGAAATTTCAAAATTAGATATATAAAATATATTCAGAATTATGTTAATCATACTTCATTAGAATATAGTAATATTTTATATAAATTTTTAATCTGCATGTATTTGTGCTGTTATCTATAGTAACAACATTATCTTTAATAAAACCAAGAAGGAAAAAAATAAAAAATAAAAATAATGTAAAGATGTATTTCGTATATATATATATATATATATATATAAAAATATAAAGTTCAACATATGAATCAAATATATTTGAAATATAACACATTTTTATATAAGAACACAAGGTCAATTTAAAAAATTGAGTGTAGAAACCAAGTATGAAAAGTTCGGATATTGTTTTATTGTTATTTTATGTTGTTGCTAGCGGCATAACAAAGAAGAGTTAGAAGCAGATAAGGCATCAATTACGAAGAGGGCATGAGCACGACCTTCAACTTTCACCTTTTCCCGTAAGATCCGAGTACTTTAAAGGGAAAGCAAGGGAGCAAGATGAGGAACGCGTTCAAGAGGAGGGGAGCAAGCGGAGAACGGGGAAGGGAGCGGAAGGCGTGGAGAACAAAGGGGAAGGGAGCAAGCACAACGAGGGAGGGAGCGAGGGAGCGAGGGAGCGAGCCCCCTTGCATGGCATGGCATCGCCAGCGCGTCCCCCTCCCCCTGGCCCTACTTCTTGCCTCTCGCTACATTCAAACCCGGGCGCACCGCACCCCGCCAGATTGTATTCCCTCACCCCCTTTCTAACATCTTGCTGCATTGCTTGCTGTCAATGCCAGTAATGGACTTCGGGAACTCTACGTGACTGTCTCTGTAGCCGAGCTTACGAGCAGAAGAGAAGAAGAAACGAGGAGAAGGAATGCGCATTTGGCTGAAGAGCGTCTGCTTTCTTGGAGTGCCTCATGGTTGATGCTGCTGTTGTTGCTGTTCTCGTGGACTGAAGTTTGCAGTTGCTCTGCTTGCTCTACTTGCTCTGTTCTTCCCCAATCTTCCTCTGCCTGCCTTGCCGCCCTTCTTGTCTTCTTACATTTTTTGGTTTGGTTTGGTTTGGTTTTTTTTTTTGTTGTCTGGGTCGGTGTTGTTCTGTTTTTCCCCACCGGCGAGGGGATCTGGAGTCTCGGCCTCGAAGCCCTGCATTGTGGCGCATTCTTTTTTTGGTCGGGGGTTGCATGTGAGTTTATTGGGAGCGGGTGTGACGTTGGAGTTGGGGAGTGTTTGTTGTGGGTGAACTGATCTGGGGTTGGGTTTCAGGATCATCGCATTTGTGGGTATGTGGGTTGGGTTGAGAGGCTGCGCTTGGTTGGGGATTCTGTGTTAAAGTGGTGGTGTGGGTTTACGAATTTCGGGGTATTTGTGTAGTTGAGTATGGGGGCGACGACCATAGGGATGATGGACGCGGCCTACTTTGTGGGTCGCAACGAGATTTTGAGCTGGGTCAATAACACGCTAGAGCTGTCGCTGAGCAAGGTGGAGGAGGCGGCTTCGGGGGCGGTTTACTGCCAGCTGATGGATGTGGTGCACCCGGGGATGGTATCCATGCACAAGGTCAGCTTCGACGCGAAGTCGGAGTATGAGATGATACAAAACTACAAGGTGCTGCAGGATGTCTTCAACAAGTTGAAGATCGGGCGGCATATCGAGGTGAGCAAGCTGGTGAAGGGGCGACCCCTGGACAACCTGGAGTTTCTACAGTGGATGAAGCGGTATTGCGATCAGATCAACAACAATCAGGTGAATTCCGCGTACAATGCGGCGGAGAGGAGGGAGGCGTGCAAGGGAGGGAAGGAGACTAACAGGCGGGCGCTGGGGATGGGCTCCAGTAGCCAGAGCAGCAGCAAGTCTGCATCTAGTGCGACTGTGAAGGCGAGTTCTGGTGCAGCCCGGCGGGTGACCACTGAGAACATGAACCCGAACATGAATGGAAATGGAAGAGGTGGCGGTTTGGCTGGAACGAATGTGAATGCGGCGAAGCACATGAAGGATCTTGGCAAGGAGCAGGTATTGAATGGGATCTCACCTTTTTGTCTCGTGCGTGCGATCACTTGCAACCATGTGTAACAAGTGAGATTGTGGTTTTAGGGGGGCCGGGTGAGAATGGGATCCTCAGGCATGGAATGGTTGGGATGGGTGGCTGCCCCTCAGGTGTCTGCTGTAAACGAGGATCACGTGAAGCAGATCACAGAGCTGAAGCTGTCGGTGGAGAGTCTGGAGAAGGAGCGCGACTTTTACTTCACGAAGCTGCGCGACATCGAGATTCTATGTCAAGCTCCGGAGCTGAACCACATACCGGTCGGTGTTCTGTGGCAAGCGCTGTTAATGTGTCGTGGTTGCACACAAGTGCATTAGGGCTTGTTTGTGCGGTTAGTAGATGTGATGGTCTCACTATTTTTGCGTTATTTCATCCGAGTTAGAGTGAAAGCGGTGGATGGTCATACAGTATTTGACGGTAGTTTTTGTGGTATTCGCACGGAGTGCAGGTTGTAAAGGCTGTGCAAAGAATTCTATATGCAGCAGAGGACGAGCCCTCGGTGATAGCTGAGGCGAAAGCCATGATGGAGGAATCGGATCGGGACATGCTCTCACCAGGGTCTCAAAACATGGACGATAATAGTGATTTTTTAGGTTAGTTCTGGCGACACTCTAGTATTCGCAGCCAAGGGATCAGCATACGAGTACCATATTGAACACATGGATGCCGTCTCGCGTGCCAGAGAGTTTCTCAGACGTTCACATCATTTCCTCCTGTTCGCAACGGCCTGTCTAGCCTTCCATCAGGCGTATTGATCTCGAATTTTGCTCATTTTCTATTTGAATTAGTGTAGTGTAGTGTAGTGTAGTTTAGTGTGATGGCCACGGGTGACCTTTAGACACGAGTTGTTGGCCTAGATCTCCGTTCAGAGGCTGCCGCTCTACCTAGTCGGCCAATAACAGGATAGACTCTGTAAAGAAATTGTACGGTAGAATTATGTGGCGTTTTCAGTCTTACTGTCCTTGATGGTTAGAGTCCTTGAAGGCTCCATGTTAAGAGCCGGACATGAGAAGATTGTCAAAGTTTGAACACTGGAAGGCTTGTTTCATCTTACTAGGGGGAGTTGTGTTAACTGCATTTGGGAGAATGGTTGCTTAGAGATTTGCATTGTAGAATTGTGATGGACGCCATTGGATTGTCGGATGTCGGGTTAATGTTCGGAATTTTTTTCTGAATTTGATTGTGTGCCATGTGTGCGGCAGTAATTTCGTCAGATGAGGATGGTTGCTTAAGTTCTGCAGAGTCAGAGAGTCTGTCGCGTTTTAGCTGTTTGGCCAGAGCATGCAATGATGAGTTCGTCAGTTTTGTATTTTATTATTTTAGTTGTGGACGTTCATGTGAAACCTGGCAACACAGATGTTTCGAGAGCCTATGATAGCTGGAGGTTGCGGCAAACGCTGCAATACTATTATAGAATCCCGCCTCTACAACCTGCACATGACCCGAGTGTGACGGGGATCTCAGTTCGCTTAGTTGGGACATGCAAAAACTTTCTTTTGTGGGCCTATGCTTTTGTGGTCGTTTGTCTGTTCGACAAGTTGGTATTGACATGCTGGTTTAAATGGTGCTTCCAAAAGCTCTTGTGACTTTCTTAGCGAGGACATGTAGGGGTGTAAAGAACATGCAGTCTACATACTATGCTTTTGCAGTTTCAACAACACTCGACTTGGCTTGATTGATAAACCGCTGACTTGGCTGGATTGAGATATTGGGCCTACCTAGATGCTTAGATCCACAACACGTTTGTTGGGTGGTGTGTGTGGGAAGGGCGGTATAACAGGGGACACACCACAGTGTTGCTTTCCACCGGCTGGGGCAGGGATGCCTAAATTTGGGAGTGGGTGTCAATTGGAGGCCAATGTAGCAACGCAAGGTAATGCTACGGACTAAGATTTAACATTAAATCTGCAAGATCGGTACCAAGAACACAAGCATACGTCATTCCTAAAACGGGATGAGGAGGATTGTTGCAGGAGAGGGGATGGTTAGAGGGGGAAGGGAAAGTGAGTGCACAGCTCAGGGAGGAGGATGGGCGTGTGGTAAGGACTCACCGTGCGGGGGAAGGAGAAGAAATGTGTGACAGCAGGGAATGGCACAGCGCGAGTGCAGCAGAAGGGAAGAGAGAGTGAGGGATGCTGGGTATGAGTGAATGCAGGCAGGCATGGGACTCTGGGAGGTGGTGGCGGTGGTGCCACTGCATTCCACAGCCCACCCCAGCCCACCAGATCCGCTTGGACTGCTGGATCCCGGTGGCAGGGATGTGGATGATATGTAGATGAACTGAAACATCCGTGAGCGGTTGGATGGGTTCTAGAATGAATGTTGTCTAAGTGAGCGAATGAGGACATGCTAACAGAAGGTAAAACTTCGGCAGCAGCACTGGAGCAAGGATGAAGGATGAAGAGCGTGAAATGGACGTGGCTTGAATCCCAACTTGGATTTAACTCATGCAATCACACAGTTTTCCCAATCACGTGGCAGAAAGTGCCTCGTTCTGACGTTTACTGTATATAATATGTGGTTACCAGCTAAAGTTAGATCTTGCTATTTTAGTTTTATTGTTGGTTTTTCTAAATATGCATTTTGTGGAAATGCCTTTAGGCTATAATTATTCTTTTTCTTAGGTAAGGTAACAAAATATATGGTAATAATTGGGTTTGGCAAGTTGGAACATGTAGGGTCACCAAGAACCAATCCCTAGACTAGGCATTAGGAAGGATGATTTTTGAAATTTATATTCATCCAAACAAAGATATTAGAGATGTCCAATAAATTTCAATTTTCCTTGTTTGATTTGGTTGTTCTTAATCAAAAAATGATGAGTACATTCTAAGAAAAGATGTAATGTTTCAAAATAATAGATTGCTCTCAAGTTGATGTTGTTAGTTAGACTTAGACTACTGACCTTTTTGATGTAAACCATTTCATCTATCATATAATAGAGACTTTCCACCGCATGAAAAGTAGAACCACTTATCAGAAGAAGGATTCTAGCACCTACTTGTTACTAGACCAACAAGAAGTGCTAGAATCTCTGCCTTAGAATCAATTCATATTGTTAATTCATTGGTTAGTAAGTGTATATGGGTTGAGCCTAAGAACTTGTTTGTAGAACTTGAATATATATAAATCTTAAAGTTGATAGAACTATAATATTATAAATTGGTTATTTTAAAGAAATACCAACATATCAATATATAAATAATTCCAATCTCTTATATTATTTTATATATTTGTGTATATATAATAATAATAATAATAATAATATAATTACAAGCTATTTTGTGGATATTATAACTTCTTAGATAACATTAATTTTAGTTAAATAAAATGATATATCTTAAATCAAAATTTTAAAAATTATCAAATGGTTGATAAATTCTAATTTCTCAAAATTTAGATTAATTATTAAATTATTTACAATATGTTATACTAGATAAAATTTTACTTTCTACTAAATACATTCCAATTCTTAAATTGCTGAAATCATAAGTAAATATTTTAAAAAATCAAATATATATAAATATAAATTTTAAGAGAAGTAAATAAAGATATTACATAATTATTTATAATATTTAATATAAATATAATAAAGAGATCTTTACACTTAGACAAGAAGATAAGAAGTCATAACTTTTTAATTCTTGGATTGGCTCAAATAAAAAAACTTCACTTAACTAGTTTTGTATTTAGAAAAACCAATCCAAAGGTCTTAAGATAAAAAAAAGATGAGATAGAATGTATTTTTTTTTGTACATTGCATGAATAGTGTGTTCCCATAAATTTGTGGTGGACCTACCAAAACTTAAAAAGTAATAGCAAAATCATAATAAATAATCATGTAAAAATTTAAAATTTAATAATATTCATAATTATTAGAATCAAGACATGAGCTAAGATATTTAGACTTATAACAACATAACAATTTAGTCCATTTTATAGCATCTTCTCACATTATACTATTTCTAAAGGCTAATGCTTTTAAAAGAGAGTTTTTCTTCTCCAAGCAAGGGATCTTTATAAAGCTATTGTACCATGGCTTTTCAAAGTGGGATTCTATATGTAAAGACTCTCTAAATAATTAGAATTATGCTCAATAATGAATGTAGTTGTAAAAAATTAAAAATAAAATAAAATATCCTTTTATGATATATATTATTGTAGTAGAAAATATTATTTAGAGATTTGTAATCTAACAAAGATTTAAAGTAGATAAAATTGAAATAGTCCTACAAGTGGTGTATTATGTTTAATCATTTTTATAGATTTTTTTAATATATTAAAAAATTTATTCTTTTGGTATTTTTTTTAAAATTATTGGTATTTATAAAAACATATTGATAATTATTTAGTATAATCAATATTTAATTTTTTTTTTATATATATAAGAAATTAAAATAAATTAAACTTATATTAATATAACTATAATAATCAATAAAAAATAAGAGAATATAGAATATTTCTAAAGAATCTGAAGCTTGTGGGATAAATATCTAAATTTTAGGATACTTTTATTAGTATTATGAAATATACATTATTGTAAGTAAAAACCAAAAATACAATTATTACAAAGTTTGAAATAATTTTAGATAATATGTAAGAAGTATTAGATATTATTGACAATCTAAGTAAAAAAAACTTATATTAGTTTTTTGATAATATTATCTCCTACACAAATTATCAATAGATCCAAATAAAATTAAAGTTGCTTTAACATAATTACTTCTAATAAATAGAAAACAGAATTAATATTTATATTAAATTATCAAATTTTACAAGATTTTTATCAAGACTAATTTTTTATATAGCTTGTTTTTTACATGTTTATTATATAAAGATTAATACAAATTAAAAATATTATAAATAAATTATTTATAAAATTAAAAATTAAAAGTTTATTATTAATTATTTATTTATGATTTTTTAGTAAGTTATTATATTATAAGAATTAATCCTTAAAATAGTCATCTTAAAAAATAATATTATAAATTAAAAATAAATAAAATATTTTATTTGATTACATTTTATTCTAGAAATATTTACAATTATTAAAATTAATTCCCAGATTTACACTAAAACTTTCTTTGTACTATTAATTCTTTTAAAGAATAAATATATTTTTTAAAAGATGTTATAAACATATTAATTTTTTATTATAATTATGATTATAAAGATCTTATAATTATAATTATTATTTAAATTACATAAATCTTATAATTATAGTTGTTATTAAAATTAAAAGGATCTTAAATGAAATATTAAGTTGTATTTTAAATTATCATTAAGTACTCTAAAAATTATCTTTTTTAAAATTTTATTCTTATTTTAAATAAACATAAAAAATATTTATATTTATATTTATTTTTTATTTTTTATTTTTTATTTTTAAAAAAATATTTAGAACCAAAAAAAGATAATATAGTATATAATTAAATATATTTTAGAAGTCTAAAAAATCTTCTATTTGTTTAACAATGATATTATTAAAATTACTATTTTTTTCAAGGACATAAATCTAAACAAAATTCAAGAGACAATGTACTTATGTATTATTAAAGAATGGAGAAAGTAAGGAGAAAAGATATAGATATAAGACATAAAAGAACTAAAATGACTATTGCCAAATATTAAAAAGCTGGAGAGTCTTGAACTAAGACTAAAATATAAAAAAAACATTGACAAGATTAAGGATGGCCTTGCATTTGTCTCAAAATATATTAACTACCAAGAAGGCCTTCTAGAAGCTTCCTAAGGACCACAAGACTTGTGGCCCAAGTGTCAAGTTGTAGGTTGCTTCCAATATAACTTTCTAAAAGTAAAAAACTTATGAAACAAGTTTTGATAGCCACATGGCATATATATAAAAATCTAAAGATCCAATCCATATCTAGCGAACTTCTTTGAAGTTTCTTAAAAAAAACATTAGCTACCTAACATACTTTATTCACTTCTACTTATTTCTATTTATTTAAGTAATGTAAGCATCCATTATAATTTCTAAATTAGGTTTCTAAAGTTTTAAATTTAAATTAATTTTTAATTAATAAATATTATATATATATATATAAATTAAATTTATTTATAAAATATATTTATTTATAAAGTATTAATTTAAAAAACTTATAGATATCAAGAGGATTTTTTTGTTTTTGTTTTTATTTTTATTTATTTTTAATAAGATCAATATAAATTATACATAATTATTCTAAAATAAAATTATTGAAAAAGTTTTAAAAATTTCAATTGGCATCTTAGATATTTTAATTTTTATTATTTTTATTATTTAATAATATTTTTTTATATATTATAATTTAAATTTTTTTTAAAAAAAATTTTAACTTAAAAGATTTCAATTAGTTTCAATACATGATTGAATAATAAAATAAGCATCTATTGAATTTTAATTGATAGTTTTATGTAGGATATTTTTAATTTTTATTTAAAATAAAAATTAATATATTTTTTAAATTGATAGAAAGTAGTTATTATAGACATGATTCTAAAAAAAATCTTAAAAAGATAATATATTCATAGATAATAAAGATAAAAAAAATAAAAAATAAAAAAATAAGTATGTTTAAAAAGTAAAGAAACAATAAAACAATTATAATCAATTACAAAAAATTAGAGGTTCTTGAACCAAGATTGAAATATAAGAAAAGTATTGATAAGAATAAAAATAGTCTTAGTCTTACTTCTATATATATTTGCTAAGAAGGTGGTCATGTGGAAGCTTTTCAAAAATTTATTAAGAATACAAACTGAAAGAAGATGCATAAATTAGTGAAATCTATGTCAAAAGAAAATGACAAAATAAAAATAAGAAAGTATATATATTCAAGAAGAAATTGGAATGGCTATTGTCAAAGATTAGAAAATACAAAGACTCTTGAACTAGACTAGAAGCAAGAAAGGAGTTGACAAGAGCGAAAAAGGCTTCACTCTTGTCTCTATATATATTATCTACCAAAGAATTATGTGGTGGCATTCTATAGGACCTCCAATATGTGTGGAATTTGTAAAATATGTGTTAAACTTGTAAGACAAGTTTCTTAAATGTATACCACATATTTAGCTTGTTTTACAAGCTACCAACATATATGACATATGGCTAATTTATTGGCCAAGTTTCTAATCTATTAATCACCTATAGATATGTATAAAGACAAAATTGTATCTACGAAGCTTATAAGAAGCTGCTTTAAAAGATATTATCAAATTAATTTATTTTTAATTACTTCTATCTATCCATATTAACTAGATAATTATTGGAATAAATCTTATGTTTGTAAAATTATTCCCCCTTCTAGGAATAAGTTCCATAAAAAACACTGATTACATATTGAAGAAGTCTAAGATACGTCAAATAGTGTTTATCACATATTTTGATCTCTATTTCTATTGAAGATAGTTGATAGGTCTTTTTAGCTATTGATAGTATTCCATACTAAGGCAAGAGGATCACCTTAATATTTGATCATTATTGAGGTTTTTATAACTTCTTTTAAAGAAAATATTTGGAATATCATTAAAAATAATTCCTACCTCTAAAAGTATCATCAACTATCGAGAATCTCTTCTAAGATCATGATACCAAATACGTTGTATCTTATCATCAATTCAAAAAAAAATATGTCATTCTTGAAGACATTTATTTCTATTCCATCATCTTGAAGGTTCTGATGGTCATAATGTCTCATTTGGTAAGTCAGCAAACGATAGCTCTTAAGTTGAATTTGCTAGTTGTTGATTCTTCATGTCTTTGGTGGTAAAAAATTCAAAAAAATAGAAAACAATGATACAAGATACAATAGAAAACAATGAAATTTCTATTGAATCTATTTTCTTTTATAACAAAGATCTTTTTGACTTTTTATCTTAATTTTGATGGATGTCGTTGATGAAATGCATTGATTTTTGTTGATGTATTTGATAGATTTCTAGATGGCTCCCATGTGTATTTACTAATATTATATCTACGTCAATATATAAGATGTTCTAATTGATTTTGACATTGCCTTGAATCTAAGACCTCTTCCACCTCAAATTTTTTATTGTTCTCTATTTCTACAAGAGGCGGTGGTATTTGTCTTCTTCCTTATATATCTATTATCTTGTATGACTAAAATAGTGACATGTAGAATACAAAATGGATCTTCATAGATTTTAATAGATATAATCCATAAATAATTTAATTAATCTGTTTACAAATTAGAAATGATCCAAGCTTATAATAATCCAACTTATCACAAGAATGAATAGTCTTGATATTACAACAAAGTAACCATACTTTATTGCCCATGTAGAATTGAGGTTCTTTCTTGTAATAGACATTTGCATTGATTTTTTTATATTCTTGAGCTTCCTTTAATTATGATTTTATTGTTGTATGTAGCTTTAACAACCAATTTGCCAATATATTATCTAATTTGATAATATTTTATAAAAAAGCTTTCTAAAAGCTTCATAAATGCGGAATCACCTTTATACATGTTTATAGGTGATTGATAGATTAAAAACTTGGCCAACAAGTTAACCACGTGTTGCACATATTGATAGCTTGTGGAACAAGTTAGCCATGTGTTGCACATATTGGTAGCTTATAGAACAAGTTAAGTAAGTGGCGTATATGTAAGAAACTTATCTTACAAGTTTCACATATGTCTTATAAATTAGATACATGCTGGAGGACCTATAGAATGTCGCCATTTAGTTCTTAGATAAATAGTATATATAGAGACAAGAATAAAGGCTCCTTCACTCTTGTCAATTCCTTTCTTGCTTCTAATCTAGTTCAAGAGTCTCATGTATTTTCTAATCTTTGACAATAGCCATTCTAATTTCTTCTTGAATATACATACTTCTTTATTTCTATCTTGTTATTTTCTTTTGATATAGTTTTTACTAACTTATGCATCTATTTTAGTTTGTGTACTTGAAAATTGACAAAAATAAAGATTACAATATCAGAGCTGTCTTTTTTTATTAAGAGTAGATTATCCCTTTTTCTTGATAAGACATAAGCATATTAGAAGTTGTGGATTATCCACTTCTAAACTAATATTGTTTTTAGAATTTTTCTTTGTTCTTTGAATATTTTATTTTATAGTAAAAGTAGATACTTTCTTCCCTTTCTATCATAGCAGAGCTTGTTGAAATGAAGAGTACAATGGCACAAATACAAGAACAAATGAGAGAATTAATGCTTGTAATGCATCAATTCAATGCACTACTACAAGGAACAACAAGATTAGCAAGAAGTAAAGATATAGAGATGATTCAAGCTGCTTCAAGCCATACCACTTCAGCTATGATTGAACACCATTCAAGAGTAAAAAAATCAAAAATTAATTTGCTAGAGAAGTTTGATGGCATCAGATCTAAATTTTGAAGATTCATCAATGAAGTACAATTGGCAATTGAACTTCAACTTCAAAGCTATCCAATCCAAGGATTACAAGTCAGATTTATTGAAATACTATTGTGAAGCTCTGTTTTATCATGGTTTTCATCCTTTCTTGAACGATGTTGTCGTATTGTAATTACTTTACAGTATGTAAAATCCACTCAAAATATATAATATATTTATAGATTTAGATATGTGTTAGAATAGTTAGTAAAGTAAATTAAAAGGAGTTGGTGTAAGAAAATTTATTTTAGATTTTTACTTAGTTTGGTTATGGCTTTTAAATTATATAGAATTTAAATATTTAGTATGAAGCCTTGAAAGAAGGTAGGAGCCTAAGGATGAAAATTTAAGCTAATAGGAGGCTAATTGAGAGGGATGAAATCAAGGCATGGTCGGATGAAGGCAAAGAATGGAGAACTTCATCCCTATTGGTTGAATACCATGTCCAATGGACTTTGAGGAGACTGCTTGCAATCTTAACAAGGATTTTGGCAACTTCAAGGAAGCTATTTGAAAATCACAGACTAGGATTAGAAAACTTTTTTATGGGGCTACAATTTTGGTTTAAAAATTGAGGGATTTGGAGTTTTTATGAAGGGAGAGTAGGTGATTGAAGTTAGGGTGTATAAATTGTACCAATTGTCATTCTTTTGAGGATTCAAGGAATTGTATGTAAGCTTTTGGAAATCGGGTGGTGTGACTATAGAAGTGATTTTAAGCTCTACATCTAATATGGAAGAATTATTACATTTGGAGTTCTAAACAAGGAGATATTGGGAATCAAAGACAGCAGATTGAATTCCAAGGCAGTAAATAGGCCGTTTTGTTGATAGTGATGGGATTTGTCATATCTTGAGTTTCTGGATGAATTTTTCTTTCAAACTTTTTAAGAAGGTGTATTATTATTTTTAAAAGCTATACATTAAAATTTTATAATATTTAAACTTTTAGATTGTGAGATATAAAGAATTTAATATACAAGTGTTTGTAAACAAGGGTTTGAAGCTACTACTAGGATTTTGACAATATCTAAAGATTGGTATTGAATCAATGGTTGAAATTTGTGATAGTTGTGAAGAATATATTAGTACTTTATATAAATTTTTAGTGGATTTTGACTATTGAATTAAAAGTTATGGATTATTGAAGTTTGGAAAAAATTCCCTTCTTACGGGAGAATGAGGGTTTTAGAATATTTCTTATGTTTTGAATGGTTTAATGAAATAAGACTTATTTATTGGATGTAATAGCCTTATAAAAAAAACTTTTATATAAATTTGGGAGTTTTTTAATACTTAGATCTTCATTGAATAATTAGTAGTAGCTAAAAGCCTAGTGCTTTCTTGAGGCAAATTCTCTCAACCACGACAACTTGATCTAATATTGGATAATTTGGAGGCATTTTTAGTAGAGTTTTGATCTATACATGAAAAATATGATGTAATTTGTGTCGCAACTAATAAGATTTGCATCTTGTGACAAAGCAATCAATCAATGACATTATATGCTTCACAATTCTAACAATTAACAACTGACATCAAATAGGATGATGCTGTATTTATTAGCCAATTTGCCTATGGATTACAATATGAGGTAAAGAAATTAATGTTCAACTTATCTGATCCTCAGATATTGAGTCAAACAATTGATTTTGTTGTAAAGTGTGACAATCAACTTTTTGAATTTTGATCTGAAAATTGCAGAAGGCAATCTCAATGTTATTATAATACAATGGCAACATCAACGTCTTTTTTATACGTACATTAAGAAGTAGAAGACATGTAAATTGATGCCATTGGGGTGAGAATCTTAGCCCTAAGAAACACTAGATCTTTTGTGCCTTTAGTTAATCAAGTGCAAGATGAGATCCATAAAAGTTCATAAAATTTGAAGAATTTACATAAAAATAACATACTTTGTGAATCCTAATCTATTCTGCTTTTAGAGACCTATCCTCACTTTTGCTCATAAATCCTAGGATATCACATCAATTAAAGCAAAATTTGGACACAAGCTACTTAAGGAAGTAAAGAAGCAAATCTTAGAAATATTTTGATCATAACTATTGTGGTTAGGAAGAACCACGTTGTCAAAGTTATCCCTTCTTGCAGCCTTCAATTTTGGACCCCCTTTGCTTTACTTCTTCATTTCTCTTTATTAAAGAAGACCTAAGTGCAAAGATTTGGTAGACTTGTAGTTTGTTTTATGTTGTAAACACCTTCAAATTAATGCTTCAAAAGTCCTCTCCAAACTTAAGTTATAGGCTTCATTCTTCTTCTTTAATTTTGCCTTTTAACAACTCTAGATCCAACCACAATTTTCTTCATAACACCTTGAATATAATTCCAATGGCAATCAATTTTTTACACAATCTAATAGACTTATATATCTACAAATCTTGTCATGGACATACTTTAAGCCACTATTAGAACTTTCGGTAGTCTTCTAGAACCTTCCATAGCTTTCTAAAATCTTTTAGAATCTTTTAGAACCTTTTAGAATCTTCTTCAACCTTCCAAGACCTCCCGTAGACTTTTTAGAGTCTTCCAAAATCTTCCTCAAACTTTTAGAATATTCTAAGATACTCTTAAGACCCTTTAGAATCTTCTTCAATCTTCCAAGACCTCCCATAGACTTTTTAGAGTCTTCTAGAATCTTCTTCAAGATTCTAGGATATTCTAAGATACTCTTAGAAGGTCCAATAGGACATGAGGCCTCATAATATAAATAAGAGGTAAGACTAAGAAGTACCTCAATCTTGCCAACACAAGTCTTGGAATAATCCAGAGTGTTGCCTTCTTCCTGATATTAATCCATTTTCTTATTCTTGATTTAGTTCTTATTCTTGTCCATCCAGTTCTTTGTTCTTAAAGTTACGCGGTTCTAATTTCTCTTAGTTCTTACTAACTTCACATCTCAAGATCCTCGATATGGAAGAAGATCAATACATAATTGTCGTTAGATTCGATATAGAGAGCTAATAATTCTCTTCAAGATACTATTGCGTTCTAATGGAGTGCGGACTACCCCCCTCTAGATTGATATGTTTACTTGTTGTAGTTGATTTTTTTTTTGGAAAGAGTGGATTATCCCTTTCTTAAGTTATATCACTACATTTTAGAGGTTGCGAATTACCCTCCTCTTAAACTAATTATCTCAAAGTATTCTTTTTAATATAGAAAATACTAACGGCTTATTGATTTTTTTTTTTTTAAGATGGAAATAGATCAGGTTAATGGAGGTGCATCCTCACAAACAGAGAATAGAGTGGCAACACTTGCAGATCTTCGAGCCCTATTGGATACAATACGAGAAGAAATGACATTCTTCTGCAATCCAAGAAAAGAATCACAAATGGAACAAGTATCTGAAGAAACTAAGCGAGAGATTTATAACTTACAACAAGAGATTATTTGATTAAGAGAAGCAAACAGTAAACAAGCTATGCTCACTTCTCTAGAAGTTCCAAGGGTTGTCATAAAAGAGCCAAAAGCTAATATGCCTAACAAGTCTGATGGAACAAGATCCAACTTTCGAGGGTTTGTACAACAAGTGCGACTTTACTTACGACTATATCCATCTCGTTACCTAGATGGATTCATTCAAGTCGCTTTTGTGGGCACCCTTTTATCAAAAAGTGCTTGATCATGGTTTGCGCCACTATTGAAAAAGAATTCTGTGATCTTGCATAACTTAGAAGCTTTTATGGAAAGATTTATTATTGCATTTGGAGACAGTGATCGAGAAAGAGTGGCAGAGAGGAAGATCCAAAATCTACAACAAAGCCAACGTTCAGCTACAATTTATGCCACAGAATTTCAACAACTTACTTGTGATCTTCATTGGAATGATAAGGCTTTTATGACTCAATTTCATTATGGCCTAAAAAGGACGATGTAGAAAAGAATTTATTGATCACGATGCGAAGAGTTGAAAGCTTAGAGGAATTCATAGCTCAAGCTATTACTTGTGACAATCGCCTATTTGAACTATGACAAGAAAGACAATCAATTTTCAGCAATACCTATCAAGGTACGACTGCTACATCTTCAAGAGTATTGAAAAAGCCATTAACATATCCTAAACCTATGCAGATTGATACGACTCAATTCAAGCCATTAACACCAGCGGAAAAGACTAGACGTCGGCAAGAGAATTTATACCTGTATTGTGGAAGATCCAATCATAAGGTAGCAAATTGTCCAAATAAGTCTAGAGAATTCAAGGCACAAGGTATGATATCCAAATTAGAATGATCAAAAAACAAAGACATCTAGCCACAATAAGAACTTTGAGGTTGGATACCCCCAAATCTAAAGTACTAGAAAAATGTCTCTTTTTACCTCCGAATCCAACATCTTGTTTTATACTTCATGTATATATAAGAACCTTGAAACAAGAAATTTCTGCTAAAGCCCTTTTAGATACTCGAGCCTCAGCATGCTTCATGGATAAGGATTTTGCAACCAAACACAATCTACTACTTATAAAGAAGATCCATCTTGCACCAGTTGAAGTCATTGATGGACAAAACCTTGCATCAGGAGATGTTGTTGAAGAAATCCAACCGTTGGAAGTGATACTAGGAGATCAAGTATCACAAATTATTTTCAACATCATTAGATGTCCGAAAAATCCTATTATCATTGGACTTCCTTGGTTTGAGCTACATAATCCTGATATTGATTGGAATACATGGAAGATTTTTTCAAGATCCACACATCAAAAGAAAAAACGAGATACTATTCTATTCCTTAAAGCTAAAGCATTTATGCAAGTAGCAAAAAAGGAGATGTATTTGCATTGTATGCTATCCCAATGAAAGATCAAACGGAGCAACTAAAGCAAGAAATTCCTAATCAATATCACGACCTGGAAGACATATTTGAAAAAAAAAAAGCAGACATATTACCCAAACATCGTCCTTATGATTGTGCAATCGAATTACAAGATGGAACTCAACCTCCATTTGGTCCCATTTACAATCTATCACAAATAGAGCTTACAGCCTTACGAGAATATGTTGATGAAAATTTAGCCAAGAATTTTATTCAACATTCAAAATTGCCTGTTGGAGCTCTTACATTATTTGTGAAAAAGAAGGATGGTTCCTTACGTATGTGTATTGATTATTGAGGTCTGAACAAGGTAACTATAAATAATCGCTATGTATTACCATTAATCTCATGATTATTGGAACAATTAGGATAAGCAAAGATTATTACAAAGATTGATTTGAGAGGCGCCTACAACCTAGTCAGGATAAAAGAAGGAGATCAATGGAAGACAGCATTCCATACAAGGTATAGACATTTTGAGTACAATGTTATGCCTTTTGGACTTACAAATGCACCTGTAGTCTTCCAACATATGATGAATGATATCTTACGAGAATACTTAGATGACTTTGTAGTCATCTACTTGGACAATATCTTGATCTTTTCTAAGAATGAAGAAGAGCATGAATATCATGTACGGAAGGTATTAAAGAAACTACGAGAAAGTGGATTATATACCAAATTGGAGAAATGCTCTTTCTACCAACCATTAGTGGAATTTTTGAGATATATTGCTTCAAAAAATGGGATTTTCATGGATCCAAAGAAGATACAAACTGTTATGGAATGGAAACAACTATCATCAATTAGAGATGTACAATATTTCTTGGGATTTGTAAATTTCTACAGAATCTTCATCAAAGATTATTCTAAGATTGCGGCTCTATGAACACGATTTACAGGCAAAGACAAATTTATTTGGGATGATAAGGTTGAAGAAGCATTTAAGAAGCTAAAAAAATCTTTTACCTCTGCTCCTATACTTGTCTATGCAGATCCAACAAAACCATTTATTCTGGAAATGGATGCCTCAAATTTTGCATTGAGATCTATACTCTCTCAAACTGGTGATGATGGTCAACTACATCCAGAAGCATTCCGCTCTAAAAAATTTTCAGCTGTAGAGATTAATTAAAAGATCGATGACAAAGAATTATTGGCAATTGTTGATGCTTTTGAAGAATGGTGCCATTTGTTGAAAGGAACTCAACACAAGATCATGATATATACCGACCACAAAAACTTGGAATATTTTATAAGTGCTCGAGTTCTAAATCGTTGACAAGCACGATAGAGCATGTTATTATCTTGATTTGATTTTATAATTACATATTGTCCAGGAAAACTTCAAAGAAAACCAGATGCCCTTTCTTGACAATCATATCTTGTATCAAGAATAGGAGATATTGTATTGGATCAACAAAAATCAATCATGTTGAAGCCGTCCAATTTGGAGTTAAAGACAGCGACGATATCTATGTATACAGATACAACTCTCAAGATAGAAATCTAGAAAGCAATGAAGATAAATCCATTTATAAAGAACATCCAACAACATTTAAAAAATGTACATGTGGAAGAAAATAATAATTTCAAATTTGAAGATGGATTATTATATCTAAAGAATCTTTTATATGTTCTTCCAAGATCTACAAGACTTTAAATCCTTCAAGCTCGACATGACCTTCCAGCAACTAGACACTTTGGCTTCAATAAGACCTTGGAATTGATATCAAGAGACTATTGGTGGCCTCAAATATAGAAATTGGTAAAAAAATTCATCCAATCATGCAAAATTTGTGCGTGAACGAAGATTTCAAGATACCAATTATATGAACTTCTGCAATCCCTTCCAGTTCTTAAAGACCCATGGCAATCGTTATCTATGGACTTCATTACAAACCTCCCAATTTTGAATGGAAAAGATTCAATTTTTGTGGTGGTAGACCGTCTTACTAAGATGGCATACTTTATCCCGTGCAACAAGACTATTTTCGGAGAAGAAACAGACAAGCTTTTTATTGATAATATTTATCAAATACATGGCCTTCCAATTGATATTATTTCAAATTGAGGACCACAATTTGTATAATCAAACTTTTGGAGAGGATTATTTCGACTTTTAAAGGTCAAGATCAATCTCTCATCTGCTTATCATTGTCAAACTGATGGTCAAACAGAACGAGTGAATCAGATTTTGGAACAATATCTTCGTTGCAGTATAAATTACCAACAAGATAATTGGGCGGACTTTCTACCATTGTCTGAGGTTGCATACAATAACTCCAAACATTCTTCAACAAAATAAACTCCATTCTTCTCAAACTATGGATATCACCTTAGAGCAGATCCATTCCAAATTGAAGATGTGGGAAGCCCTGCTGTAGAGAATCAAGCTTCTTATTTCAAAAACCATCCATGAAGAACTAAAATTCCAATTATAAATAGCCCAAGATCGATATAAAGACTATGCAGACATTCATCGCAAGAACCAACCAAATTTCACAATAGGAGATTGTGTCTAGTTACTTCGACGAAATATACAAACAAATCGACTATCACAAAAATTAGACTATCAAAGACTTGGACCTTTTACAATTCTACACCAAGTAAATCCAGTAAATTTTCGTCTCAAACTACCAAGGAGCATGCACATTCATCCAATCTTTCATATCTCGCTTTTAGAAACCTAATATAAATCAAATATTGCTAGAAGAACTATTCCACCACTAGCTCCAATTGAAGTCAATCAAGAGATTGAATACAAGGTGGATGAAATATTGGATTCACATATAAGATATGGACGATTAAAATATTTCATCCATTGGAAGGGCTATGGAGTTAGCGAAAGAACATGGGAACTCTCAGATAACTTTAAAAATGCACCTAAGAAGGTTTGCCAATTCCATGAATAATATCCTAAAAAATCCAGATTCAATGGTCATTAAAGATTTCATGGACAATAATATCTCTTGGCTGCTTAATGACGCTTCCTATCAACAACAAAAGACTAATATAAAAAGAGGAGAGCCATGCCGAGACTTGCACTTGTATTTTTCTAGGATAGAATAGATCTTGTTAGAAGCTTATTAGTTATCATGTCAAATCTTTGCGTTTCAAGGAAATTGTAGGAACAAGAGTCAGAAGACTCTTTTGGCATATAAGCGGCTGGAGAATCATTGCAACTTTTACAATCTGCTAACTTTGAAGAACATGGACAAGATGAAGAAGGAGTATCCTAATGTCAAGTAAGGCCATCCTTGGAGTCTTTAGAGATATGGCCTCATCACAAAAATCTTGATTCAAATGCTTGAGCTTTGATAATACTCCTCGAAGTTGGAAGGGTGATTCCAGGTGGACCAGAAATTATGTTTGGACGATGTTTTGAAGGTCACAACGAAGAACAAATTCTTGGATGGAATGTTGGTTTAACAGAGGTTATATCTGGAGGTCATCGATGCCATCTCAAGGGTCCTGTTGAATCGATAATCAACGAATAAAAGAAGGAATATGTTGCTTCTCTACTCCGACGAATTCTAGAATTTTTACGCATATGATTTGATTATCAAATTGCTTTGGCTCCTTGTGAAACTCGTCGCTAGAAGGGAAGATGATGTCATGGACATACTTTAAGCTACTACTAGAACTTTTGGTAGTCTTCTAGAACCTTCTATAGCTTTTTAGAATCTTTTAGAATCTTCTAGAATCTTCCTCAATCTTCCAAGACCTCCCATAGATTTTTTAGAATCTCCCAAAATCTTCTTCAAATTTTTAGAATATTCTAAGATACTCTTAGGACCATCTAGAATCTTCTTCAAACTTTTAGAATATTCTAAGATATTCTTAGGACCCTCTAGAATCTTCTTCAACCTTCCAAGATCTCCTGTAGACTTAATCTTTTTATTTTAACACATTCTTTTATGTCTTTCATACTATATTTTAATTTACAACGCGACAACGCTATCTTATGTTGTGAAGTTTTACTTGACAATGCTCCGAGTACCTGATTGTGGAAGATAAAAAAGAAATATGCAACAGTAACTAGTCCTAACCTCTCTAATCAATCTCTAAATAATCCTTAATTAAATCTTAATTAAATCCTAATCAACCCTGATCAAATCCAAACAAATCCTAAAATAAATCCTAACAAAACCCTAGTCAATCTTTGTCAAATCTTAACAATCCTAAAACAAATTCTAATTAAATCCTAATCAATCCTAGTCAAATCCTAATAAATCCTAAAATAAATCCTAATAAATCTTAAAATAAATCTTAATTATATTCTAGTCAATCTTAGACAAATCCTAATAAATCCTAAAAAAAATCTTAACTAAATCCTAATCAACCTTGGTCAAATTCTAACAAATCCTAAAATCCTAGTCAATCTTGGTCAAATCTTAAAAAATCCTAAAACAAATCTCAACTAAACCTAAAATAAACCCTAACTAAATTCTAGTCCATCCTAGTCAAACCCTAATAAATCCTAAAATCCTAGTCAATTCTGGTCAAACTTTAATAAATCCTAATAAATCTTAACTAAATCTTAAAATAAATCCTAACTAAATTCTAGTGAATCTTGGTCAAATCTTAATAAATCCTAAAATAAATCCTAACTAAATCTTAATCAATCTTGATCAAATCCTAATAAATCCTAAAACAAATCCTAACAAATGCTAAAACAAATTTTAACTAAATCCTAATCAACCTTGGTCAAACCCTAATAAATCCTAAAATAAATCCTAAAATCCTTGTCAACTTAGGTCAAATCTTAACAAATCCTTATAAACTCTAATTAAATCCTAGTAAGTCCTAATCCTAATGAAATCCTAATCAAACACTAAATCCTAAATCCAAATCCTAAATCCAAATCCTAAATCCTAACCAAATCCTAACAAAGCCCTAAGCAATTCCTAAGGCAATTTTAGAATCTCAATAACTATTGATTAAACTATCGATCTTGCTTAAGAATTTACACACTCCTTAAAAATTAAGTTGGCAGCAAGCATATAAAATTTGAAGAGGATCAAACTTACTAGCAAGAAATTCAATCCAAAATTTCAATCAAGTGTTGGCCGGTCTTCTTCTCCTACCTTAATGCCGATTGTCTAGTGCCAATATTTCCTTCTTATATTGTTAAATTGCTTCCAGATTTCACATGCATGTAGGTATAAACCAAGTTCACCCACCCTTAATTGCGTTTAATAGTCAAGTGGATTTACTTCACTTATATGTAGGTAAGGTAGTTCTTAATAGTTATGTTCACATATTTATTTACATTAATAAATATATATATACATAAATATATATATATATATATATATATATATTTTATATAATTAATCACACACAAGTCATCTCACTAAACTCCAAGCAATGGACATTTATTTCATATTAATTGTCAAAATATTTCATTACTAAGTCAGTCCTCATTAAAGGCTAAAATAACACCTATAGATCCTTTAATACTAATTTAACCATGTATATTCCATTACTACATCTTAAGAGCTTTCCATAGACATAAAATTCATGTAAAACGGTTAAGAATTACAAAAGTTATGAGACCTCAAAGTTTTGTGATATTTATTCATCCATTTTTACATCCAATTTATTAATTTTCATTCATCCTATAACATTCATTCATTTTAAGTTTTTTCATCTAAAACCTTCATCTAATATTTAATTTCATCCATCTATCATTGTCATGCTTCCATCATCCATTCATCCACTAGTACATTCATCCAACTTCAATCGCACGTACAATTTATCTTCAAGAAAAATTAGAATTATGTGTCTAGATTTTGAAAATTTCTAACTAATTCAATTTAACTTGGAATTCAACGTGCTATACACCATTGGAAAGCTAATCCAATGTACTACGAGATAAAATATCAAAATTGTATAATAAACTCACTTTGCTCCATCGGCCTTGCTCTAGCAGCCACCATTTACAAACTCACCAAAATTTGTAACTAAACTTTGAAAATTGATAAGTCATTCAATTTTTTTCCAAATTTTACAATTAAGACATTTTTATAAATTTATTGAAGTTTCTTATGAGGAAAAATTATCAACTAAGCTGCCAGACCTTACCTCAGACCCACAGCCCCGGAACAACACACATAGGTAGTAACCGCAACCTAGCTATATTCTAATCTTTGAAAAATCATATCTCACTCATTTTTTAACTAAATTACATGTTCTAAATAGCTTAAGAAAGTCACTAAAAAGATCTACTAGGAAAAATATACAAACCAAAGATATAAACTTATACCAAGATGCCAAATCAGATCTAGTCGCCGCTACCCGAATCCATACTTCAAAATCTTCTTCATCCTTGAAAATTCATAACTTCATATACACACCACCAAATCACAAATGGAAAATGGCTTTAGAAAGCTAGAAGAGAGATATATAAAGAAAAAATATTGAATCTTTTATTTAACATTAAAACATGGCCTATTGGCTGACAACAACCGAGGAGGTCTCACACCTCAACTCCAACACAACAAAACCTTCCCAATTATATTCTAAGAGACTAAAAGAGGCAAAAACATCCACAAACACCCACACACATCTACACACGCCTCCTCAAAGAGAGAGATTCCAGAGCAAGAAGGAAAGAGAGAGAGTGAAGGGAAGGGAGGGGCGGCCATCTAAAGCCACCCCTTCAAATCCTAGCCTCCAAGCCTCCAAAGTCAAAGGAAGAACCCTAAATGGCCCCCCTTTTGATTTTTTATCCAAATGGCTAACTTTTCTACTACACAAAGGGCTGATCTTCTTTTACCACTCCCCTTTTCATCCTTTCTACTTATTTCTAACTCCAAAAATTATCTACCAATGGTCTCCTTGACTCTCGCTTGATAATTCTTCATTTTTTTTTTTTTTTTTTTTTTTTTCCAACACAATTTTATAAAAGCTTTTACAAAATTGGCTCTATGGCCTTCAACATACCTATCAACTAATTTTATAAAAAACTCACACAATTCTTTCATACTTTACCAAGTCTAACTCTCAATGGTAAAAATCCACATCTTTTAATAAAAATAATTCTAACTCACTAATTCTCTTAAAAATTCTTACAAATCCATATTTTTTTTATCTTCTAATATTTAAATAAAACTATTTCTAACAAAAAAAGATATGTAGTAAATTAAGTCTTCTACATACACATACAAATTTTACTCCAATCCAACTAGTAGATTATTAGAAATCTTGGAAAATCTCAATTTCCAATTTTTGAGATCCTAATCAACATAAACTTCAATAATCTTTGATTGAATTGTTAGATCAATCTCAAATTTTGTAGCACTCTACAAATACAATTGTATACACCAATCCACAAAATATCACCTATAGATCTATAACCAATCTCATAGATTGCTCAAAAATATAAATCCCAATATATTTTACAAAATCAGAGTCATCAAAATCAACCTTGATTTTGCAAAGCCATTACAAAAAAATTATCAACTCAAATCACTCCCAACTTATGCTCAAAGAAAGATCCACTAGTTTGCTCTTTTATTCCACCTTGCAATCTGCAAAAAATCCCTCGATCCGCCATAAGCATGCGGTTTTGTGCCTCAGGGTTAGATTCTAACCCTAGCTCATAATTGGTCCTCTCTGGATATCTATTTTGAGATTTTTGTGATAAATTTTTCTAAAACTTATTTTCAACTCTTTTCTAAAGATGCCTATATTATTTATTTTTCTAATCTACTTTGTTTTGCCTTATTTATGGCCATACAAAGCAATTAGAAGTCACTTCTACAAAAGACAATATTAATACCTTTTGATTTTTTTCTACCTCCTTCTCTATTATTTTTCTAAGATAATTTTCTCAAATATTCTCATTTGAGCTTTTTTATAATATAATTAATCATTTCTTCTTTCACCTAATGGTCATATCACTACATGATAATACGGTACATTTTAAACCTCTTTTTGAAGAAGAAAAGATTTGTTGTCATGAAGAAAGATTGTGTTTATAATACGGAGAACCTAAGCACAGTGCTCAGTATTGTCCAAAAAAATGACGTAACTATAAAATGAGGAGTATGGCTATCAATATGTTGGAAAACGAGTTTGTCCAACTATAATAGGGACCATACAGCTAGAATCTTGTACAATTCTTAATAAAGGTCCTATCTTTTCCTTAGAAATCCTTTCTTTGTTTTATAATAGATGTCTATTAGGAACCTAAAAATCACAAAGCCTCTGCTTTATTAGATTTAGGAGCCTCAACATATTTTTTAGATAATTTTTTTATTAAAAGTCATAAAATATCTTTAATACAAAAAACTAAATCCATACATATAGAAGTCATAGATGGTCACTTGTTATCTTTTGAAGATGTTATTCATGAAATCCTTCCTATAAATATAACAATGGATGGTCATAATAGTTGTGTAATCTTTAATATAATTAAATCTTCCTCTAATCCAATCATTTTAAATTTATCATAGCTAAAAAAAAATATAATCCTCGAATAGATTAGATTTCTTGTAGACTTGACTTTTTTCAAAGTATTAATAAGAGTCGCGTAAATCAAGTAATAAATTATAAGCCTAATATAGTAAAATTTGTATTTATAGATATAATTTTTTTTATGAATGAAGCAAAAAAAGGATCATCTTTTGTTATTTATGCTACACCCATTTTTGATGGTGGAAGGACTTCAAGTGGCATTTCAAGCCAATATCAAGATTATGAAGATGTTTTTGAAAAAAAAAATGCAGATATTCTTCCAAAGCATTGTCCATATGATTGCTCAATTAATCTCAAAGAAAAAACTTAGCCTCCATTTGGACCGATCTACAGTCTATTTTAGAATAAATTGGCTGAACTCAAGAAATATATTAATGAGAACTTGGTGAAGAATTTCATATGCCATTCAAAATCTCCAATAGGAGCTCCCATCTTGTTTGTAAAAAAGAAAGATGGGTCACTACAGATGTGTGTAGATTATTGAGGATTCAACAAGATTACCATCAAAAATAGATATTCTCTACGTTTGATATCTCGACTTCTTGATCAATTGAATAAAGCTAAGATCTATGCAAAAATAGATCTAAGAGGAGCATACAACTTAGTACGCATCAAAAAAGGTGATGAATGGAAGACTACATTTGAAACAAGGTATGGACATTTCAAATATAATGTTATGCCTTTTGGACTTACAAATGCACCAGTTGCTTTTCAACATCTTATAAATGATATATTTTGTGAGTTTCTTGATGATTTTGTTGTCGGTTATTTAGATGACATTCTGATCTATTCTAAGAATACAGAAGAACATGAACTTCATATTTGCTGTATATTACATAAACTTAGAGATGTAGGGTTATATGCCAAGATAAAAAAGTGTGTATTTCACACTACTCAAGTTGACTTCTTAAGATACATCATTTCAAATGATGGTCTTAAAATAGATCCGAAGAAAGTTTAGATAATTATGGATTGGAAGATTCCAAAAATAATACAAGATGTGCAATGCTTTTTGAGATTTACCAATTACTATCAAATCTTTATCAAGAACTTTTTGCAAGTTGCAGCTCTATTTATATGCTTAACTTGTAAGGACAAATTCGAGTCGAGCAAAGAAGCAGAAGCAACATTTGAGGCTTTGTAGATAACTTTTATTTTTGCACCAATCTTCTATTGCATCGACTTTTCTAAGGTAATTTTTATGGAAATAGACACATTAGACTTTGCTTTGGGAGCAATATTGTCACAAATGGGACGAGATGATAAACTCCACCTAGTAGCTTTTTATTCTAGAAAATTTTTAATAGCAAAAATCAATTATAAAATCTATCATAAAAAACTTTTTGTAATTGATTCATTCCAATAATTATTTAGTTAATATAAATTGATAGAAGTAGGTAAAATAAATTAATTTGATAATATTTTATAAAAAAGCTTTCTAAAAACTTCATAAATGCGGAATCACCTTTATACATGTTTATAGGTGATTGATAGATTAGAAACTTGGCCAACAAGCTAGCCACATATTGCACATGTTGATAGCTTGTGGAATAAGCTAGCCATATGTCGTACATGTTGGTAGCTTGTAGAACAAGCTAAGTACATGGTGTACATGAAAGAAACTTATCTTACAAGTTTGACATGTGTCTTGCAAATTAGACATGTGTTGAAGGTCCTATAGAATGCTGCCATGTAGTTCTTAGATAAATAGTATATATAGAGACAAGAGTGAAGACTTCTTCACTCTTGTCAACTCCTTTCTTGCTTCTAGTCTAGTTCAAGAGTCTCATGTATTTTCTAGTCTTTGACAATAGCCATTCTAGTTTCTTCTTGAATATATATACTTCTTTATTTCTATCTTGGTGTTTTCTTTTGATATAGTTTTTACTAATTTATGCATCTGTTTTCGTTTGTGTCTTTGATAATTAATTAAATGAAAAGTCATAAGTTTAGTATAAGAAAACATGTACTTGTAGGTACAAAAGCTTTTATGAATGTAACAAAAGAAAGATCATCTTTTGCTATTTATGTTATATCCATCTTTGATGATGGAAAGACTTCAAGTGACATTCCAAGTCAATATCAAGATTATCAAGATTTTTTTGAGAAAAAAAATACAAATACTCTTCCAAAGCATTGTCTATATGATTGCTCAATCAATCTCAAAGATGGAATTCAACCTCCATTTGGACCAATCTAAAGTTTATCACAAAATGAATTGGCGGAACTCAAAAATTGTATTGATGAAAACTTAGCCAAAAATTTCATATGCCATTCAAAATCTCCAACATGAGCTCTTCTCTTGTTTATAAAGAAAAAAGATGGGTTACTACGGATATGTGTAGATTATCAAGGACTCAATAAGATTATTATTATGGACATACTTCAAGTCATCCTATTCTAGAATCTTCCATAGTTTTCTAAAATCTTTCGTAATCTTCTAAAATCTTTTATAATTTTTTGAAATCTTCCAAAATCTTTTAGAATATTCTTTAGAATCTTCTATAGTCTTTTAAAAGCTTCTAGAATCTTATTCAAACTTCTAAAACTTTTTGTAGCCTTCTAAAATCTTCTAGAATCTTTTTTAGTCTTTTCAAACTTGCTTCAATCTTCTAAAATCTTCTTCAATCTTTTAGAATTTTCTAAGATACTCTTAGAAGGTTTGATAGGATATAGGCCTTATAGTATAATTAGGAGGCAAGATCAAGGTACACCTCAATTTTGCTAATACAAGTCTTAGAACAATTCAAAGTGTTTTTTTGTTTCTTAATATCAATCTAATTCCTTATTCTTGTGAATCATTTAGTTCTTTGTTCTTGTCAATCTAGTTTTTTATTTTTAAAAATATTCTACTTTTGTAATCTTTTCTTTGTCTCTTTGTTAGCTTGCTATCTTGTATCTCTAACAGTTTGACAAGACTATCTATGTAATCATATCAAAGCTTTGATTTCTTGATAGAGAGTGGATTATCCCTCTTCAAGATATTATTGTGTTCTAGAAGAGTGTGAATTACCCTCCTTTAGATTGATATACTTACTTGTTGCAGTTTGATCTTTCTTTGGAAAAGAATAGATTATATCTTTTTAAGGATATATCATTATATTTTAGAGGTTTTAGATTATCTTTTTTTAAATTATCATTATTTAAAAATATTCTTTTTTAGTATAAAAAATACTACACTCATGGCTTATTGATTTTTCTTTTGTCAATATAAAAATAGATTAGATTATAAAAGGTGCATTCTTACAAATAGAGAATAGAATGGCAACTCTTGTTGATCTCTAAATTCTTTTAGATATTATATAAGAAGAAATGGAATTCCTTTGTAATCCAAAAAAAAAACCACAAATGGAGTAAATATCCAAAGAAACTAAGCGAGAGATTCATAGTTTGCAAAAAGAGATTATTTAATTGAATGAAGCAGGCACTAAACAAGCTATGCTCATAATCCCTCTAGAAGCTCCAAGGGTTGTCATAAAGGAGTCAAAGGCTAGTATGCTTGATAAATTTGATGGAACGAGATCCAACTTTTGAGGGTTTGTGCAATAAGTATAACTTTACTTACAACTATATCTTTTTTATTATTTGGATGGATTTAATCAAGTTGCTTTTGTAGGCACCATTTTATCAAGAAGTACTTGATCATGGTTTGCTCCATTGTTGGAAAAGAGTTCTCCAATCTTGTATAATTTGGAGGCTTTCATGGAAAGATTTACTATTATATTTAGAGATAGTAATTGGAAGAGGGTGGTAGAAAAAAAGATTCAAAACCTATGATAAGAACAATATTTAATTATAATTTATGCTGCAAAATTTCAACAACTTATTTGTGATCTTGATTGGAATGATAAGACCTTTATGATTTGATTTTGTTATGGCCTAAAAGACAATGTGAAGAATTTATTGATCATAATGCCACGAATTGAAAGCTTAAAAGAACTCATATTTCAAGCTATTACTTGTAACAATCACCTATTTGAATTACAATAGGAGATACAATCAATTTTTAGTAATATCTATTAAGGTATATCTATTAAGGTATATTAAGAAATATAATTTAATATTTGTAAAGAAGACCCATCTTGTATCCATTAAAGTCATTGATGGACAAAATCTTGCATCCAGGGATGTTATTGAAGAAATCCAACTATTAAAAGTAGTACTAGAAGATCAAGTATCATGCATTATCTTCAACATCATTTCATGTCCAATAAATCCTATTGCCATTAGACTCCTTTGATTCAAGTTACATAATCTTAATATTGATTAAAATTTACAAAAGATTTTCTTAAGATCTAAATATCAAAAAAAAAAATAATGTGCTACTTTATTTCTTGGAGTTAAAATATTTATGCATGCAGCAAAAAAAAGGCTATATTTGCATTATATGCTATCTCAATGAAAGATCTAATAGAACAACTAAAAGAAGATATTCCTAATCAATACTGTGATCTTAAAAATGTACTTAAAAAGAACAAAGCAGACATGTTATCAAAACACCTTCCTTATGATTGTGCAATTGAATTATAAGATAGAGCTCAATCTCTATTTGGTCCAATTTATAATCTCTCACAAATAGAGCTTACAACCTTGTAAGAATATATTAATGAAAACCTAGCCAAAAATTTTATTAGACATCCAAAATCACTTGCAAGAGCTCCTATCTTATTTGTGAAGAAGAAGGATGGTTCTTTACATATGTGTATTGACTATCGAGGTCTAAACAAGGTAATTATAAAAAACCGCTATCCATTATTGTTAATCTTAAGATTATTGGAATAATTAGGATAAGCAAAGATCTTTACAAAGATTGATTTGAGAGGTACCTACAACCTAGTGAGGATTAAAGAAAGAGATCAATAGAAGACAACATTTTGTACAAGGTATAGACATTTCAAATATAATATTATATCTTTTGGACTTATAGATATACTTGCAGTCTTTTAATATATGATAAATGATATCTTATGTGAATACTTAGATGGCTTTGTAATCATCTACTTGGATGATATCTTGATCTTTTCTAAGAATAAACAAGAATATGAACATCATATATGTATGGTATTGGAGAAACTATAGGAAAGTGGATTATATGTCAAATTGGAAAAGTACTCTATCTATCAACCATTAATCAAGTTTTTGGGATATATTATTTCTAAAAATAGGATTTTTATGGATCCAAAGAACATACAAATTATTATAAAGTGGAAACAATCGTCATCAATTAAAGATATACAATATTTTTGGGAATTTTTAAATTATTATAAAATCTTCAATAAAGATTATTCCAAGATTGTGGTCTCATTAATACAACTTACAAGTAAGAAAAATTTTATTTGGGATGACAAGGCTAAAGAAGCATTCAAGAAGCTAAAACAATCCTATACTTTAATTCCTATACTTATCCATGCAGATCCAACAAAACAATTCATTTTGAAAATGGATGCCTTAAATTTTGCACTTGAATCTATATTCTTTGAAACTAGTAATAATGGTCAATTTCATCCAATAGCATTCTACTCTCAAAAATTTTCAGGTGTAAAGATCAATTATGAAATCCATGACAAAAAACTATTAGCAATTGTTGATGCTTTTGAAGAGTGGTGCCATTTGCTAGAAGGAACTCAATAGAAGATCATGGTATATACTGATTACAAAAACTTGGAATATTTTATGAGTGAACAAGTTTTGAATTGATATCAAGCACGATGAAACATACTATTATCTTGTGATTACATATTGTTTGAAAAAACTTCAAGAAAAATCAGATGTTCTTTTTTGACGATCATATCTTGTGCCAAGAATAGGAGATATTATATTAGATCAAACAAAATTAGTCATATTGAAATTATCTAATTTATCCATATCAAGTTGTATGCTCTGCAAAGATCTATCTTAGTATAGATCTTGGCTTGGTCGAGTTGTTCCAATAGTCCTGAAATTAATGGTAGTAGATAACGATTTTTTACCATTATTTTATTCAATCCTTGATAATCAATGCACATTCATAAAGAACCATCCTTCTTCTTTACAAAAAATATAGGTGTGCTTGCTAGGGACTTTGAATACTTGATAAAATTCTTTACAAAATTTTTGTTAATATAATCTTTCAATACCAAAAGCTCATTGTGAAAAAGATTATAGATTAGGCCAAAAGGTAGTTGCGTCCCTTCTTGAAGATCTATAGTACAATCGTAGGATCAGTGCTCTGATAATATATCAACATTCTTCTTCTGAAAAACGTCTTGAAATTCATTATATTATTTTGGAATACTTGCTGATGAAGTCATATCTTTTAGAATTGAAGTCGCATAAATAACAAATAGTGTACCTTCTTCGGCCGATCTTATAAAAGCCTTTACTCCAATAAATAAAGATTTACTAATTTGTGGCTTTTTATGCATCTTTCTTTTAAGGATCTCTATCGGAAATATCACTCTTCGTAACCTCTAATCTATAGATGGATTATGTTCCTCCAACCAAGATAGTCCAAAAATAATAGGATTCAAAAGAATTCTAATAACATTGAATATAATCTAGCTTGTGTGATTTTTAAATGACACTTCTATAGGCATGGGTTTGTGAGAATCACTACCCAAGGATAAACATTGTCTATCTATTACCTCTATATGAATGGGTTTGGATTTTTGTACTAAAGGAATTTTATGAAGCTTAATAAATGCCTCATCTATAGAATAAGCAGATGCCCTCAAATCTAACAAGGCAGTTGTCTAAAGCTTTTGAGGGCCAAAGTACAAAGGGATTATAAAACAATGAGCAGGTTGAGCAGAAAGAGAGGAACCTAAATAATTTTGTAATGTTGGATTGTCCAACCGCACAATCCCTACTGTGGTTGAACATTATCGTTTTCATGAATAATTGCACTCATGCTTTTGATAACATGTCAATTTTATTTCTTTGGGCAATTGCCAACTTTATGGCCCTCCTCGCCACAATATAGGCACAAATCTTTTTCTATTTGATGCTTCTTTTCTTGTGGGCTAAGAGATTTAAATTATATCATATCAAGCTGCATATCTTCTATCTCTGATTGTGAATTCAAAGTACTTATTGATGTACCAGGGATATGTCAAATTGCATATTATCTTGTCGAAGCCTACGAACGTTGATCTTGTTGACATTAAAACAATCGATTATCATATTTCATGGCTTTGCTAATGGCTTCATTGAGCGATTGTAAGTCCAAAAGAGATAATAATAAATCCTTCTTATCATCTCTTAACTCCCAATAAAATTGACTCATTAAGGCTTCTTCATCCCAATTGATATTACATACTACCTGCCTAAAATCAGATGTATGTATTGATACAGAGTGTATCCCTTGCCATAATGCTCGGAACTTAGGTGTTGTCCACCGAGCCTTATCATGTTCTCCAAAAGCTTATGTAAATGATTCTATGAAAACTTCAAAATTATTCAAAATTGGTGATCTTTTTTCAAATAAGGGAGCAAATCATAATAGTGCTTGTCCCGTAAGCAATGTGCCGACCAATCCAACTCGTGATTCTTTTGTCGATTAAGTATCAAGTTTTAGAATTATTATCAATTGAATTTGATTGACAAATCCTTTGAACTTTGAACGTGTCCCATCATATTTCTTTTGAAGATTAATACGAGGCTCCTTACATTGTCAAACAGGTGGATTTTCTTAACGTAATATAGGTAGTACTGCATCTTGAAGCATAGAAGTTGGAGGTGGATGTAGTCTAGATTGTGATACTCCAGTTATTCCATCGTTATGAAGCTTTACAACAACCCCTTTTATCTCCGCAGTCCTAGCAAATAAAGTAGTAAGAGCACTTATAATGGCGTCTAACTTGGACTCAGAAGATTCAATCATACTAATGTCTTAGCCTCTAGCCATTCTAAGAGAAAGAAAAAATGAATCTAAAAGAAGGCAATATTGGATTAGAAGAGGGTAATCCAAAACCTCTAAGATGCTCAAAACCTTCAAAAAGAGGAGTAATCCACTCTCTCACAAGAAAGACAAAGTTCCAATATTATAGTTAAGAAGATATCAATTTAGAAGAGGATAATCCACAATCTCTAAAGCGCTAATATACCTTCAAGTAGAGGAGTAATCCACTCCCTAACAAAAAAGATCCAACTTTGATATTAAAGATGTGATCAGTCTTGACAAATTGTCAAGGACACAAGAATACAAAACAAGGAATTTGAAAACTAGGATATGATTTTTAGAAAAAAATCAAAAACTTGGATTAAATAGATTAGTATACGAACAACACCAAGAAATATGAATTAGAACTCCAAGAGATGCATTGTCGAGATTGAGGAATCTTTCAATCTCAACTCCTATATATATTTTTGTCTAGGACGCTTCTTAAGCAGCTACCATCAGACCAAGAAGCTTCTCAAGCAGCTTCTACCAATTGGGAAGCTTCTTGAGCTCTTTCCACTAGTTGGGATGCTTCTTGAGCTCCTTCTATTAACAAGAATGCTTCTTGACTGACTTTTACTAACTAGGAAACTTCTCAACTAATTCTCACTAATTCGAGAAGCTTTTAGAATGTCCTAGAAGGTTTTTTAAACCTCTAAAGTATATGTTCCTAACACCTATATTTTTTATGAAGAATAAGGATAGTTCCTTACATATGTATGTTGATTATCAAGGATTGAATAAGATAATAGTAAAGAATCATTATCCACTACCATTAATCTCAGGATTTTTGAAATAACTTGGCCAAGCTAAGATCTATACTAAGATAGATCTTTGTGAAGTATACAACCTAGTACAGATCAAGGAGGGAGATGAATAGAAGACCGCATTTTGGACAAAGTATGGACATTTTGAATATAATGTTATGTTTTTTTACTAACAAATGCACTTGCTATCTTTCAGCATTGAATGAATGACATCTTTCGAGAGTATTTGGACAAATTTTTGGTGATCTATCTTGATGACATCTTCATCTACTCAAAAAATCTAGAGGAATATGAAGGGCATGTCAAGCTGGTATTACAAAAGCTGCAAGATGCAGGTTTGTATGCCAAACCAGAAAAATGCATATTTTATCAATCAAAGATGGAATTTTTGGAATATATTATTTCTACTAAAGTTTGACAATAGATTCTAAGAAAATAGAGGCAGTTATGCAATAGGCCATTCCAAAGATTATGACAGACATACAATATTTTCTTGGATTTATTAATTTTTATTGGATCTTTATTAAAAATTACTCTCAAATTGCCACCTTTCTTACTCGATTGATATATAAAAATAAGTTAGAATAAAGACCTTAAGCAAAAAGGCATTCTAAAATCTCAAGACAACATTTATTATAACTTCAATTTTGGTGCATCCAAACTTTATAAAGACATTCTATATGGAGATTAATGCTTTGGATTTTGCACTAGGGGCTGTACTTTCACAAATGGGTATAGATAATAAACTCCATCTTATTGCATTTTATTCTCAAAAATTCTCTACTATCAAAATTAATTATAAAATCCATAATAAAGAGCTTCTTGCTATTATAGATTTTTTTTCAAAAATGGCATCATTTTCTTGAAAGAACAATGTATCTTGTGACTATATATACAAATGATAAGAATTTGGAATATTTTATGTCAACTCAGATTCTTAATCGTTGCCAAGCTTGATGGAATATGTTGCTATCTCAATTTAATATTATTATCACTTATTGATTTGGAAAGCAACAAGAATCGTCTAATGCTTTATTGAGGAGATCATATCTTATACTAAGAATATGGAAGATAGCATTTGATGAATAATATATAATTTTATTGAGACCGGAGTAATTTCACTTTTATACTACTATTACATCAGTATCTATTGATTCTAGTCTCTTCAATGAGATACATTGTTGTATTGTGATTCGGATATCATGTGAAAAAATTATATATATGTATTTAATATATAATTTATTATATAGCTAAGTGAAAGCTATGATAGTAGATTTTATTGATTATAAGATATAATTAAGTTATTAATTTAAAAAGAATCTATCTGAAAGATCATTATTGACATTAATACAATTTTTTTTTTTTTTTGGTAGTGACTTTTGAAGTTGATTTTATATTGATAATAACTTTTATATATCTTAAGTCACCTTTATTAGATATTGGTGATTCTTAAGATCTTGTTTACTTCTATTATTTAGTGTTTAAAATACATATTATGTAAATCTTATAAAAAAAAAGATTAGAAAGAAATTTTTAGTACAAAAAGGGATAGTTAGGCCATCTATGTGGATAAATGGAAATGGATGATAGAAGTCTTTATTCCTATTGGCCAAAAATCATATCCAATGGGCTTCAAGAAGGCTGCTTGAGGACTTATTAAGGATAAGGGTTTGTTTTTGGAGGAGAATCAAACATCAAAGGTTAGGATTAGTAAGTTTGATTTTTTTGGATATGATTTTGGTACAAATTTTGTGTAATTTGGACTTTTTATGAAAGAGAATTAGGCGCTCAAAGTTAAGGTGTCAAAATTATACCTATTGTCACTCTTTTGGGAAAAATTCATGCTTATAGAGAGCAATAGAGGATTGATAACTAGGATTAAAAAGAACACTCTTTTAGCTACACATTTAATGTATGGTTCAATAAAATCCAAGCTAAAATAAAGGAGATATTTAGAATTGAAGTCAGTGCTTAAAAGCTAAGTACAGTACGTAATCCCGCTTAACTAGTGGTTATAATTTGAGCTATATCTTAGGAAATTTGATAGCTTTTTGGTTCAAAATTTTTAAAAATATATATGTTTATGTCATTAGACTATGTATAAAAAATTTGTAACATTAGCATTTTGGATTTGTGAGATATGAGGAAAATAGTACTTGGGTGTCTCAAAGCTAGGATTTTTAGCACTTGCTAGGATTTTGAGATATCAAACGATCAAAAATGAATTTATAGTTGTTTCTTTTTTGTAGTAAAACTTAAGAATATTATCTATACTTTCAAGAAAATTTTATAGAAACAAAATGGCTGGATCAAGAATAATTGAACTCTATAATTTTGAAAGAAATAAGTCCTTGTGGCTGAATAAGGTTTTGAAAGGTTTTGTTGCAATTTGAACCTTTTTGTATGAATTTAATTAAATAAAAAAAGATCTTATCAATAAAAATTATTTTTATAATATCTTTATATTATTTGTTTTTTTTATTAAAAACAAATCACTTATTGGACTCATGCCAACAAGCTTTAAGTAAATTCTTTACAGCTAGATACTCTCAAGGATATGAACTAAAGCAGATACATAAGTTAGTAAAAACTATGTCAAAGGAAAATAATAAGATAGAAATAAAGAAGTATGTTTATTCAAGAAGAAACTAGAATGGCTATTCCCAAAGACTAAAAAATACATGAGACTCTTGAACTAGACTAGAAACAAGAAATGAATTCACAAGAGTGAAGAAGCCTTCACTCTTGTCTCTATATATACTATTTATCTAAAAACTATCTAGCGATGTTCTATACAACCTCCAACATGTGTCTAATTTGCAAGACACATGTCAAACTTATTAATCAAATTTTTTACATGTGTGCCATGTATTTAGCTTATTCTACAAGCTACCAACATGTATGATACATGGCTAGCTTGATCCACAAGCTACCAATATGTGTGATATACAATTAGCTTGTTCTACAAGCTACCAACATGTGTGACATGTGGCTAGCTTGTTGGCCAAGTTTTTAACCTACCAATCACCTATAAACTTGTATAAAGATGATTCTCCGTTTATGAAGCTTTTATAAAGCTTCTCTATCAAATATTATCAAATTTACTTATTTTATCTATTTATATCAATCTATATTAATTAAATAATTATTAGAGTAAATCTTATGTTCATAATATTATCCCCCCTTTTAAGGACGAGTTCCACGAGGAGCAGTGATTATATATTAAAGAAGTCCAAGATATGTCAAATTATGCTTGCTATATACTTTGATCTTTATTTTTTTTGAAAATAGTTGATAGATCCTTTTAGCCATTGATAATATCCCATACCAAGGCGAGAGGACCACCCTATTATTTGATCATTGTTGAGGCCTTTATAACTTCCTTCAAAGAAAACATTTAGAATACCATCAAAAATAGTTTCTACCTCTAAAACAATCACCAAACATCGAGAGTCTCCTCAAAGGTCATGATACCAAACACGTTGTATTTTGCCATCAATCTAAGGAAGAATATGTCATTTTTGAAGGTCTTCATCTCTATTCCGTTGTCTTGAAGGTTATGATAACCATAATATCTCATCTAGTAAGTCAACAAACGATGGTTTTTAAACTGAATTCATTGGTTGTTAGTCTTTCATCTCTTTAGTATAAACAAATTCAAAGAAATAATAAAAAATGATACCAGATAGAGTGAAACCTCTATAAAACCTAGATTTTCTTGACTTTTTATCTTGATTTTGATGGATGTCATCGATGAAATGTATTGACTTTTGCTGATGCATTTGCTAGATTCTTTGATGGCTCTCATGTGCGTTCACTAATATCATACTTGCACCAATGTACAAGATATTCTAGTCGATTTTGATGTTGTCTTCAATCCAAAATCTCTTCTACCTCAAATTCTTCATTGTTATCCACTTCTATAGGAGGCAATGGCATTTGTCTTCTTTCTTGTATATCCACTGTCTTGTACGGCTTGAATAGTGATATGTGGAATATAGGATGGATCTTCATAGATTTTGGTAGGCATAATTGATAAGCAACTAGATTGATTTTTCCACAAATCGAAAAAGGTCCAAGCCTATGATAATCTTGCTTGTCGCAAGGGCAAATAGTTTTGATATTACAATGAAATAACCATACTTTATGGTCCATGTGGAATTGAGGTTGTTCCTTGCAATAAACATTTGCATTGATTTTTTGTTGTTCTTAAGCTTTCTGTAATTGTACCTTCATTGTTGCATGACAACCGATTTGCCAAATCTTCTATTGTAAGATTATCAACTTTTGAAAAGTCAAAAATATCAAGTTGTAGATGATAACCATAATTTACAAAGAATAGAGTTTGTTGAATTAATAAATATATCAAATTATTATAAGCAAACTTTGCAAATGGCAAAAGAATTGTCCAGTCATCTTGATGATAATTGAGGGTACATTTCAAATATTTCTCTAAAATTTGATTTATTCATTCTATTTATCCATCAATTTGAGGGTAGAAAGCTGAAGATAGTTTTATATCCACCTTCAATATTTTGAAATGGATCCTCCAAAATCTTGATACAAATTATATTCCTCTATTTGATATAATATCCCTTGATAATCCATGATAGCGATAGATATTATCAAAGAAGAGTTTAGCTATTTCTTCTCTTGTAATAGATTTTGTACACGGTATAAAATGTGCCATCTTGGTAAAACAATCTAAAATCACAAATATAGAGCCATATGAACTTGACTTTGGAAGATCCGTGATAAAATCCATAGAAACAAAAGATCAAGGTTGTTTTAGTATAGATAATTATTAAAAAAGTTCATAAGATCAGTGATAAGGAAATTTTTTATCTTGAACAAACCTCACACGATTGTACAAATTTTTTAATAGCCTTCCATATTTGAAGTCACCAAAAATCTCTTGATGACTTTAGAATATGGAAGTGATGTCATGGACACAGAATATAGATTGGAAGTCTAAACAAGAAGTTTAAGAAGAAATGGCAAGAACTAGATTTATCAGATGAGTACAAGAACAACACCAGAGAGATGAGCTAGAGCTCCAAGAGATGTGTTGTCAAGACTGAAAAACTCTTCAGCCTTGATTTTAATATATACTTCTACCTAGGAAGCTTCTTAAGCAACTTCTACCAATTAGAAAGCTTTTCAAGTAACTTCGACTAACTAGGAAGCTTCTCAAGCAACTTCTACCAATTAGGAAGCTTTTCAAGCAACTTCTATCTACTTGGAAGATGCTAGAAGGTTCTGAAAGGTTTTAGAGAGTTTTAAGAACCTTCTAGAATGTTCTAGAAGGTTTTGACAAGTATGTCCCTGACATCACTTCCTCCTCTAGCTTTGAGGTCTCCAAGAAGGCATTTGAGATGTAACCTCATAAACGTAGAAAATCAAAGATTTGGTGCAAAGTCTCTGCAAAAGACTCCAATAGTCATTCACAAGGCATATTATTCATGGGTCCTTGTAACCACCAATAATGACCAACACCTTTCACTTGAGACCATGCCTCAACTTCTATGTCTTTATTATGGAAGCAGCCTGAAAATATCATTTTGTCGCTATCTCCATGAGTTGGTTCAGCTTCAAAAACAATCACAAGTGACCTACTACTTGGTGTTCTTCGATGTCTTCTTAGTTCTTCCAATTCTTCACCTCAAGGTCGATGCCGTGAGCTACTCAATTGAGATGGCATCACTAGTATAGTATTCTCATTCCTATTAGCCATATCTAAATATACTCTGAGATTATATATCTTGAAACTACAAAAAAACAAAATGCAATAAATTATATTTTGATAAGACTTGGATCCTATTTATACATTCTTTTGAAAAAGGCTTCATCTTCACGTTTTGTTAGTGGCCAACTTTTGGTTTCTCAAGATATTGTCAATGAAATTTCTATACCTTTTGCGATGCATTTGTTTCATTTTTTGCTGGCTCTCAAGTCAACTCGTTTACATCATATCCACGCCATTGAATTAAATATTCCAACTTCCTCCATCTTTGTCGCAAATTAAGGACTTATTCTACCTTATATTCCACGTGGTCCTCAATTTCAACACAAGGTGGTGGTGGCTGTATCCATCTTGATAAAGTTGATTTGCTATAAGCTTCTAGAAGAAAAACATGAAAGACTGGATGTACCTTCATGGATGTGGATAATTTCAACCAATAAGCCACCGGATTGATTTGCTCCTGAATGTAGAATGGTCCCAACCTCCTATAATCCAACTTATTATAAGGTTGAGTAGTCTTGATGTTTTGTCGCAATAGCCAAAGTATATCTCCAATTTGAAAAGCAAGGAAATCCTTCTAAAATTTGTCTGCAAAAGCTTTGTACGAGTCTTCAGCTACTTATAACTAAAGCTTCAAAGTGGTCTAGATTTCTATTAAATACTTTGTAAGATCTTTAGTTGTTAGATTTTCATCTTTAGATTTATTCAACAAATCGAGTTTTGGATGATATCCATAATTTACAAAGAAAGGTGTTTGTTGGGTTGAGGCATGGATCCAATTGTTGTATACAAACTCCACCAATGGTAGATATATAGTCCAATCGTCTTGTTGATAGTTGATTCTTACATCATAGATATTGCTCCAAGACTTGATTGACTTGCTCTGTTTGACCATCAGTTTGAGAATAGAAGATAGAAGAGAATTTGATATCTACCTTCAGTATGTCAAAAAACAACCTCTAAAACTTTGATATAAATTGAGGCCCTCGATCCAAAATAATGTCATCTAGTAAACTATGATACCGATATATATTGTCAATAAACAATCTTGTTGTTTCTTCACCAAAAGTTATCTTTTTGCATAGAACAAAATGTGCCATCTTTGTAAACCAATCTACTACCATATAGATAGCATCAAATGTTGCAGAAGGTAAAAAATCTATGACGAAGTCCATAGATATTGATGACCATGGTTGCTTTGGAATTGGTAGAGGTTGTAAAAGCCTTTAAAGGCAATGTCAAGGATTATTTGATCTTCAACAAAGGTCACATGATAGCACAAAGTTCTTCACTACCTTTCACATTTGAGGCCACCAAAAGTCTCAAAAAATAAGCTCCATTATTTTGTTGAATCAGAAGTGACCTACGGCCGGGAAGTCATGTCGAGATTGAAGAATACGAAATTGAATTGGTCCTTTCGAAATGTATAGATGATCTTCAAAATATAATAATCTGTCCTCAATCTTAAACTTGTCTTTGTCAAAGCACTGCTTCTCATCCAAGATTAATGAGTCTACAATTAATGTTCCACGGACTTGTTCTAAAAAATCAGCATCAATTGGTATGATCATGGAGATGGTGTGGAGGCAAAACCGTTTTGGTTGTAGCAAAATTGTACACTGTTGATTAAATGCTGCATCTCTAGCCTTGATCGCTAGATATGATCTCCTCGATAATGCATGTGATAGTCATTGTTGCCTTCTTGGCCGATATGTGATGATAAAGTCGAATCGGGATAATGACATGTTCCACTAAGCTTGGCGACAATTCAAAATTCAAACTGTTCTGAAATATTTCAAATTCTTGTGATCTGTATATACAGTCATTGGATGTGCAACACCCTCTAATAAATGACACCATTCTTGGAAAGAATCAATTATTGCAAGCAACTCCTTATCGCAAATTTCATGGTTGATTTTTGCTGCAAAAAATTTCTTAAGTAGAACGCAACTGGATGAAGTTTATCATCTTTCTCCATCCATGATAATACAACTTCTAGCACAAAATCAGAAGTATCTATTTTCAAATAAAAGGCCTATGTAAAGTCAAGATGTACTAAGATCGGGGCTATTGTAAATGCCAACTTTAACTCTTGAAAAGCCTCTTATGCTTGGATACTTCACTTGAGTTTATCCTTTGATATCAACCGCGTTAGTGGAGCTGTGATTTGTAAATAGTTTTTAATGAAAATATAATAGAAATTGACAAATCCAAGAAAATATTTCACGTTCCGTACCGTCTTTGATACTGTCTAATCCATTACTACTTGAATCTTCTTTTGATCTATCAACAATCCTTCGTCTAAAATAATATGACCAAGAAATTCCACCTTGGGTTGATGGAATACGCATTTCTCTAATTTGGCATATAATCCCGCATCCCAAAGTTTTTATAACACCAACTTCACATGACCTTTATGTTCTTAAACATTCTTGGAATAGATCAAAATGTCATCGAGGTAACAAATAACAAATTTGTCCAAATATTCTTAAAAAATATCATTCATCAAATGTTGAAATATAGTTGGTGCATTGGTCAATCCAAAAGGCATGATATTATATTCAAAATATCCATACCTCGTCCAAAATATTGTCTTCTATTCATCTCCCGCCTTTATTCATACAAGATTATAAGCTCCACAAAGATCTATTTTAATATATATTTTGGCTTCACCAAGTTGCTCTAAGAATCCGGATAGTAGTGGTAATGGATATCAATTCTTCACAACAATCTTTTTCAAGTTTTGATAATCTACGCACATTTGTAATGAGCCATCTTTCTTCTTCACAAAGAGGATAGGTGCACCTGCTGGAGATTTAGAATGCCAAATGAAGTTCTTCGCAAGATTTTTTTCAATATAATCCTTCAATGTTGAGAGCTCGTCTTGTGATAAATTATAGATTGGGCCAAATGGTGGTTGTGTTCTCTCTTGGAGATCTATAGGACAATTATACAATCGATGCTCTAGTAGCATGTCAGCATTCTTCTTCTCAAAGACACCTTTGAATTCTTTATATTGCTCTAGAATAACCAAAGTTGGAGTTGCATCTTCTCGAGCTGGCGTTGCAAAGATGACAAGAGGTGTATTATATTTGGCTTCCTTTATGAAGGCCCTTGCATCTATGAATAAAAATTTGTTTCTAGACATTATCTTGGCAAGTTCCACCATTAAGGGTTTTGTTGAAAATGTCACTTTTCGCAACCTCTAATCTATCAATGGGTTATATTTATGAAGCCGAGATAGCCTCAAAATGATTAGACATGAAGGGATCTTGATAATATTAAACACAATAATACTGTCATGATTTTCAAGACGTACCTTCAACGATTTAGTTTCATAAGTAACATTGCCAGAAGACAAAGGTTGGCCGTTTATGACTTCTACATGGACAAGCTTTGGTTTCTTCACAATAAGAAATTTGTAAAGCTTGCCAAACTCTTCATCTAAAAAACAAACAGATGCTCCTAAGTCTAGTAGAATATCGATTTGTAGTTTTTGAAGACCAAGAAATAAATGTACCATAAAGCAATGAGAAGGTTGAACTGAGAGAAAGGGACCTTGATTAATTTGGAGTGTTGAGATGTCCAGCCGCACGGTGTGAGTTCCACCAATGGATCTTAATTGGTGGATTGGTTAAAAATATAGTCTTAAGTTATTTAATTATACAAATACAATGGTTAGAGAGTCGTTTTGACTATTTAAGTATTTATTAGAATTTAGAAGTATTTATAAATACAAAAGTTTCATTAGAAAAAAAGTTACAAAAATAGAGTCTTAGTAAGTCTTGGAGGCAATTATTTTAATTGGTTTAATATTTTACTTATTATTAAGTATTAAGAATTAGTTATTAAAATCAATATCTATATTAGCCTTCTAATTATATTTATTACTTATTAAAAACCTATAAATATTACTTAGTAGGTAGAAGAAGCATGAGGAAGAAATCTCATGTCTTTTTAATTATTTTTATAGAAAATAGGATTTTGAGTTGATTTTTATTGATTTTATTATTATGAAAAATTTCTAAGGTAGAATAAAATAGTCTTAAATTGATATTATCATCTTAGAAATATTATAGAGATTTTTAGAATTTATTTAGAATTTATTAAGAATTTTTAGAGCAATTTTGAAGACTTTGATAAAAATGAGTTTTACCACCTTGGGAGCCATTATGAAGAAATGGAACAAGATTTGAAGCCCATACAAGGTTCCTAGGCTAATAGGGTGTTTTTGAACACCATGGTGAAGTTAAAAATACAAAATTATTAGTTCTACTAGTATAAAATAGGAAGACTAGCAGCTAGTATAGTTCTTGTAGGAAGGAAGGTGCACAAGTCCCATATGGGTTGTGGCACCTTGGATGTAGGTAGGAGGATAAGACTAAGGCCTCATGGCCCCTCTAGGACATCCATATATACTACTTGTGAGCCTTGGTGAGGTTCGAACCCATGATCTTGTAACAAATTATCCTTGAGGTAAAAATTTCTACTTAACTTTTTTCATTGTTTACCTTCTAACTTTGAATTATCATAACTTACTCATAGTAACTTAGATTTATATGTTTTTTATATCATTTGAAAGATAAAAAAATTATCTACTTGAAAATATAATTTTTATATTTTACTTTTACTTTTTACTAGGTGAAAATCTAGTGAACAGATTGTGACTAGTTTTGTAGTATGTAATTACTTAATTGCACACATTTTACTTCTTTTGTGTTGTTCTTCTCCTTCATTGTTGTTTATTGCTTCTTATATTTCACACCACAAGTTATAAGCAACTCTTAATTGAGGCCACTTTATAACTTGGGTTGAGGTGTGAATTTTACCCTCACACACGGTCTCTATTGTGGCTGAGCGTTATCGTGTTGTAAATCATAATATTGTGTGAAAAACATAAAAGAATGCATTAAAATAAAAAAATTAAGATTAGAAGAAAGGTTGATAGAAAATTAGTATAAGAAGATACAATGAAAATTTACCTTGAAAAGTGAAATTTCTTCAAGTTAGTCCAAAGGAAAAGGTTGAGGAAGTAGAAAAGACATGGACTAAGAGGTCTTTTTGACCAAGAGGATAAAGAAGACCAGGAGGGAGATGACAAGGAAGGGTCGTGAAGAAGAAGGAGATTTTTTGTTGAAAGTGGATTTTTTTATGATAAGATACGTTTTTAAAGCGTAAAAGAAGCCTGGGAGGGATTTTTACGCAGTTTTCTCATGTATTATAGTAGACAAGATAAGGAACTCATAGAGATAATTCTCATGTCTTACAATTAAGTATCAAGGGAGATATGAGTTGTGAAAGTTGCAAGTGTTTAAGACTAGGGCAGTGAGGGTTACTAAATTTGGGGCCTTGGCTCTTGGAAACCACTTGGACTTTAGTAGCAAAATTTGTTAGGTTTTTGTTCCTTATAGAGTTAACTACTTTGTATCAAAATCTCAAGTCAATATGACCTCCGAGCAAAGAGTTATGAGTGAAATTGTAACCGGTTTGAATGAAAAGAGAAATAGAGTGAAGGCAGTATTGAGGGTTTGCGAGGCAAGGCATATGTGTGGCTTTTTTGAAGATAAAGGAGGTTATTAGAGATTGAGAATTTGAGTGCGAAATTTGATAGACATGAGATCTATGTAAGTTAAGGAAGAGATAAGTAAGTCGGATAATTATTAGTCTTATAAATAAATGATACTATTTCAAAGTGACAAGGATATATCTCCAAATCAATGAAGTTTGAGGGAGCATATCTTTGTAATTAGAATAGTGTTTTGAGCAAAATTTGTTGAGATTTGTAGATATAATATTCTATTAAAGTTTTTAAAAAATTAATTGCCATTGGAGTTATATTCAAGGAATTATGAGGAAAATTGTAATTGGATCTAGAGTTGTTAGAAGGCAAAATTAAAGAAGAAGAATGGAATCTATAATTCAAGTTTGGAGATGACTTTTGGAGCAATAATTGGAAGGTGTTTACAACATGAGACAAGCTATAAGCCTACCAAATTTCAGTACTTAGGTCTTCTATAATGAAGAGCAATAAAGGTGTGAAGCAAAGGGGGTCCAGAATTGAAGGCTGCAAGGAGGGATAACTTTGACAACGTGGTACTTCCTAACCACATGAGTTATAATCAAAAGGTTTACGGGGTTTGCTTTATTTCCTTAAGGTCTTATTTCCAAATTTTGCTTCAATTGATGTGATATCCTCAGATTTATGAACAAAAATTGAAGTGGTGTTTCAAAAGGCGTAATTATGCTAGGATTATTAAGTATTTTATGCAAATTAATTATGAACTTTTATAGATCTCATCTTGCACTTGATTAAATAAAGGCACAAAAGACCTTGTATTTCTTAGGGCTAAGACTCTCACCACGACAGTTCTTATTTTCCCCGCACGCTATAAGCCCCGAAGCCCTCATATTCACATGAGCTAAGACAATTTCCGGCTTTATGGCTTGCCTCTTTATAATATAAGAACAATTTTTGCTCAAATTGTCACTTCTTTTCTTCAATTGTAAGGGGCTTGAAATGTATCGTATTGATTTGCATGTCTTCTCTTTCAGATTGAGCTTCTATATTCTTGATAGGAATAGCCGAATAGAATTAGTTTCCTCGTGGATATTGTGTAGCTCTAAAATAATGGTCTTGACGTCGTTGAAAAAGTCGATTGTCACACTTCAACACTTGGCTGGTTACTTCATTGAGTGTTTGAGGGTCAGGTAGAGATAGTAATAAATCCTTCATATTGTCGCGTTGTAAATTAAAACATAGTATAAAAGATATAAAAGAATATGTTAAAATAAAAAGATTAAGATTAGAAGAGGAGAGGATGAAAAAGAAAAGGGATTGTAGTTATAACCGAATTATTTTATGGGTTACAGTATTTATTACAAACTGAGGAATGATAGGTAGGCCAAACTTCTAATTTCTTACTGAAATTTCTACTAACAATACCAAGTCATGAAGCCAAGGATTTCTACAATGAAGTCAAGTGGATTTGAATCCATGTCAACTCTAAAGTAGCTAAGAACTTAATCCCACAAGCTTCTTTGACTTGGCAGTGTAGAATGTAATTCTTTTTTTTTTTATCTTTAATCTAATCTAAATTGTTTTTTTCTATTTGTTAGGTTTTCTTTTATTTTATCTTAGATCTACTTTATCTTTATTCTCTTTTATCTTAGATCTAAACTTAAATGTTGTGGATTGAAATTAGAAGAGAAGTTGGTAGAAAAATGGTAGTAAGAAGATAGAATAGAAATTTATCTCAAAAAGTGAGATTTCTTTAAGTTAATCCAAAAGAAAAGATTATAGAGGTGGAAAGACATAGTTGAGGTGTCTTTTTGACCAAAGGAAGAAGGGAGATCAAGCGGGGATGACAAGGAGGGGTTGTGAGAGAGAAGGGACAGAGTTTTTTTGAGGTGCATAAGATTTTTATATAGGCAGTGTATGTTTTGGTATATAGAGAGAGTTTGGAGAAGATTTTAAGTAAATTTTTTTATAGATTTGTAGTAGACAAGATAAAAAAACATATAGAAATAATTCTCATATCTTTTGGTTAAATATCAAGGGAGATATGAGTCGTCAAAGTTGCAGGTGTTTAAGACTAGGGCAATGAGGGTTATTAGATTTCGGGCCTTGGCTCTTGGGAACCACTTAGACTCTAGAAGCAAAATTTGTTGGATTTTTATTCCTTGTAGAGTTAACTACTTTGTGTCAAAATCTCAAGTCAATATGATCTCTAAACAAAGAGTTATGAGTGAAATTGTAACCAGGTTTGGATGAAAAGAGAAATAGAGTGAAGGCACGATTGGGATTTATATGGACAGTGTGTGTTTGTGGATTTTTTGGATATAAATGGACTTAGGGGACAAATTTGAATGTGGAATTCAATAGACATGATTTTTGTAAGTTAGAAAAGAGATAAAAGTAAGTTTGATACTCATTCATTTTATAAATAAAATGTTATACTCTTTCAAAGTGATAGGGATCTATCTCCAAGTCAGTAAAGTTTGAGGGAGCATATCTTTGTGATCAAAGTAGTATTTTGAGTAAAATTTATTGGATTTTGTAGATATATAAGTCTATTAAGCTGTGTAAAAAATTGATTGCTAACGAAGTTATATTTAAAGAACTATGAGATATTTGTGGTTGGATCTAGAGTTGTTAGAAGACAAAATTAAAGAAGAAGGGTAGTGTCTATAACTCTAGTTCAAAGAGGAATTTTGGAGCAAAAATTAGAGGATATTTATAATATAAAATAAGAAATAAGCTTATCAAATTTTATTACTTAGGTCTTTGTTAATGAGGAGTAATGAAGGTGTGAAGCAAAGGGGGTCTAGAATCAAAGGCAACATGGAGGGATTACTTTGACAACATGGTTCTCTCTAATCACATGAGTTATAATCAAAAGATTTATGGGATTTGCTTCTTTACTTCCTTAAGTGCCTATTGTTCAAATTTTTTTATAATTGATGTAATATCCTAGGATTTATGAGCAAATTTGAGGGCAGGTTTCTAAAGGCAGAATATGTTAGGATTAATAAAGTATGTTTTTATGCAAATTCTTCAATTTTATGAACTTTATGAATTTCATCTTGCACTTGAGAAACTAGAGGCATAAAAGACCTAGTATTTTTTAGGGCTTAGACTCTCATCATGACAACATCATCTCTGAGTTTCTAATAAAATTGACTCATTAGTGCTTCTTCTCTCCAATTGATATCACAAGTAAGTTGTTTGAAATTGGATGCATAAACAGATGCAGAGTGTGATCCTTGACACAGAGTGTAGAATGGATAGGAATTTTAGGATTTATAGTACATAATTTGTAGGATTAAAAATAGATAGAAAGCCGATGAATGGCCAGTTTACAAGGCAGAATGGATGAGGAAGTTAGAAAAAGAAATTATCATCGGTTGTGTAGCAGTTAACACAGATTAAGATAAATATAAATTGATTCAAAACGTAGGAGTCGGGACCAGACTGTGATAGTGCTGAGCCGGGATAAGCTTGGTGCTATCTCTTTTTTTTTTTTTATTAGGCTATAGTGGAAGATCCGGATTCTATTCCAAAGGATTATACCATGTCAATGATGAAGTACAGTAATAAAACAAAAAGTTTTATATATGTGGATGAATAAGAAATTATAATTATTTGATGCGTGAGTTCTTTGTGGAGAATTGGAGGTTGAAGACTGGATATGTCAATGAAGTTTGATTGTGGATGAGAGTGTCATGCCGTATTGATTGTGAGAATTGAGCGGTGAAGGAGAATATTGGAGAAACGATTTGTTTCGAGAGATGTTCTAAGTGAAGAATTATTTTCAGTGATTAGAGAGAGAAGCGGGTGTATGTAGTCTATAGAAATGGTGCAACATTGCGGATTGTTGTTATGAATTTGAGAGAAGACAGAAGAATACATTAGGAGAATTGGTGGAGGATTGTGTCACGAAGTTTATCTGTAGTTGCAAAATAGCAGAACCGATAGAGTGGACGGCAGTATTTTAAAAAACGTATACGGCATCGACTTTGAACAAATTAAAAGCGTGGTTAATGCGGTAACCCTAATGTTTAACCTTCCAATGCGGATATTTCTCCCCTCAGAGATTCAAATTCTCCTTTGCCATTTACTCCACAAGATTGGAGCAGAGAAGTCGGCAATGAGTATCAATATTTCTTTAGCGTCACTGGGTCGGTGAATTGGATAATAGTATTGAATGTTAGGAATTAACTGCCAAATGAATAGTTAAATTAGTGATGGAAAGCAGTGTCAATAATAGATGATGAAAGATTATGGTTAATAAGAATGAGAACATTGCTTTGAGAAAAATACGTGAGTCGAAAAGAAGACAAGAGAGAGCACAAGTAAGAAATTTGTTGCGGGATGAGCAAGAACGGAAGCTAAAAAGGAAGCATCAATATAGTTGGATTAAACCATGGTTGTATTCATATTGGCACATCCGAGCATACCAAGAACATGAAAGATCTTTAATATTTCAGACATATATACCATTAAAGAAATTGCCAAAAGTACTTGTAGACAACTTCGTAAATAGCCCAGTGTATCTCTTGAGCCCATTAATGGAAAGAGAACGGAGCCCAAAAGAATTAGATACTCTATTGGGTACTTTTTTAATAGTGGATACAACCGATTCTAGCAAGGCTAGTTCTTCAGTAGGGAATGTATTGCTTGCTAATATGGGCCAGTTCAGTGTATTCCAAAATCCGTCGTTTTCACCTCAACTTCAACCGATAAAATTATTCGCAGATAATAATACTAAAGAGCAGAGGCCTAGAACTCCGAAAAAGACAATTGAGGGAGGCAGCATTTATTTTAACTAGGAAGCAAGTAGAACATTGTCACCTTCAATGGCGGCGGGGGATCCAGCAATACCAATTGCAGTACAAATGGGTGCGGTGGGTGATCACACAACTAGCATAGTCCCATTACCTACCTTTAGGGGTCTGCCAGGAGCCGACCCAAAACAACACTTGTCTCAATTCCTGACCACATGTGTAGCCAATAATGATAGAACTAAAGATATTTGGTTAAGATGGCTGCCAGCAACCTTGAAAGATACGGCATTTGAATGGTATAATCGCCAACCCGTGGAACAATTTTCTAATTGGGAGGCATTGAAAAATACGTTTTTGACTCATTTTCGACCAATAGGATTTGAAGAATGTCTTAGAGAAAGATTAATGAATAGCAAAATGGTACCGGGAGAAGCGGTGCAGTCATATTATGGCCGAATAGTAGATATCCTTCGAAAATGGCCAAATAACCAAATGCCGGACTCGTTTGTTATGTCTATATTGATTAACGGACTATACCCACCAAAATTGAAGTTGTTTGTAAAGGAGGCCCAACCTGCGACTGTGGCTGCCTCACTTGACCAAGCTAAGGTATGAGAAGAATATTATTATGACCAATTCTTAATCACAGGAACCACAATGATTCTATCTCAAGAAGGGTATCAAATACCAACCTGGAATGAAATAGTGAATAATTATCCAATGACAATTGACTACGGTGTAAATCTTAGTGTCAATCCGCAAGGGATAGTGAATATTGTTCCATTGCAGGCTGTACCACCAACAACTCCAGTTCCGTATTTCCCATACCTCTCATATCAAAAACCAATATCTATAAAAGAATTATCTAATAAACTAGTATCAAAGGATCCAAATGAGACTTTGTTGTTAACTTTGACAAAGAAGATGGACGAATTGGCTGTTAATCTGGCAAAGGATAAAGAAAAGAGGCATAAACCGACTAATATGCGCCCCAATATTTGGTGCGATGGTATGAGAACAGGAAGGCCGTTTTATTAACAATTGTACACCACCCCAAATGATTGTGCAATGTATATTTTATAGAGGTAATCATATAACCACCAATTGCTGGAATTTAAGAAGGCAACAACAGTTAGGAAATCAAACCATGATTCAACCAACTTTGTGGGATGTTAATCAAGTTCAGATCGGAAATAGGTTTGGCTGGAATGGAAATCGTCTTATTAAACAAAATAGAAATTTCTATAATTTTTAAAACTCTGAATATAACAAGAAGGTGATTCCAATTTTCAAGGCTTTGTGCAAAATCAGGAAAGACAACCCCAATATCCACTTGTTCAGAATCCAATTTCAGATCCTACAATACCAACTGGTCGACCGGGATCCTTTATCCATCAAACCTGGAATAAGCCTAGCCGATATATACCAATTGAGACACCCCATATTCCAGATGGACAAAGAAGAAGACCACTTTGATGCTATCAATGCAGGCAGCTAGGACATTATCTTAGTAAATGTTCCAATCCTAGAGTTAGTGATGATTATGCTCCAATATGTGAAAATTATAAGCAATCTGGACATACTTAACACTAGTGCAATGCTCCATTTAATGTTAATAACCGAAATCAGCGTATCTAGCTGCAAAGTAAGATGGAGGACAATATTCAAGTTCCACAAGATTCTCCGATAAATCGGATAGAATGTGTCCATGCAGTACTTACTTGGGCCCAGCAAAAAGGGAAAGATCCAATTCAAAAATTGGAAGTTCTAGTTGCAACGGACCAATGTAGTTCATTGAATGGTACTCCAAACCTAACGCTAATATCAAAGGTATTACCAACAAGGAGATCCAATTTGTCTATGCAATTTGAGGATGTCCTTAGCCCCGAGATAATGGTTCAACCAAAACTAGTATCAATATCTGCGAAGGTTCGAGAGCCACCTTATCTATTAAAAAGTCCTCTTATAGACAAGAATTACTACAAAGTCTATTCAGCAGTTCTAGTTCCGAACTCCGTAAGAAAATTATCTCAAGGGATCAAATTAAAACCTATGAAAAAGAAGAGGGCCTTGGGAATCATTACCAATATGAAACCATATGATATTATGAAAGATTTGGATGAAATTAAACCTTCTATTACCATGAAGCAATTGTTAGCAATTATGCCAAAATGTCGTTCTACATTGAATTCCTCATTAATACAACGTAGAGTTTGTAATAAAAAAATTCATGAGATTAGTTTGAATCCCGATCCGAAAGCACCAACTATCGATGTATCAATTGATGGTATTTTCATTCCTAGAGTTTAAGTGGATGGTGGCTCTAGTGTGAACTTAATGAACGCCAATACAATAGAAGAATTGGATTTAAAACAATTAGTACCCACGACATTGGTATTGAGAATGGCAAATCATAGTAGGATAAAATCAATGGATATCTTATGTAGTATTAATATCGTAATTGCAAAAATTACGTATGAAATTGATTATATTATTTTTCGATCATAGAATTCCACTTTATCATATCCAATATTATTAGGTCGGCCGTGGCTATATCAAGCCAAAGCTACAAATGATTGGGGCTGTGGAACATTAATTATTAGGGAGGGTAGTGACAAGTTTGTTTTACAAATGTACACAATTCAATATCATGGGGAGTCTCAAATTATAGGCACAGAAGTAACATCTGATGATGAGGGCCAATTTGAGGCAGAGTACGATGAAGTTAATATTGCGATGCAAGTTGATAATGACCCAATTCACATATGGAAGCAAGGCATGTTATATCAGTATAAAGGACCAGGAGAATATTTTTTGTATCAGGAGGATGCAGCAAATTTTGACAATGTCATCGCTGACTGGATGAATAATTGTGCAGTAAATGAAGTCGGTACATTAGAACCAGAATTGGGTAAGCACGATTTGTCGGACCATATGAAGGATTTAGAGTAGAAGGGACAAATCAAATCGGGGGTTAATGGGGAACCTGTGTGCCAATCTATTAACTTAGATTCCAATAAAACATCCCAGATTATCAAAGTATACACCGGTATTACGGGTACAGAATTGAGAAATTGGAAAGATTTTTTTTTAAATCATAAATTTGCTTTTATTTGGTTGTAAGCGAATTTAAGAATTTTTTTCTGCCAAAGTTTGTGAGCATCGAATTACCTTAGAAGAAGATGTTACACCAGTTTGTCAAAGACAACACCGTCTTAATGCAAAATATTCTCTCATGGTCAAGGAAGAAGTACATAAACTTTTAGACTTGGGCTTCATATATCCAATCTCGTATAGTGAACGGATTTCACCAATTGTAATAGTGCCAAAGAAAAATGGAAAAATTTGTATCTGTCAAGACTTTCGTAAATTAAATGCGATTACCAAGAAGGATTATTTTCCTTTACTTTTTATGGATAGTATATTGGACGTACTAGCTGGGCATGAATGTTACTTTTTGGATGGATTTTTGGATTATAATCAAATAAAAATTGTAGAAGAAGACCAATTGAAGACTACTTTTACTATGGATTGGGGCACATTTGCTTATAAAGTAATGCCATTTGGGTTATGCAACGCCCTGGCCACATTTCAAAGGATAATGATGCAAGCATTTCAGACCTATTTACAATTGTCAATGGAGATATTTTTAGATGGTTTTTGTACATTCAATATGACAGCAAATCATTTGAAATGTCTTGATAATTGTTTGGACCAATGTGATAAATATGAAATATCTTTGAATTTTGAGAAGTGCCAATTTGGCATACCATTGGAAAAGCTTTTGGAACACATCATTTTCACGGTTGATATCGCTACTGACCTAGATAAAATTACTTGTATATTAGTTTTACCAAAGCCAAAAACAGTGTCTGGTGTTTGGAGTTTCGTAGGCCATGTGAGCTATTATAGGCAATTCATTCATTTATTTGCAAAAATATGTCAATCATTAATGAATCTCTTGAAGAAACTGCCATCAAATGGATCTAGTTCAATTTGGACTGAGGAATGTTTAGTTGCGTTTCAGGAGTTAAAACGAAAATTGATGTCAGCACCAGTACTTGTTGCACCTTATTGGACAAAATCCTTTCATGTTTATGTTGATGCCTCGAATGTTGCTATTAGATCCGTGTTAAGCCAAAAAGATGAAAAGGATATGGATCATCTCATTTATTATGCTAGTCAATAATTTGTTGCTGCGGAACAAAATTACACTATAATTGAACGGAAAGCCTTCAGCATGATCTATTCTGTCCAGAAAGTTTGGCATTATTTGCTTAGTTACTCATTTGTGTTTCATGTCGATCATGATGCTCTTAAGTATATGATTAATAAATCTCAATTGAATGGTCGCATTGCTCGATGGGTGTTACTCCTTCATGAATTTAATTTTACTATTAATATTTGACCAGAAAAGAAACATGCCAATGCAGATCATTTATCTCGATTGTCCAATATATTCGGTAATGAACCTATCAATGATACACTTCTTGATGCGAAATTATTTGCCGTCGATGTGATCACCTCAAAATATAATGAATTGATCTAGTATCTGACATTTCAGACATTTCTACCTACATATAGTAAGAAATTTAAGAAACGCTTGATTTTGAAAAGTGTGCCATATACGATGATTAGAGACGCCTTGTATAAGTAAGGGAAAGATGGAATTCTACGTCGCTATATTTTTCAAAGTAAAATACGTACCATATTGGAAGGATGTCATTTGGATAGTTGTGGAGGGCATTTTGCCGGTGACAGTACTGCCCGCAAAACTTTAATGATTAGATATTGGTGGCCAACAATGTTCTCAGATGCACACCAATACGTGTGACGTTAAGATCCTTGTCAACGTATTGATAGACCTACTGGAACTTCTGCCATGCCGTTGTCGTGTTGTGGTTCGGCTACTATGTAAAAAAATTATATATATATATATTTAATGTATAATTTATTACTTAGTTAAATGAAAGTCATATTAATAGATTTTATTGGTTATAGGATGTGATTAGGTTGTTAGTTTAAAAAGAATCTATTAAAAAGATTATTATTAAGATTTATACGACCTTATTTTTTTTTCAGTAGTGACTTTTGAAGTTAATTTTATATTGATAGTAACTTGTATATATCTTAAGTCACCTATGTTAGACATTGGTGATCCTTAAAATCTTATTTATTTCTTTTATTTGGTGCTTAAAGCACCAAGTATATAAATCTTATAAGAAGAAGGACTAGAAAAGGGTCTTTAGTGTAAAAAGCGTAGTTTGGCCATCCATGCTGATGAATAGAGGTGGATGATAGAAATCTCTATTCTAATTGGCCAAAAATCTTGTCCAATGGACTTCAAGGAGGCTGCCCGAGGATTTATTAGGAGTTAGGGTTTATTTTTTGAAAGGAGTCGAACATCAAAGGCTAGGATCATAAGGTTTAGGTTTTTGGATCTGATTAAGGTGCAAATTTTGTGTGATTTGCACTTTTTATGAAGAAGTTATAGGCGCCCAAAGTTAAGGTGTTGATTTTGAACCTACTGTCACTCTTTTGAGTATAACTCGTGCATACAAAACGCAATCAAGGATTGGCAATTGGAGCTGGAGAGAGCACTTTTACGACTACACTTTTCATGCACAACTTGATAAAATCTAAGCTAGGGTGAAGGAGATATTGAGAGTTGCAGCCAGTGCTTACAAACTTAAGGGTAGTAAGTGACCCGCTTATATAATGGTTATATTTTGAGCTATATCTTAGACAATTTCATAGATTTTTGGCTCAAACATTTCAAAAGTGTATATGTTTATGTCACAAAACTATGTGCAAAAATTTTGTGGTATTAAAGTTTTGGATTTGTGAGATATAAGGAATATAGTGCTTAGATGTCTCTGAGCTAGGGTTTTAAGCACCTGCTAGGGATTCTAAGAAATCAGACTATTGAAAACGAATTTATGGTTGATTCTTTTTTGTGGTGAAACTTAAGAGGATTATCTATACTTTGAACTAAATTTATAAAAATTGAATAGTTGGATCAAGAGTTATTGGACTCTAAAGTTTAGCAAGAAATAAGTCCTTGCGAGTGTATAAAGTTTTGAAGGGTTTTTGTGAAAATTTGAACCCTTTTCGTACAAACTTACTTGAATACAAGAGGGTTTATATATATATAACTTCTCTTTTGTGAGATTGTTGTTTTATTTGTCCCTTTTATTGAAGACAAACCACTTGTTGGATTTTTGCCATCAAATTTTAAATAAATTCTCCACAGCCAGGTATCCAATGTATTCCAAGATAGAAGGCTACGTGATATGACACCGTTGGTACCAATTTTAGTACAAGTACCATTTGAAAAATGGGGTATTGATTTTGTAGGACCAATCACACCAGCCTCGTGTAATGGGCAGAAAAGATATATTTTTGTAGCGACTGATTATGTGACAAATTGGGCAAAGTTGATGGCAACAAAAACTAATAATGCCAATACCGTAGCCACATTTTTATATGAGATCATTATCACTCGATTTGGATGTCCCAAAGAATTGGTTAGTGATTGTGGAACCCATTTTATTAATTTTATAATTGCGACTTTCACAGATAAATATGAGATCAAGCATCGGAAGACAACTCCATATCATGCTCGGGCCAATGGGTAGACTAAAAGGACCAACGATATTTTGTGTAAAATTTTAATTAAAACAATGACTGGTGTAAAAATGGATTGGGATACAAAATTGTTTGTAGCCTTGTGGGCATATCGTACTACATATAAAGTGACTACCAGTTCCACACCATTCCAATTGGTGTACGGGCAAGAGGCAATATAACCAATTGAATTGGAACTTTCTAGTTTACAAATTGCATTAGATGAACGTCTTGGTGACCAAGAATCCCTCCAACATCAATTAGCACAATTGAAAAAATTACTACATATTCCTTGCTCCAACATGTACAAGCAAGGAATATGTAGCCAGCATTAAACAATGTCGATGGAAAGGTCAAAGAAAGCTGCGGATAGAGAGGAGAATGTCCAAAACGTACGAAGTAAGAGTAACTAACAATCGCCGTCCCTCGTGGTGGTTACCAACATGAAGCCAATGAAGTTGGAAATCTATTGGTCCCTACAAAGGCATGGGGATTTAAGAAATGCATAGATGTATGTATTTTTGCGAGGATAGGACAACTTGCCTCTAATTGATGTAGAACTAGTTACAGAGTATATAAAAAATTACAACCCAGAGGATAGTTCAAGTGTAGTAAAAGGGAGAATAATTGGGATCGATGAGAGTATCTTACAAAAAATATTATATTTATCAATAGGTGATTTAACGGTAGGCGTCAAAGTGTCCAGTGACTTCAGACTGGTGTCATGATATAACGCAACTATTAGGTAAAAGAGTGTAGAAATAGTATATTATAGAAGATCTTAGTTCAAAATATTGTATCAAATTATCTTAGAAAAATAGATAATAGTAAAAAGGGAGTAAAACTAATAAGTGTTAATGCTGTCTTTTTTACAAATGAGCTTCTATTTATTTTGTAGGGCCATAAGTAAAGCAAAATAAAGTAGATTGGAAAATAAATTAATAAAGGCATATATAGGAGGGAGTTAAGAATAGGTTTTGGAAAAACTTACTACAAAAATCTCAAAATAGATACCCAAAAAGGACAGGTTATAAGCTAGGATCGAAATCAAATCCCAAGGCACAAAATCGCATGCCTATGGCAGATCTAAAAGGCTTTTGTAGATCAAAGATTAGAATTAGGGAGTGGACTTGAAGGATTTTGTATATAAGTTGATTTCAAGTGATTTGGATAAGAAATGACTTTGTAATAGTTTTGCAAAGTCAGCCTTGTTTTGGGCAACTTGGGATTTTATGAAATAAAATAGGGTTGATGTTTTAGGCGATTCCAAAAGTTTTGCAACAGATTAATGGCTAAAAATTTGTAGATTTTTGGATATTGTTGTTATTAATGTGTACTATGAATTTGAGCTAAATCTAACAATTTGATTGTACGTAATTGAGGTTTAAGTGGGTCAAGGTCTCAGAGATTAAGTTTTGAGGGTCATTTAGGATTTTTGAGATCTTGAGCAATTTGCTTGTTGGATTAGAGTAAATTTTATTTGTGTGGATAGTATACTTGTTTTTCTATACACCTAAGTGATTTGAGATTGATTGAATAGTGAAGAAGGGAGAAATTAACACTAGAAGATTAGCATCAAGGTTGAAGAAGGAAATTGGCCAATAGCTAAGAAGTTTTTAGGATTTTTCTTCCATTTGGTAAGTTTGATTTCCTTCAAATTTGCTATGCTTGTTGCTGACTAAGAGATTGAAAGGTGTGCAAAGTTTTAAGTAAGATCAATAGTCTAATCAATAGATATTGAGGTTCTAATTTTTCCTAGGATTGATTTGAATTGGTTAGAATTTGGTTTAATATTTGGTTAGGATTTGGTTTAGGATTTAGGATTTGTTTAGGGTTTGATTTAGGATTAGGGTTTATTTAGGGTTTGATTTAGGATTAGGATTTGATTAGGGTTTGATTTAGGATTTGACTTAGATTTTGACTTAGGGTTTGATTTATGGTTTGAATAGGATTTCTCTATTTCTAGTATTTGGATCTAGATTTCGAATTAGGGTTTGACTCAGGATTTGACCTCTTAGGATTTGACTAAGGATTCATTCAAAGTTGTGCACATTGGCGCGGCCCTGCTTTTGACTTAGGGTTTGATTTATGGTTTGAATAGGGTTTGATCTAGGATTTGACTTAGGATTTGACCTTGGATTTGACTTAGGATTTGACTAAGTATTTGACGAGGGTTTGACTTAGGATTTGACTTAGGTTTTGACTTAGGATTTGATCTATGGTTTGAATAGGGTTTGACTTAGGATTTGACTTAGGTTTTGACTTAGGATTTGACTTAGGTTTTGTCTAGGATTTGACTAGGGTTTGATTAGGATTTGACTTAGGTTTTGACTTAGGATTTAATCTATGGTTTGAATAGGGTTTGACTTAGGATTTGACTTAGGTTTTGACTTAGGATTTGATCTATGGTTTGATAGGGTTTGACTTAGGATTTGACTTAGATTTTGACTTAGGATTTGACTTAGGTTTTATCTAGGATTTGACTAGGATTTGATTAGGATTTGACTTAGGTTTTGACCAAGGATTGACTTAGGGTTTGACTTAGATTTTGACTTAGGATTTGACTTAGGTTTTGACTTAGGATTTGACTTAGGTTTTGTCTAGGATTTGACTAGGGTTTGATTAGGATTTGACTTAGGTTTTGACCAAGGATTGACTTAGGATTTGACTTAGATTTTGACTTAAGATTTGACTTAGATTTTGACTTAGGATTTGACTTAGATTTTGACTTAGGATTTAACTAGGATTTGATTAGGGTTTGAATAAGGTATGACTTAGGATTTTAAGATTTTTATTTTTAGTATTTTTTAAATTTAGTATTTTATATGTTATTTTTTTTTATGATTAACATATAATTTATTTATTCTTCTTTTATAATTTCTTTAAGATTGGATCAAAGTTTGATTAATATTGTTAAGGTTTAATAGAAGTTGTTTAGGATTCTATTAGAGTTGTTAGGATCTTGTTGTTGTGTATTACCTTTTTATCTTCTACAGCTAAGTGCCCAGAGCATTCTCAAGCAAAATTGCACGTATTACAACACTGGGAAGTTATTTCAAAGGAGATATGGCATCCTTTGAGAAGAATCAAGGCTCGAAAGTGGCGGAAGCACTTACTCTAGAGCTTGCGGAGTGAATGCGGTTTGTTCAGAAGCGATTAGGCTTGAACCGACATACCACATACATGTCCAAGCGCTTATTGTTTGCTGCGATTGGAAATCAACCAGCAGTGGAGAAAAATATAACTTCTGCAATGTCGTAATAGGGTATGCAGAGTTTATTAGTTGGTCCAAGGATAGTAGTGCACGAAATTAAAAAATCAAGTAGATAGCAAGAACAGGAGGCTATCCCGGAGACTACACCAGGGTGGGCTTCAATTCATGCAGTGATTGAGAGGGTGGTTGAGGCTCCAATTTTGAACACCGGAATAATGGCAAGAGGGAACCTCACGGAGGTAATATTGGATCAAATTTCCCAATTGCAGCTTACCGTGGGTCAGTCGGAAGGAAATCTAAGACAACAATTAGAGTCAAGCCGCAAGAAGATAATGGAGAAAAGCCGCCGAATTGTAGAACAAGGTCACCTTATTAGAACAAAGATGGAATCCAAGTTGGCATTGAAGCGGAAGTTAGCGGAGGAAAAGAAAAATTGGGCGAATGATAAAGATCACATTCAAAGAATCCTGAATGGCTAAAAACAAAAATTAATAGAAAATTGCAGGATATGCAATTTGGAACGGGAAGCGTTGAAGTGTCAGTTGCAAGCAGAACAAGAAAAAGCAATAAAATTGGAATAGAAAAAGGTGGAATTGGGAGACCAATACAGAATTGGAACGAATAAGCTGCAGGCAAAAATTAGTGCATTGAAAGGTGAAGTGGAAAAATTAGAGGGCGATTTGGCCAATGTCGTTCGGCTACAGGTATCTGTTCTACCAGTTTCAAAAATTAGTGAGCTAGAGGAGAAGATGAAGCAATAAGAGCACCAATTAGAGGTGAAAGATACCAGGATTCTACAATTGGAGGCTCAAGTTCAGGAATTGGAAGTGGATAATGAAGATTTATCAACGTAATTAAAGAGTAATCATGTGGATTTATCGGAGGAGGATGAAGACGTGCCATTAGAGCCAGACGTAGAAGAACCTCCTACAAAGAATCCAGGCGCATCCCACTCTTAAGAGCCAACTTCATAACAAATTTTTTTTTTATCAATTTTATATTTGCGAGGGCGCTGCACAATTAGGAATGGGACTATGTAAAATGGGTAGGAATTTTAGGATTTACAGTACATAATTTGTAGGATTAAAAATAGGCAAGAAGCTAGTTTAGAAGACAGAATAGATGAAGAAGTTAGAAAAAATAGTTATCATTGATTGTGTAGCAATTAATACAGATTGGAATAAGTATAAATTGATTCAAAATGTAGGAGTTGGGGCCAGACTGTGATATTCTTGAGCCAGGGTAAGCTTCGTGCTACGTCTCTCTTTTCTTTTGTTAGGCTATTGTAGAAGATCCAGATTCTATTCCAAAGGGTTATACCATGTCAATGATGAAGTACAGTAATAAAACAAAAAATTTTATATATGTGGATGAGTAAGAAATTATAATTGTTTGATGCATGAATTCTTTGTGGAGAATTGGAGGTTGAAGATTGGATATGTCAATGAAGTTTGAATGTAGATGATAGTGTCATGCCGTATTGATTGTGAGAATTGAGCGGTGAAGGAGAATATTAGAGAAACGATTTGTTTCGAAAGATGTTCTGAGTGAAGAATTATTTTCAGTGATTAAAGAAAGAAGCGGGTGTATGCAGTGTATGGAAATGGTGCAACATTGCAGATTGTTGTTATGAATTCCGGAGAAGACAGAAGAATACAGTAGGAGAATTGGTGGAGGATTGTGTCACAAAGTTTATCTGTAGTTGCAAAATAACAGAACCGATAGAGTAGGCGGTAATATTTTAAAAAACGTATACATGTGCATTGGACTCTAATGTTCAAAAGGTGGTTAGTTATGTAACCCTAACAGTTTAACTCAATGCGGATAGTCTCTCCCTGTGTTTGAATCCCCCCTTTACAGATTTACTCTAGACAGTATTGATAGAGTAAGTGAGACAAACGAGAACAACATAGAGAATAAATCTTGGTGGTTGTCTACCAAGCCTTATCATGCTCTCTTAATGCCTCCTCAAATGCTTCTAGAAAGGTCTCAAAATTACTCAAGATAGAAGATCTTTTTTCAAATAAGAGAGCAAACCAAGACAAAGCTTGTCCAATAAGCAATGTTCCTATTAATCCAATGTGCGACTCCTTGGTTGAATAGCATTCTAGTTGTAAGAATGTTACCAATCAAACTTGATTTACAAAACCACCAAATTTTGATCTGATATCATCAAACTTCTCTGGGAGACTGACTCGAGGCTCTTTGTATTGCAGTGTAATCAAATTCTCACATTGAGATGTAGATGGCAATGCTTCACTAGCTAGAGATGGTTGTATTATAGTCTGAGCCACTCCCACTCTTGTAGCTCTAGGGAGCTTAGCAAAATTTTTTTTAATTTCACTAGTTCTAATTGCTAGAGCGTTAAGGGCATTGATGATCACATCTAATTTTGACTCTGAAGATTCTACCATGTTAACGTCTTCTCTACTAGCTATACTAAGTAAAGAAGAAGGAATCAATATCGGTCCAAAAGAGCATAATCTACAATCCTTAGAACGCTCAAGTATCTCTAAGGAGAGGGATAGTTCACTCTTTGCCTCAAAGAACTAAGCTTTGACATTGATAGAAAGACAGTCTCAACAAACTATCGTAGACGCAAAATATAAAGTAGAAGTCTAAACAAGAAGTTCAAGAAGAACTAGCAAGAATTATCACGAACGCAGAATATGGACTAGAAGTCTAAACAAGAAGTTCAAGAAGAACTTCCAAGAATTAGATTAATCAGATGAGTACAAGAAACAATACCTGAGAGGTGAGCTAGAGCTCCAAGAGATGTGTTGTTGAGACTAAAGAATTCTTCAATCTTGATTCCAATATATACTCCTATCTAAGAAGCTTCTTAAGTAACTTTTACCAACTAGGGAGCTTCTCAAGCAACTTCTTCTAATTTGGAAGCTTCTCAAGCAACTTCTATCTACTTGAAAGATATTAGAAGGTTCTGGGAGGTTCTAGAGAGTTTTAAGAACCTTCTAGAATATTCTAGAAGATTTTGACAAGTATGTCCTTGACAATTAGTTCTAAAGTCTTATTATTTTCAAAATGTCCTACCCCAGTGAGGTTGTGATGAACTTCTAGAGCACGTAGTTGTGCTATGCCTTTTGAAATATATAGGCAACCTTCAAAATAGAATAGATCATTCTTGAATTCAAACTTAGAAGTATCATAAGACTTAGATAAATTATTATTATTTTAATGAATAAGAGAGCCTGAAGATATACTTGATTGGATTTGTTTTACAAAAGTTGAATCAACAGTCAATGTTGATTTCATTGCTTGAAGATGAAATTGCTTTGGCTTTATGAGAGTTGTTCTTTGTTGATCAAAAGACAAATTTTTTTCTTTTGGTACAAGATAAAAACGTCTAGAAAGGACATTGGATAAACGTTGTTATTTTCTTAGCCGATAGGTGATAATAAACTCAAATCTTGATAAAAATATGCTCTAACAAGCTTGACGACAATTCAACATACGTGTTGACATGAAATACTTGAGATTCTTTTGATCTATATATACGGTGATTGGATTCAAAGCACCTTCCAAATAGTGATGCCATTCTTAAAAAGAATCCACAATTGTAAGAAGTTCTTTATGATGGATTTTGTAGTTGATTTTTACTACTAAAAATTTCTTGAAATGAAAAGCTATTGGATGAAATTTGTCATCTGGTCCCATTTGTGACAATACTATCTCCAAAGCAAAGTCTAATACATTTGTTTCTATATAAAGTGCCTTGAAAAAGTCGATGTAATACAAAATTGATATAGAAATAAAAACTATCTTCAAATTTATCTTTTGTAATATCTTTGTATTATTTGTTCTTTTTATTAAAAACAAATTATTTATTAGACTCATGCCAATAAGCTTTAAGTAAATTCTCCTTAGCTAGATACTTTCAAGGACACAAACTAAAACAGATGTATAAGTTAGTAAAAACTATGTCAAAAAAAAATAATAAGATAAAAATAAAGAAGTATGTATATATAAGAAGAAACTAGAATGACTATTATCAAAGACTAAAAAATATATGAGACTCTTAAACTAGACTAAAAAAAAGAAAAGAATTGACAAGAGTGAAGAAGCCTTTATTCTTGTCTCTATATATATTATTTATCTAAAAACTACGTGGCGGCATTCTATAGGACCTCTAATACGTGTCTAATTTGCAAGACACATGTCAAACTTGTAAGACAAGTTTTTTACATATGTGCCGTGTACTTAGCTTATTCCTCAAGCTACCAACATGTGTGATAGATGGCTAGCTTGTTCTACAAGCTACCAATATGTGCAATACATGGCTAGCTTGTTCCACAAGCTACGAACATGTACGACACATGGCTAGCTTGTTGGCCAAATTTTTGACCTACCAATCACCTATAAACATGTATAAAGATGATTCCGCATTTATGAAGCTACTCTATAAAATATTATCAGATTAACGTATTTTATCAACTTCTATCAATCCATATTTATTAGATAATTATTGAAATAAATCTTATATCCATGACAGATATCCAATATATTCTCAGATAGAAAATCACGCCATACAACAACGTCCTACAACCATTAATGATGCTTTGGCCTTTGATGTCAAGAGTTATCTTAAAAAAAAATACTGACAAGTTCAAACTTAAAAAAGATCTATACTTTGAAGAACATTTGTATATCCCAAAAAGACTTATACGACTGCGCGTTCTTCAATCTCGCTATAACTTTCTAACAACAAGTCACTTTAGATTTAACAAGACTTTGGAACTTATTTCTTCAGATTTTTGGTGGTTTCAAATGTGAAAGGCAATGAAGGACTTTATACTCTCTTGCAACATCTGTTCAAGGTTCAAAAATCCTTGACATCGCTCTTATGGATTCTTACAATCTTTGCCTATTTCAAGACTATTATGGTCTTTTATTTCAATGGATTTCATCACAAATTTATTGCCATCCAATTCATTGGACAACATCCTTCTGGTGATTGATCGATTCACAAAGATGGCTAATTTTATTCTTTATAAGAAGACTACGTCTAGTGAAGAAATGACAAGGCTCTTTCTTGATAATATATATTGATATTATAGCCTACCAAATGATATTATATCTAATCAAGGATCCTAATTCATATCTAAGTTTTGGAGATGTCTTTTTGAAATATTAAAGATAGACATTAAACTTTCTATAATTTTCCATCCTTAGATTGATGGCTAAACAAAACAAGTTAACCAAGTTTTAGAGTAGTATTTATGATAGAACATCAACTATCAATAAGATGATTGGATCTCATATCTACTATTAGTAGAATTTATATATAATAATATTATTCATACTTCAATGCAACAAACATAGTTTTATTCCAACTATGGATATCACCCAAAGCTTGATCTATAGAATATGCCAAAGAATAATAATCCAATAATTGGAGGATTTATAAAGCATCTATTGCAACACCAAACAACCTTAAAGCTTCAATTGTAAGCAACTCAAGATACTTACAAAATATCTACAAATAAATTCAAAAATCAATTGCCTACTTTTCATACTTTTCAAAATTCAAAAATAAAATATGACTTCTTTGACAAAACATCAAGACCAAGCGACCATGTCATAAGTTGGATTATCGGAGATTAGAAACATTTTCTATCCAAAAGAAAATTAATCCAATAGCATATCGCTTAGAATTACTATCTTTTATAAAGATACATCCAATTTTTTATGTCTCTCTTTTAAAATCTTATAGAGAATCACATATTTTGAAAAGAATACAACAATCGCCGCCTAGTATTGAAATCAAAGATCATGAAGAATACAAGGTTGAAAAAGTACTTGATTTACGGCAAAGGTGGAGCATATTGTAACATCTTGTTCATTGGCGGAGCTATGATATTAATGAGTACACATAAGAATCGGCCAAAAATCTCATCGATGCGCCTCAAAAAAGAAAGGAATTTTATTGATTCTATCATGGACATACTTTAAGCCACTACTAAAACTTTTTATAATCTTTTAGAACCTTCTATAGTTTTTTAATATCTTCTAAAATCTTCTAGAATCATTTAGAATCTTTTTTAGTTTTTGAAAATCTTCTAGAATCTTCTTCAATCTTCTATGACCTCTTGTAGACTTTTTAGAGTCTTTCAAAATCTTCCTCAAATTTTTAGAATATTCTAAGATATTCGTAGGACCCTCTCAAATCTTCTTCAATCTTCCAAGACCTTCCATAGATTTTTTAGAATCTTTCAAAATCTTCCTCAAGCTTCTAAAATATTCTAAGATACTCTTAAAAGGTCCAATAGGACTTAAGGCCTCATAGTATAAATAAGAGGCAAGAGTGAGGAGTACCTCAATCTTGCCAACACAAGTCTTGGAATAATCCAGAGTATTGTCTTCTTCTTGATATTAATCCATTTTCTTATTCTTCATCTAGTTCTTATTCTTGTCCATCCAGTTCTTTATTTTTAGAGTTATTTTGGTTATGAATTCTTTCCCTTACTTCTTTGCTAATATGCTATCTTGCATCCCTAATAGTTTGATAAGACTAACTTACATAATCATATTAAAGCTTAGATCTCTTGATAGAGAGTGGATTACCCCTCCTCAAGATACTATTGCGTTCTAAAGGAGTGCGGACTATTTCCCTCTAGATTGATATGCTTAAATGTTGTAGTTGATTTTTCTTTGGAAAGAGTAGATTATCCCTTTTTTAAATTATATCACTACATTTTAGAGGTTGCGGATTATCCTCCTTTAAACTAACCATCTAAAAATATTCTTTTTAGTATAGAAAATACTAACGGCTTATCGATTTTTTTTTTAAAGATGAAAATAGATCAGATTAATGGAGGTGCATCTTCACAAATAGAGAATAGAGTAGCAACACTTGGAGATCTTTGAGCCCTATTGGATACGGTACGAGAAGAAATGACATTTTTCTGCAATCCAAAAAAAGAATTATAAATGAAACAAGTATCTGAAGAAATTAACTGAGAGATTCATAATTTGCGCCATTATTAGAAAAGAATTTTCCAATCCTATATAATTTAGAAGCTTTTATGGAAAGATTTATTGCTCTATTTGGAAACAGTGATCGAAAGAGGGTGGCAGAGAGGAAGATCCAAAATCTACGACAAGAACAATGTTCAACTGCAATTTATGCCGCAAAATTTCAACAACTTACTTGTAATCTTGATTGGAATGATAAGACTTTTATGATTTGATTTTATTATGGTCTAAAGGATGATGTAAAGAATTTATTGATCACGATGCTAAGAGCTGAAAACTTAGAGGAACTCATAGCTCAAGCTATTACTTGTGACAATTGCCTATTTGAACTACAACAAGAAAGGCGATCAATTTTTAGCAATATCTATTAAGGTACAACTGCTACATCTTCAAGAATATTTGAAAAGCCATGAACATATATTGAATCTATGTAGATTGATGCAACTCAATTCAAGTCATTAACACTAGCAAAAAAGACTAGACGTCGATAAGAAAATTTATGCCTATATTGTGGAAGACCCAATCACAAGGCAGCAAATTATCCAAATAAGTCTAGAAAATTCAAGGCACAAGGTATAATATCCGAATTAGAAAGGTCAAAAAACGAAGATATCCAGCCTTAGCAGGGACTTTGTAGTTGGACACCTCCAAATCTAAAGCACTAGAAAAAGGTCTCTTTTTACCTCCGGATCCAACATCTTATTTTATACTTCTTGTATATATAAGAATCTTGAAACAAGAAATTTCTGCTAAAATCCTTTTAGATATTGAAGCCTTAGCATGCTTTATGCATAAGGATTTTGCAACCAAGTATAATCTACTACTTATAAAGAAGATCCATCTTGCACCCATTGAAGTCATTGATGGACGAAACCTTGCATCAAGAGATGTTGTCGAAGAAATCCAACCGTTGGAAGTGATACTAAAAGATCAAGTATCACAAATTATTTTCAATATCATTAGATGTCCGACAAATCCTATTGTCATTAGACTTCCTTGATTTGAGCTACATAATCTTAATATTAATTGGGATATGCAGAAGATTTTTTCAAGATCCACACATCAAAAAAAAAAACGAGGTACTGCTCTATTCTTTAAAGCTAAAGTATTTATGCAAGCAGTAAAAAAAAGAAGATGCATTTGCATTGTATGCTATCCCAATGAAAGATCCAACGGAGCAACTAAAGCAGGAAATTCCTAGTCAATATCGCGACCTGGAAGACGTATTTGAAAAGAAAAAAGCAGACATATTATCCGAACATCGTCCTTATGATTGTACAATCAAATTATAAGATGGAGCTCAACCTCCATTTGGTCCCATTTACAATCTATCACAAACGAAGCTTACAACCTTATAAGAATATATTCATGAAAATTTAGCCAAGAATTTTATTCGACATTCAAAATTGCATGTTGGAGCTCCTATATTATTTGTGAAAAAGAAGGATGGTTCTTTACGTATGTGTGTTGACTATCAAGGTCTAAACAAGGTAACTATAAAAAATCGCTATCCATTACTATTAAAGTCAAGATTATTGGAATAATTAGGACAAGCAAAGATTTTTACAAAGATTGATTTGAGAGGCACCTACAACCTAGTCAGGATTAAAGAACGAGATCAATGGAAGACAGCATTCTACACAAGGTATGGACATTTTGAGTATAATATTATGCCTTTTGGACTTACAAATGCACCTGCAATCTTCCAACATATAATGAATGATATCTTCCGAGAATACTTAGATGACTTTATAATCATCTATTTAGACGATATCTTGATTTTTTCTAAGAATGAAGAAGAGCATGAATATCATGTACGGAAGGTATTAGAAAAACTACGAGAAAATGGATTATATGCCAAATTAGAGAAATGCTCTTTCCACCAACTATCAATCAAATTTTTGAGATATATCGCTTCAAAAAATGAGATTTCTATAGATCCAAAGAAGATACAAACTATTATAGAGTGGAAACAATCGTCATCATTTAGAGATGTACAATGCTTCTTGGGATTTGTAAATTTCTAAAAAATCTTCATCAAAGATTATTCCAAGATTGCGGCTCCATTAACGCAACTCACAAGCAAGGATAAATTTATTTGGGATGATAAGGTTGAAGAAGCATTCAAGAAACTAAAAGAAGATTTCACTTCTGCTCCTATACTTGTCTATGCAGATCCAAAAAAATCATTCATTCTAAAAATGGTATCATGTTGTAAATTAAAATATAGTGTGAAAGATATAAAGGAATGTGTTAAAATAAAAAGATTAAGATTAGAAGAAGAGAGGATGAAAAAGAGAAAGGGTTGTGGTTATAACCACATTATCTTGAAGGTTATAATATTTATCACAAGCTCAGGGATAATAGGTAGGCCAAACTACTAATTTCCTGCTGAAATTTCCACTAGCAGTACCAAGTCATGAAGCCAAGGAATTCTACAGTGAAGTCAAGTGGATTCGAACCCACGTCAACTCCAAAGTAGCTAAGAACTTAACCACACAAGCTTCTTTGACTTGGCAGTGAAGGATGTAGTTCTTTCTCTTTTATCTCTAATCTAATCTTAATTGTTTTTTTCTACTTATTAGATTTTTTTTCTATTTTATCTTAGATCTACTTTACCTTTATTCTCTTCTATTTTAGATCTAAACTTAAATGTTGTGGGCTGAAATTAGAAGAGAAGTGGTAGAAAAAAATGGTAGTAAGAAGGTAGAATAGAAATTTACCTCAAAAAGTGAGATTCCTTCAAATTAATCCAAAAGAAAGGATTGAAGAGGTGGAAAGACATGGCTGAGGTGTCTCTTTGACCAAGGGAAGAAGGAAGACCAGGCCGGGAGGACAAGAAGGGGGTCGTGAAGAAGAAGAAGGAGGTTCTTTTTGGAGAGATAGGGTTTCCTTTTGATAGGCAGTAGACGTTTTTGTGTGTAGAAGAAGCTTAGAGAGGATTTTAAGTGAAATTTTTTGTGGGTTTGTAGTAGACAAGATAAGGAACATATAGAAACAATTTTCATGTCTTTTGGTTAAGTATCAAGGGAGATATGAGTCGTCAAAGTTGCAGGTGTTTAAGACTAGGGCAGTGAGGTTTACTAAATTTCGGGCCTCGGCTCTTGAGAACCATTTAGACTTTAGAGGCAAAATTTGTTGGGGTTGTGTTCCTTATAGAGTTTGCTACTTTGAATCAAAATCTTAAGTCAATATGATCTTTGAGCAAAGAGTTATGAGTGAAATTGTAACCGGATGTAGGTGAATAGAGAAATAGAGTGAAAGCAGAATTGGGGTTTGTATGGGCAGAGTGTGTGTGTGGGTTTTTTTGGTATGAATGGAGTTAGGGGATGAATTTGAGTGTGAAAATTGATAGACGTGATCTAAGCAAGTTAAGAAAGAGATGAGAGTAAGTTTGATACTCATTTATCTTATAAAAAAATGTTATGCTCTTTCAAAGTGATAGGGGTCTATCTCTAAGTCAGTGAAGTTTGGGGGAGCATATCTTTGTGATCAAAGTAGCATTTTGAGTAAAATTTATTGGGGTTTGTAGATATATGAGTCTATTAAGTTGTGTAAAAAACTGATTGCTATTGGAGTTATTTTTAAAGAATTATGAGGAAATTTGTAGTCGGATCCAGAGTTGGTAGAAGACAGAATTAAAGGAGAAGGGTAGAGTCTATAACTCTATTTTCAAGAGGAGTTTTGGAGCAAAAATTGGAGGATGTTTACAACATAAAGCAAGCAACAAGCCTACCAAATTTCAATACTTGGGGTTTTGATAATGAGGAGCAATGAAGGTGTGAAGCAAAGGGGGTCCAGAATCAAAGGCAGCATGGAGGGGTTTCTTTGACAACATGGTTCTCTCCAACCACATGAGCTATAATCAAAAGGATTATGGGATTTGCTTCCTTACTTCCTTAAGTACTTTGTGTTCAAATTTTGCTTCAATTGATATGATATCCTAGGATTTATGGGCAAATTTGAAGGCGGGTTTTTAAAGGCAGAATATGGCAAGATTAATAAAGTATGTTTTTATGTAAAATCTTCAGTTTTATGAACTTTATGAATCTCTTCTTGCACTTAAGAAACGAGAGGCACAAAAGACCCAGTGTTTCTTAGGGCTAAGACTCTTACGACGACAACGGATGCCTTAGAGTTTGCATTGGGAACTATATTCTCTCAAACTAGTGATGATAGTCAATTACATCCAGTAGTATTCTGCTCTCAAAAAATTATAGCTGTAGAGATTAATTACAAGATCCATGACAAAGAATTATTGGCAACTGTTGATGCTTTAGAAGAATGGTGCCATTTTTTGGAAAGGACTCAATATAAGATCATGGTATATACCGACCACAAAAATTTGGAATATTTTATAAGTGCTCGAGTTCTAAATTGTCGACAAGCATAATTGAGCATGTTATTATTTCAATTTGATTTTGTAATTACATATTGTCCAGAAAAACTTCAAGGAAAACCAGATGCCCTTTCTTGATGATCATATCTTGCACCAAGAATAGGAGACATTGTATTGGATCAACAAAAATCAATCATGTTGAAGCTGTCCAATTTGCAGTTAAAAACATTGACGATATCTATCTGTATAGATACAACTCTCAAGATGGAAATCTAGAAAGCAATGAAGACAAATCCATTTATTAAGAACATCCAACAATATTTAAAAAATATATATGTGAAAAAAAAAAATAATTTCAAATTGAAAGATGAATTGTTATACTTCAAGAATCTCCTATATGTTCCTCCAAGACCTACAAGACTTCAAATTCTTCAAGCTTGACATGACCTTCCAGCAGCTAGACACTTTGGCTTCAATAAGACCTTAGAATTGATATCAAGAATCTATTGGTGGCCTCAAATGTAGAAATTGGTGAAAGAATTCATCCAATCATGTAAAATTTGTGCAAAAATAAAGATTCTAAGATACCAACCATATAGACTTTTGCAATCTCTTCCAGTTCTTAAGGGCCCATGGCAATTGTTATCTTTAGACTTCATTATAGACCTTCTAGTTTCGAATGGAAAAGATTCAATTTTTGTAGTGGTAGACCGTCTTACCAAGATGGCATACTTTATCCCGTGCAACAAGACTATTTTTGGAGAGGAAACAGCAAAGTTTTTTATTGATAATATTTATTGAATACATGGCCTTCTAATTGATATTATTTTAGATCGAGGACCGCAATTTGTATCAAACTTTTGGAGAGGACTATTTCAACTTTTAAAGGTCAAGATCTATCTCTCATCCATTTATCATCCTCAAACTGACAGTTAAAGAGAACGAGTGAATTAGATCCTGGAATAATATCTTCGATGTAGTATAAATTATTAATAAGAAGATTGGACGGACTTTCTACCATTGGCTGAGGTTGCATATAGTAACTTCAAACATTCTTCAATAAAGAAAATTCTATTCTTTTCAAATTATGGATACTACCTTAGAGTAGATCCATTTCAAATTGAAGATGTGAGAAGCCCTGCTGCAGAAAGTCAAGCTACCTATTTAAAAACCATCCATGAAAAATTGGAATTCCAATTACAAATATCCCAAGATCGATACAAAGAGTATACAAACATTCATCACAAGAACCAATCAAATTTCAAAGTAGGAGATCGTGTCTGGTTACTTTGACAAAATATACAAATAAATTGACCATCACAAAAATTAGACTATCAAAGACTTGAACCTTTTATAATTCTACACCAAATAAATCTAGTAAGTTTTCATCTTAAACTACCAAGTAGCATGCACATTCATCCAATCTTTCATGTCTCGCTTGACTTCTAAATGACGCTTCCTATCAACAACAAAAGACCAATATAAAAAAGAGAGAGCCACGCTAAGACTTGCACTTGTATTTTCTTAGGATAGAATGGATCTTACTAGAAGCTTATTAGTTATTATATCAAATCTTCCCATTTCAAGGAAATTATAAGAATAAGAGTCAGAAGACTCTTCTGCCATACAAGCGGTTGGAGAATCATTACAACTTTCATAATCTACTAGGTTTGAAGAACATGGACAAGATGAAGAAAGAATATTCCAACATCAAATAAGGCCATGCTTGGAGTCTTTAGAGATACGACCTCATTACAAAAATCTCGATTCAAATGCCCGAGCTTTGATAATATTCCTCGAAGTTGGAAGGGTGACTCCATATAGATCAGAAATTATTTTTGGAGGATATTTTGAAGGTCTCAATGTTGAGCAAGTTCTTGGATGGAATGTTGGCCTAATAGAGGTTATATCTAAAGGTCATCGACACCATTGTAAGGGTCGTGTTGAACTGATAATCAACAAATAAAAGATAAAATATGTTACTTCTCTACTTTGACAAATTCTAGAATTTTTATGCATATAATTTGATCATCAAATTACTTCGGCTCTTTCTGAAATTCATTGCTAGAAGGGAAGGTGATATCATAGACATACTTTAAGCCACTACTAGAACTTTCTATAGTCTTTTAGAATCTTCTATAGCTTTCTAAAATCTTTTAAAATCTTCTAAAACCTTCTAAAATCTTCTTTAGTCTTTGAAAATCTTCTAGAATCTTCCTCAGCCTTCCATGACCTCTTATAGACTTTTTAGAGTCTTCTAAAATCTTCCTCAAATTTCTAAAATATTCTAAGATATTTGTAAGACCTTCTACAATCTTCTTCAACCTTCCAAGACCTCCCGTAGACTTTTTAGAGTCTTTCAAAATCTTCCTCAGGCTTCTAGAATATTTTAAGATATTCTTAGAACGTCTAATAGGACATAAGGCTTCATAGTATAAATAAGAAGCAAGGCTGAAGAGTACCTTAGTCTTGCCAACACAAATCTTGGAATAATCCAGAGTGTTGCCTTATTCTTGATATTAATCCAGTTTCTTATTCTTGATTTAGTTCTTGTTCTTGTCTATCTAGTTTTTTATTCTTGGAGTTATTCTGGTTCTGAATTCTTTTCCTTAATTCTTTGCTAATCTATTATCTTGCATCTTTGACAAATTCTATCTCGACAAATCTAAACATGTTTGATAATAATTTCTTGGTGAAGATTGGATTCAAAGAATATTTATAAGAGAGGGAGAATTAAATTAAAGCCTTCATCAATATGTAATTATCTATTCTAAGATAGAATAGAGTGGTAGAAGCAAGTTAATCACCATATCAAACCTTCAAATATTGAGAGAACAAGATTCAGAAGATTTATTTGCCACGTTGTCATATTGTGACACGATTATGTGGTGAAACTATGACTAAAAATGATTTTTCAATTAATACTCTATTATCTTACTTCAACAAGAATTCAACATATTTTAACAAGATTTTTATGAAAGCCTCTTAGTTTTTTTTCTTCACTTAATACCTAGTAGATAAGAATTAGTTAGTGATTTTATCTTCTAGGCTGTTGTCACGGATACAAAATATAGACTGGAAGTCTAAACAAGAAGTTCAAGAAGAATTAGTAAGAACTGGATTAATCAGATGAGTACAAAAACAACACCAGAGAGGTGAGCTAGAGCTCCAAGAGATGTGTTGTCGAGACTAAAGAATTCTTCAGCCTTGACTCCAATATATACTCCTATCTAGGAAGCTTCTCAAGCAGCTTCCACCAACTAGGGAGCTTCTCAAGCAACTTCTACTAATTAAGAAGCTTCTCAAGTAACTTCTACCAATTAGGAAGATGTTAGAAGGTGTCACGGACACAGAATACGAAGAGAAAATCTAAACAAGAATTTCAAAGAGAAGTGGCAAGAACTAGATTGATCAGATGAGTACAAGAGCAACACCAGAGAGGTGAGCTAGAGCTCTAAGAGATGTATTGTCGAGACTGAAGAACTCTTCAGCCTTGACTCCTATATATACTTCTAAATAAGAAACTTCTTGAGCGACTTCTAACAACTTAGGAAGCTTCTCAAGCAACTTCTATGAATTAGGAGGCTTCTCAAGCAACTTCTACTAGCTAGGAAGCTTCTCAAGTAACTTCCACTAATTAGGAAGCTTCTCAAGAAACTTCCACTAACTGCTAATGGAAACTTCTAGAAGGTTCCAGGGACTTGCTTCTAGAATGTTCTAATTTCTAGAAGGTTCTAAGACTATGTCCCTAACATCACCCCCTCCTTTAGCTTTGAGGTCTCCGAGAAGCAATGTTGTTGTCAGTCAATACCAACGCAAAAAAATGAAGATCTGTCGCATAACGTCTGCTATGAATTCCAATTGTCTTTCACGAGGCAAGTGGTTCATCGGTCCTTGAAGCCAACGGTAGTGGCCCACGCCTTCAACTTTTGACCAAGCATGAACTTCCGTGTCCTCATTGTGAAAATGTCATGCAAACACACCTTCTGGCTGACCATTGTAAGCAAGCTCGACTTCAAATACAATCACCACCAATCGATTACTTGGTATCCTCCGTCGTCGTCGTGGTGCAGGTGGTTCTTCATCTCGAGGTCGCCTTCGTGAGCTAGTAGGTTGAGATGATATGATTGGCATGGTATCTATCTCTTGGCTATCCATGTCGAAAGACCAAACTATGGCTATCAAAAAAGATCTACTCTATCTTGGAGAAAATAACCACATCAACTATGAATTTTGGTAGTGTTTTCTCCTCCTTTTATATTACTAGATGAGCAGGCTTCAGAAAGAAGTTATCCTCGAACCGGCTTAGGTTTCTGAGGATATTGTTGATGAAACTCTTGTACCTTTTGCGGCGTATTGGCGAGATTTTTGGCCGGCTCCCATGTTCGCTCATTGATATCGTAGCCTCTCCAATGTACAAAATACTCCAATTTTTTCCATTTACGCCGCAAATCTAGCACCTTTTCTACCTCGTATTCCTCGTGGTTCTCAATTTTGATACTAGGTGGTGAACTTTGTACTCTTCCAGGAAAAGACGATTCTCGATAAATCTCCAACAAAGAAACATGAAAGACTAGATGTACCTTCATAGCAGCTGGTAACTCCAGACAGTACGCCACTAGATTGATTTGCTTCAAGATGACAAATGGTCCCAACCTCCGGTAGTCCAACTTATCACACGGTCGCTTGGTCTTGATATTCCATCAAAGTAGCCATACCTTATCTCCAGTTTTGAAAATAGGTGCTTGATTTCAAAGTTTATCTGCGGATGTCTTATAAGACTCTTGAGCAGACTGCAATTGCACCTTTAACATAGTTTGAAGCTCTGATAGCTGCTTAACAAATCCTTCAATTGCTCGGTTGTTATTCGTTGACAGACTTAACAAATCAAGCTTCAGATGGTACCCATAGTTAGAAAAGAATGGTGTTTGTTGAGTTGACGCGTGCAAGGTGTTGTTATATGCAAACTCGGCTAACGATAGATATGCGGCCCAATCATCTTGTTGATAGTTGATGCTGCATCTTAGATACTGTTCCAAAACTTGATTCACCCGTTCCGTTTGGCCGTCAGTTTGAGGATGGAAAGCTGAAGAAAGCTTGATATCCACCTTCAATATTTCAAAAAGAGATCTCCAAAACTTTGATACGAACTGAGTTCCTCGATCCGACACGATATCATCTGGTAGGCCATGATATCGATACACATTGTCAAGAAAGAGCCTTGCTGTATCTTCACTTGACGATGTCTTCTTGCAAGGGACAAAGTGCGCCATCTTTGTAAGTCAAACTACCACAACAAAAATGCTGTCAAAATAATTTGATGGTGGCAGGTCTATAATAAAGTCTATAGAAACTGAAGACCATGATTGCCGTAGAATTGGCAATGGCTGTAAAAGTCCGTAAGGGCGATGCGAAGGATTTTTAGATCTTCAACAGATGTCGCAAGTGAAGACAAAATCTTTCACATCCTTCTACATTTGGGGCCACCAGAAATCTCGAGAAATAAGTTCCAAGGACTTATTGAATCCAAAATGTCCCGCAGTTAGAAAATCGTGACGAGATTGAAGAACTCGGAGCCGTACTCGTCCTTTCGAAATATACAACTGCTCCTCAAAGTATAAAAGATCTCCCTCCACTTTGAACTTGTCATTATTGGCACATTGCTTAATATCAACTGCTATTGAATCTTCAATGGTCGCGGTACGTACCTGATTGAAGAAGTCAGCATCAATTGGTACAATGGCAGCGTGAAGCCAAAATTCCTCTGGCTTCAATAGCGTCGTACACTGTTGGTCGAATGCTGCCTCTCCAACCTTTGGTGCAAGATACGATCTCCTCGATAATGCGTCAGATAGTCCTTGTTGCTTTCCAGGTCAATAAGTGATAACAAAGTCGAATCTGGATAGCAATATATTCCACCGAGCTTGACGCCGATTCAAAATTCGAGCCGACATGAAATATTCCAAATTCTTGTGATCCGTGTATATGATTACCGGATGTGCCGCTCCTTTGAGAAAGTGACGCCACTCTTGGAAAGAATCCACTATAGCAAGAAGCTCCTTATCGTGGATCTCATAGTTGATCTCAATAGCAGAGAACTTTCGAGAATAGAATGCAACTGGATGGAGCTTTTCATCAGCACCCATCTGTGAAAGTAAGGCTTCCAAAGCAAAATCCGAAGCATTGGTTTTCAAATAAAAGGCCTTTGTAAAATCCGGGTGGACCAAGATCGAAGCCATTGTAAACGCCATCTTAAGATCTTAAAATGCTTTCTCTACTAGGAGTCCCCATTCGAGCTTGTCCTTACACGTCAACCGAGTGAGTGGAGCAGCAACTTGTGAATAATTCTTAATAAAAATCCGATAGAAGTTAGCAAAACCAAGAAAACATTGTACGTCTCTAACCGTCTTCGGAACCTCCCACGACACGATTGCTTCCACTTTCTTGGGATCCATTTTCAAGCCTTCTGTAGTCGCGATGAATTCCAAAAACTCCATCTCAATTTGGTGAAATAAGCACTTCTCCAACTTGGTGTAGAGTCCTCGCTCACGTAGTTTTTCAAGGACGAGATGAACATGCTTTTCATGCTCTTTTTTGTTCTTAAAAAATATCAAAATATCATCCAGATAGATGACAACAAAATTATCAAGATGCTCCCGAAAGATGTCATTCATCATGTGTTGAAAAACTGTCGGAGCATTGGTAAGACCAAAAGGCATGATATTATACTCGAAATGGCCATACCTTGTACAGAAAGTTGTCTTCTATTTGTCTCCTTTTTTAATTCGTACAAGGTTGTAGGCTCTTCTTAGATCGATTTTTGTAAAAATCCTTGCACGTCCAAGTTGTTCAAGAAGACCAGATATCAAGGATAATGGATAACAATTCTTCTTTGTTACCTTGTTGAGACCTCGATAGTCCACGCACATCCGTAGCTAGCCATCCTTCTTTTTTACAAATAAGATTGGTGCTCCAGCTGGTGACTTCGAATGGCGAATGAAGTTCTTGGCTAGATTCTCATCAATGTACTTCCGCAATTCTGCCAACTCCGTCTGCGACAAATTGTAGATTGGGCCAAAAGGGGGTTGTGCTCCTTCTTGCAAGTCTATGGCACAATCATATGGTCGGTGCTTCGGTAGCATATCAGCATTCTTCTTTTGAAACACATCTTGAAAATCATTATATTGCTCCGGTATACTTGTTGTCGAAATCTTCTCTTCGCTGGTTGGAGTCGCATAAATGACAAACGGTGTACCTTCCTTGGACGATCTTACAAATGCTCTTGCTCCAATAAATAAAGGTTTTTTGATTCGGGGTCTTCTAACTAGTTTACTCTCGGAATGTTCTATTGGAAATGTTATCTTTTGTAACCTCCAATCTATGGTTGGATTATACTTTTCCAACCAGGAAAGACCAAGAATAATAGGACTTGACGGAGTCTTTATAATATTGAAGATAATATAACTACTATGGTTCTTAAATGCTATTTCTATAGGTTCTGATTCATGAGTGTCACTACCAGACAGTAAAGATCGTCCATCTATGACTTCTACGTAAACAAGTTTAGGTTTCCGTACTAGAGGGATCTTATGATGTTTAGCATATTCTTCGTCTAAGAAACAAGCGGATGCTCTTGAATCTAGTAATGCTAAGGTTTTAAGCTTCTGAGGACCAAAAAAAAAAGGAATTGTAAAACAAAGGGCAGGTTAGGCAGAGAAGGAAGAACCTGATTGTTGTTGTAATTTTTGACTGTCCAGCCGCACGGTTCCTATTGTGGCTGGGCATTTTTGTTTTCCTGAAAAAATGTGCCTCTGGTCTTGACAATGCGTCGATTCTGCTTCTTGGGGCAATTTCCAACCTTGTGGCCTTCTTCACCGCAATATAAGCATAGTCCTTCCTCCATGCGCCGCTTCTTCTCTTCTGGAGTGAGGGATTTGACACGTATCGCATCAATTTGCATGTCGTCCGTCTCGGAATGTGAATTCAAACTGCTTGCTGACATGGTTGAGGCGTGATGAGTCACATGTTGTCTTGAGCGTTGGTCTTGGCGACGCTGAAATAGGCGGTTGTCACACTTCACAGCTTGGCTAATGGCTTCGTTGAGCGTTCGTGGATTAGGAAGAGATAATAGCAAATCCTTCACATCATCCCTCAAACCCCAATAAAATTGACTCGTCAATGCTTCTTCATCCCAGTTGATGTCACATGCTAATTGTCTGAAGTCTGATGCATAAACTGATGCAGAGCGTGTCCCTTGTCGTAGTGATCAAATCTTTGTTGTAGCCCATCGAGCCTTGTCATGCTCGCCAAATGCTTCCGCAAACGCTTCCAAAAAAGTTTCAAAGTTGTTCAAAATTGATGATCCCTTCTTGAATAAAGGAGCAAACCATGATAGAGCCTGCCCCGTAAGTAGGATTCCAACCAGTCCAACACGTGATTCCTCCGTTGGATAGCGTTTGGGCTGTAAAATTGTTATTAACCTGATTTGATTGACAAAACCTTGAAACTTGGAGCGTGTACCATCGAACTTATCTGGAAGGCTAATTCGAGGCTCCTTTCATTGTAGAACTAGTGGTTCTTGTCGAATTACAGGCAAAGCTTCTTTTGGTGCAGAAACTTGAGGTTGATGAATTCTAGATTGTGTTACTCCAGGTGCTCCATCATTATGAAGTCTTGCAAACGCTCCTTCAATCTCCGCAGTTCTTTGCGATAACATAGCAAGGGCATTCATAATGGCGTCCAACTTGGACTCCGAACTTTCAGTCATACTAATCTTTTGATCTCCAGCCATTCTAAAAGAGAGAAATAATTGATTCTACGAAGAAGAAAATATTGGTTTAGAGGAGGGTACTCCGCAACCTCTAAAACGTCTAAAATCCTTCAAGAAGAGAGGTAATCCACTCTCTCCAAGAAGAATAAGACTCCAATATTGTAATGGGAGAGATATCAGTTTAGAAGAGGGTAATCCGCAACCTCTAAAACACTAGTATACCTTCAAGAAGAGGGATAATCCACACTCTAACAAGAAGGACTAGCTCTAATATCTGAGATGAGAGCAGTAAAAACTGTCACGGACACAGAATATGAAGAGGAAATCTAAACAAGAATTTCAAAGAGAACTGGCAAGAATTAGATTGATCAGATGAGTACAAGAGCAACACCAAAGAGGTGAGCTAGAGCTCCAAGAGATGTGTTGTCGAGACTGAAGAACTCTTCAGCCTCGACTCCTATATATACTTCTAAATAAGAAACTTCTTGAGCAACTTCTAACAACTTAGAAAGCTTCTCAAGCAACTTCTATGAATTAGGAGGCTTCTCAAGCAACTTCTACTAGCTAGGAAGCTTCTCAAGAAACTTCCACTAACTACTAATGGAAACTTCTAGAAGGTTCCAAGGACTTGCTTCTAGAATGTTCTAATTTCTAAAAGGTTCTAAGACTATGTTCCTAACAAAAGGCTCTAGAAGATTATAAAGAGTTCTAAAAACCTTCTAAAATATTCTAGAAGGTTCTGATAAGTATGTCCTTGACATCACCTCCTCCTCTAGCTTTGAGGTCTCTGAGAAGCCATTTGAGATGTATACTCATAAACGTAGGAAATCAAAAATTTATCGCATAGTCTCTACAATATACTCTAGTTGTTGTTCACAAGGCAGATGATTCATCAGCCCTTGTAGCCATTGATAATGACCAACACCTTCTACTTATGACCATGCCTAAATTTCTGTATCTTCGTTGTGGAAACGACTTGAAAATATCGCTTTGCCACTACTTGCATAAGCTGGTTTAACTTCAAAAACAATTATAAGTGACCTCCTGCTTGGTATTCTTTGACGTCTTCTTAGCTCTTCTAATTCTTCATCTCGAGGTCGATGTTGTGAGCTACTCGATTGAAATGGTATCACTAGTATAATATCTACATTCTCACTAGCCATATCTAAATACACCTTGATATTAGATATCTTGATACTACGAAATACAATAAGTTATGTTTTGATAAGACTTGGATCCTTTTTCTATTCATTTCTCTAGAGAAGGCTTCATCTTAACACTTTGTTAATAGCCAGCTTTTGATTTATTAGGATATCGTTGATGGAATTCTCGTATCTTTTGCGACGCATTGGCAAGATTTTTGGCTGGTTCCCATGTTTGTTCATTAATATCATAGCCGCTCCAATACACAAAGTACTCTAATTTATTCCATCTTTGCCGTGAATCTAGTATCTTTTCCACCTCATATTCTTCGTTGTTTTTAATTTTTATACTAGGTGGCGGACATTGCACTCTTCCAGGAAAAGACGATTCTCGATAAGGCTCTAACAGAGAAACATGAAAGACAGGGTGTACCTTCATAGCAGCTGGTAACTCTAAGTGGTACGCCACAGGATTGATCTACTTCTGGATAACAAATGGTCTCAATCTCCAGTAGTCCAACTTATCACATGGCCGCTTGGTCTTGATATTCCATTGAAGCAGCCATATTTTATCTCCAATCTTGAAATTAGGTGCCTGATTCCGAAATTTATCCGCGGATGCTTTGTAAGACTCTTGGGTAATTTGTAATTGAAGCTTCAATGTGGTTTGAAGCTCTCATAGCTGTTGCACCAATCCTTCAGCTGCTGGATTGTTATTCGTTGACGGACTCAATAGATCAAGCTTCGGATGGTATCTATAGTTGGAAAAGAATGGTGTTTTTTGAATCAATCAATGAAGGGTGTTGTTATATGCAAACTCGGCTAATGATAGATATGCAGTCCAATCATCTTATTGATAGTTGATGTTGCATCGTAAATACTATTTCAAAACTTGATTCACCCGTTGTCGCGTGGTGTGAACTTCTATCTAGGAATACACCGGGTACCTAGCTGTAGAGAATTTTATTTAATATTTATTGGCTAAACTCTAATGAGTTATTTTTCCTTAATAAGAAGGATAAATACACACGATAATATAAGAAAAAGTTTTTGTATGATTAAAACCTCTTATTTTTAAGTAGGTTTGTACATAAGTTTTCTCTATGATATGTAGAAAATCCTTAAAAACCTTTTAAAGACTCATCTATATACCAAAATCATATCATGGCTCTATACATCCACCTTTTACACCTCCATAAAGTCTTGGCCCCCAAAAACACTGCCTTTAGCTTACAAGCACTGACTTCAACTCGCAATATCTCCTTGATCCTAGCTTGGTTTTTATCAAGATATACGTGAAAAGTGTAGCCGAGAAAGTGCGCTTTCCAACCTCAGTCGCCGATCTTTGATTGCTCTCTGTATGGGCGAGATATATCCAAAAGAGTGACAGTATGTCCAAAATCGACACCCTAACTTTGAGTGCCTATAACTCCTTCATTAAAAGTCCAAATCATGCAAGATTTGCACCTAAACCATACCCAAAAACCTAAACCTGATGACCCTAGCCTCTGATGTTCGACTCCTCTCGAAAAACAAACCCTAGCTCCTAATAAACCCTCGGGCAGCCTCCTTGAAGCCCATTGGGCATGATTTTTGGCCAATTAGAATAGAGATTTCTATCATCTACCTCTATTCATCCACATGGATGGCCAAACTACCCTTTTTACACTAAAAACCCTTTTCTAACCCTTCTTCTTATAAGATTTACATACTTGGTGCTTTAAGCACCAAATAAAAGAAGTAAATAAGATCTTAAGGATCACCAATGTCTAACATAGGTGACTTAAGATATATACAAGTTATTATCCATATAAAATTAACTTCAAAAGTCACTACTAAAAGAAAATAAGGTTGTATAAACCTTAATAATAATCCTTTTAATAGATCCTTTCTAAACTAGCAACCTAATCACATCCTATAACCAATAAAATCCACTAATATGACTTTCATTTAGTTAAGTAGTAAATTATACATCAAATATACATGTACAATTTTTTTACATAGTAGCCAAACCACAACACGACATCCACCCCCTCCAAACTTGTGCATCCTCCGGTATGCACCAACAAGAGTTGAATTTGTGGTCGGCGTCATACTATTGCTCCAGCAATATCTTCTTCAAAATCTTGTTCTTCTTCTTCATCTGTAAAGAAGTCAATTTCTTCTCTCATATCTTCATGTGTTACGTCTTGATTCCGTTGTTTGAAGAGTTTTATGCGTTTTCCTGCAATTGGAACTTTAAGGTGTGTTCCATCTAGCTCCCTTAATGCATATGTGGCATTATCCAAAACATTTACAACCACATAAGGTCCAAACCAGCGTTTAGAAAATTTTCTAAGAGTACTATGCTGGTTATCCAAGCTACTATCATACACCAAAATCCAATCACCTTCTTGAATTTCTTTTGGCCTTAATCGATGTCGCTTGTCAAATCTATCTTTATTTTTGATTCGTGCCTCCCTTAGTTTCACAACTGCTTTTTCTATATCTTCAGGTCTTCTCTCTAATTGACGGATTCGAAGTACAAGAAGTTCTTCTCTAGACACATTGTCTTGCCAAGGTAATACATTCCAAGTATATATTTGCTCTTCAATCGGCATAATAGGCTTTTGTCCTTGTATCAATTCTGTAGGTATATATCCAGTTACTGAACTGTGAGTAGTACGATCAGCCCATAGAGCGAATGGTAATAATCTTGGCCACTCCTTCGCCCTTCCTTTACATGCTTTAACAATGGCTTTTACTATCGGAGGATGACCTCGCTCACTTTTGGCATTACCCTCTGGATTATACGCTGTTGTAAGTGCAAGCTTGATTCCACATCTTTCAAAAAATTTCCTTGCCTCATATGTATCTAATTCTCCACGATCAGCAGTGATTTTTCCAATACATCCGTATCTACAAATCACATCCTGTAGTAAAAATCTACAAACTCCTTCAGTGGATTTTGTTCGTAGAGCTCTTCCCTCCACCTGGTTGGATAAATCTTCTCGTGCCAAAACCAAGTATCGCATTTGCTATAATCCCATAGGCATAGTAATTAAATCCACCATCCATTTATAATGTATTGCTAGAGGATATGTAGGATGCAACCCGTCTCTATGTCGAATCTCTGAATACATTTGGCAAGTTTGACATGATTCCACAAACTTTACTACATCTCTATACATATTACGCCACCAATATTTTTCTTTAAGCTTGTTAAAGGTAGCATAAATACCTCTATGACCCGCCCACAAGGTATTATGGAATTCTTGAATCAATTGAATGATTGCTCTTCTTTAAACTGCCCGCAGAATTATTCTAAGAAACTGCTTCTTTGTCAAGCACTAATCAACTCGATTTGAAGCGGCAATCGTGTTAAAGGTAGTTGTGAAACTTTAGCCTAATTTAGCAAAATAAATGTCGTTCCGTTCACGGTTCTTTGATAAGCGTCTTTCGAATAGTATCGATATCTAGCCATTCTCCTTTCATATGGTTCTTGGTGAATGGTTTTGGATACTCTTTCTCTCCTTGTTGTGTTCGAGAATAGAAGGTAATACCTACATCTTCGGTATCATCAATTAAATCTTCTTCTTGTTCATACCTAGCGCGAGATAGCATATCCGCCACTGGATTATTTTTACCTGCTATGTGCTTGAATTCAGGATTTAAAGACTTAATATATGCAATCCACCTCAGCATAGCAATATCAGGGGTATTACAATTGGTGATCATTCCCAATAGTGGTAAACAATCCGTTTCCACTATCACTGATGCTCCAATTAGATAATCTCTATCAGTTTTCATGGCTGTCACTGCCCCCCATAATTCTCGTTTTACTTGTGGATAGCACCTTTGTCTTTCACTTAATACTTTGGCTCCAAATCGTATAGCAAATCGATTCTCTTCTTCATCATCCTGTCCTAGTGCCCAACCAATAGCTATTGGACTAGTATCAACTGTAAGTATCACCGGTTTTTTATTCTCATAATTTACTGTACGTAGCACAAGTAGAGAAGACAATGATTGCTTCAACCTTTGCATTGCTTCTATATATATCTTCTCCCATTTAAACCTCTTCCCTTTTCGTAGCAGACCATAGAGAGGATCTGCTATATGTGCATAATGTGGAATCCATATGTAATAAAATATACAAGCTCCCAAAAATCTCCGTACCTCTGTTTGTGAGCTACAAACTTCTTTCATCCGTTGTATGGCATCTATTTTAGTAGGGTCTGGTTTACGACCAAACCATCCACATAAATGCCCCACAATAACAACCTCTTGAACGCCAAAGGTTGATTTAGCTCTTGATAGGGTCAAGTGGACTTCTTCAAGCCGCGATAAAATCTTATCACAATCAAAAATATGATTAGATACAAATTTACGACACCCCCTCTGATCCATTATTTCCTCTTTTTCTTCTTCTATACACCCTTTTATTGGAATGTCATCCATGAAAGGCATAGTCTTTTCTGGAATAAAATCACGCAGCACCTTATTCATCCCATTCATCATATGAGCAACTGGGTTTGTTGCTCCTTGTGGTAATGTACACATTTTCACCAGCCCTAAAGGTGTCCTCATAGTAGTGATATCCCTGCTTTCTTCCGCAAGTTGAAACTGGTCGTACCCAGAATAAAGATCTCCAATAGAATAAATGGCTCTACCAGCAAATGCTTCAGCAAATTCTCCAACAATTGGTCCCACTCCTGTATTTCTAATGGTCACTTGATTCACTGGTTGCATATCTTGAATAAATCGTAGAGTTCCATTCTTCTTTGGTACTGTAAACCAACGACTAGAATACGGTGCAAATGATGGTTCTAAAATTTTCATCCGTATCTTTTCTTTTAATAATTCTATAAGTTTGGATAGATGCGCTCTACGTACCGGAATTGGCCTTAGATCCCATGGAGCATGTGAAACTGTAAATATAACCATTAGCGCCACAATACTTGGATCCACACATCCAATTTCTGAGGGTTCAAAAGCAAAAGCTTTTCCATGCTTCCTCAACATTTTTCTGAATTCTATTTCTTCGGTAGGTAGAAGAAAATCTGCGGATCCTACTTTCAACTCCTTGAACGTACTTTCTATAAACTTATGGCCAATTTGATCAAGATTTCGTAAACTCCTTTCCTTTGAAGCCTCTTGAACTTGGTGGTTTGAATCACTAGGCAATGGTATAGCTACAGGTTTTATTTTTCTTCCTACTGTTTTATACCTAGTTTCAACCTTGACTTCATAACCTTGAAACGCTTGTATAATGGAATAGAGCTCTCTTGAATATACTTGCACCACATGATCTTCATCTGTTACTTCAACCTTTATAAGTTCTTCCAATATATCTTCTAAACCTATTTCTGTGTATATACCTATTATCTTCTCATCTCCATCAAGCACACCCACTCTTTTTAGATCTTTTTCTGTTTTTCTCACAATCTTTTTCTCTCGTTTTTGTAGATCATTAATTTGCATATGTACAGCAAATCCACTTTGAAAAATTTCTACAACTCCTGTACAAAAGGTACTTTCTTCTCCTTGCGAGAGTACCTTCTCTGATGTACCACCACATCCTCGCTCTATAGTGGTACCTTGCAAAAATCCTTAAACTCTTTGTCAATTTTTGGTAATATGCCACTTCGTAGATAATCCCTGTTGCGCTCATGATTAGCAGGTATTGTTAAAAACTGCACTGCTCGTTTACCATCTTGGCTTCTAATGCGAGCACATGCAGATCCATCATCTAATACTTTGGTTTCCATCCTCACAGCAATAATATATGGTTGTCCAAGAATTATTGGATATGAAGTATTGTTCTGAACAAAAAAAATTTGTTCAGTAGATACATCTCCAATTTTCACCTTTACATCTGGACAAGCACCATAAAGATCTCCACGTGTGTTATTTGCTGCTCGGATCACCCAACCATGTTCAGTATCAATAGGCCACCTCCCACATTTATAAATAACTTTAGACATAATATTGATTTCAGATCCATGGTCAATAAGAGCAACTACTGGATCTGTCAAGTCACCCACCTTCATCAAAGTTTCTGTGGTGGCTCTAGCCCAATGCTTCTTAGAATAGTGACTAGGACCTTTGTCAACAACCTTATCCTCATCCAAGAAAAATTGATCCTTTTGATTGATACAACATTTAGCCAACTCCAGTTCCTCTTCTTTTGTTAATGTTGTATCAAGCGCATTAGACATTGCTGACTCCCCTATCAATTGCCTTTTTCTTTTGATAGTGTCAATAATGACATCATGGAATTCTCTCTTTGCAATGCCCAAAATTTCACGCAGTGTAAATTCAATTTTAGCATTTAACACCCTTTCTTCTAATACCTCTTTCAAATTTGTTGTTGCCACAATATCTGATTGCAGTTTATAGGCAACAGGCTTGCTCTTCTCTTTGTTTTTACCCATTTCCATCCTTTCTTCCCATTTCTCTTTTGATAGTGGTATATCCTCGAAATATGATTTTGATGGTCTATTCTCAGATGATCTACTATCCTGCGGTGTAGATACCCCTTTATTTTGTGTTCTTTCTTCATCTCTTTGAGGTCTTTTCTTATTATTTGGTCCCTCAAGGTTTTCTTCTAACATATTTCTTCCCCTCTTCATATCCATCAAAGCTTCATGGTGGGATTTTGCTAGATAAGCATGCACCGATATGGTATCTACAGGATCATCCCATCCTGTGGCATTCCTGATTATTGTGGCTGTATTAAGCAATTCTTGCCTTGATGTCTTTTCCTTATTCATGCTGGTGATAGCATGATTCCATAAATCCCCCGTGTCCACATGTTTATCAAAAACATCTTCCTTCTCCCTTATAACCTCGATACCATAAGTGGTAGCTTTTCCTGATGCCATAGTATGTTGAGATAAATAATCCTCTAAAACCCTTTTCATCCCTCCTTTTCCAAAGTTGGTTTTGAGGAACTCACCTGTGTCACGCAGTGCAATCTTTCCATCTTTCCATATAATTACTCCTTGTTGCAGAATATCAGCAAAATCTCCACATTCCTTACGAGGATGCTCCATACTATCGCACCAAATACATCGTTGTATATATCCTTGCTTTGATGTAGGTTTGATCTCAGATATTCCTCCCTTTTCTTCTAGCTTTGCCAACTTGATTTGTAAGTCTTTCATTCCTTTCACTAACTCCTCAATTGCATCTTTTTGTGGTACAACTGTGGACATAGGAATGGGAATAGTACTTACTGGTATAGCAGATTCTGATACTTGCCTGCAAGATATTGTAATTGGAGGAGGCCTAGTTTCTTGTCTTACCACTACCTTGCCTCTTCGGTATTCTCTCTTAGCAAGTATACCTACTGCTTCCGAGACCTTTTTCTAATCAGTAGTAAGTCCATTATCTTCTGTATTGTCCTCCAACAATAATTCCAACTCCCTCTGTAATTCATTGCTGGCTGATTGGAGAAATAGCCCCACCTTGTCATTTTCAAGTGTAAGTTTCTCAACCCGAGACAATTGAAGAAATTGCCTTTCAAACTCCCGAAATAACTCTGTTGCTACCAACTCCTTGTTGGATTTATTAACCCATTCCATAAGTGATTTTTTTGTTACCCTTTCAACATCCTCCAAAGAATACTCTTCTTTTAGCTGCAGGGCAAAATCCTCCCATTTTGTTCCATGAGTTTGAATAATCCCCCTTATATGCTCACGAAGCTCTGGTACAACTGCAAGCTCAAAAGTAAGAATCATTTCCTCCTCCGATACTTTATTGAGCTCCATTTCTCGAGAATAATATTTCAAATACTTGGAAATATTTTTCCCATCAAACTGATCCAATATACCAACAACAGATTGTAAAGCTTTAGTAGCCATAGCCTCCTTACGCTCCATTGCTTGTTGTTGTTGCATATAAAGAGTAAATGCTTGAAACATTTGAGTTGTAGCAGGATCAAGCTGCATTTGTGATGCCCCACTGCAATTCCCACTACCACTTCTTTGTTCCCCAGCCATAATAGAAGCCAAAATATTTCTTCAAACTCTCCACCCTAGATGTTTCACGTCGGGTTCACCAATTTGTCGCGTGGCGTGAACTTCTATCTAGGAATACACCGGGTACCTAGTTGTAGAGAATTTTACTTAATATTTATTGGCTAAACTCTAATGAGTTATTTGTCCTTAATAAGAAGGACAAATATACATGATAATATAAGAAAAAGGTTTTGTATGATTAAAACCTCTTATTTTTAAGTAGGTTTGTACATAAGTTTTCTCTATGATATGTAGAAAATCCTTATAAACCTTTTAAAGACTCATCTATATACCAAAATCATATCATGGCTCTATACATCCACCTTTTACACCTCCATAAAGTCTTGGCTCCCAAAAACACCTTTAGTATGCACAAAAGTCCAAATTTGCAACAAAACCCTTAAAAATATATTTTCCCGCAAAGGATGTTTTTCTTTCCAAACTTTAGAAAATCATATCTTCTGATCCAGCCGTTCAGTCTTCTTCAAACTTTTAGGAAAGGTAGAATTCACCTTTAAGCTTTACCAGAAAAAAATTCAACGGCAAATATACTTCCGATCATTCGATATCTCAAAACCCCTAGCAGGTGCTTAAAACCCTAGCTCAGAGACACCCGAGCACTATTTTCTCTATATCTCACAAACCCAAAACTCTAATGCCACAAAAATTTTGCACATAGTCTTGTGACATAAACATATATACTCCTGAAATTTTTGAGCCAAAAATCTATCAAATTGACTAAGATATAGCTCAAAATGTAACTGCTAGTTAAGCACAGTCACTTACTGCCTTTAGCTTACAAGCACTGACTTCAACTCGCAATATCTCCTTGATCCTAGCTTGGATTTTATCAAGATATACGTGAAAAGTGTAGCCGAGAAAGTGCGCTTTCCAACCTCAGTCGCCGATCTTTGATTGCTCTCTGTATGCGCGAGATATATCCAAAAGAGTGACAGTATGTCCAAAATCGACACACTAACTTTGAGTGCCTATAACTCCTTCATTAAAAGTCCAAATCATGCAAGATTTGCACCTAAACCATACCCAAAAACCTAAACCTGATAACCCTTGCCTCTGATGTTCAACTCCCCTCGAAAAACAAACCCTAACTTCTAATAAACCCTCGGGCAGCCTCCTTGAAGCCCATTGGGCATGATTTTTGGTCAATTAGAATAGAGATTTCTATCATCCACCTCTATTCATTCACATGGATGGCCAAACTACCCTTTTTACACTAAAAATCCTTTTCTAACCCTTCTTCTTATAAGATTTACATACTTGGTGCTTTAAGCACCAAATAGAAGAAGTAAATAAGATCTTAAGGATCACCAATGTCTAACATAGGTGACTTAAGATATATACAAGTTATTATCCATATAAAATTAACTCCAAAAGTCACTACTAAAAGAAAATAAGGTTGTATAAACCTTAATAATAATCCTTTTAATAGATCCTTTCTAAATTAGCAACCTAATCACATCCTATAACCAATAAAATCCACTAATATGACTTTTATTTAGTTAAGTAGTAAATTGTACATCAAATATACATGTACAATTTTTTTTACACATAATGTAAACCACAACCGCGACAGCGGTCTTTATTGTGGCTGAATAAATTCGTTTTCCAACATATTGTCTTCTTTGACAGTCGTACTCCTCATCTTTTCGTTGCATTATTTCTTTAGACAGTTTTCAGCAATGTCTTTAGGTTCTCCACAATACAGGCATAATCCTTCTTGATGACGTCGAGTCTTTTCTTGTTCAGTAAGCGGCTTGAAACGTATAGCATCAATTTACATGTCCTCGACTTCTGAAGGTACATATTGAGAAGTCATTGGTGCTACCACTGAATTATAATGTCGCTGAGGTTCTTTTGTACAACTTTCAGATCTAAATTCAAAAAGCCGATTATCACACTTCACCAAAAAGTCTATTGTTTGACTCAATGTTTGAAGATCGGATAAGTTCAATATCAGTTTCTTCACTTCATATTGTAATCCGTAGAGAAACTGACTGATGAGTGCAGCATCGTCCCACTTGATATCGATTGTTAGTTGTCAAAATTATGAAGCATATAATGTCACTAATCGATTGCCTTGTCATAGGATACAAAGCTTGTTGGTTGCAACACGAGTTGTATCGTGTTCTCCATACATAGATCAAAATTCTACTAAGAAAGCTTCTAAATTATCCAATATTGGATCACGTCGTTCCAGAAAAGATGAAAATCAAGATAAGATAGAACCTGAAAGTAGTGTACCAATAAATCTGACTTGTGATCGTGGAATTGAAAAACTTTGCGGTTGCAATTCAATCACCAGTTGGACTTGGTTGATGAATCCTCGAAACTTAGATCTTATGCCATCAAACTTCTCAAATAGACCAATTTTTGGTTCTCTGATGCTTGGACGATGTTCCAATGTAGGAGGAATTATATGGCTTGGTGTAGATGTTGAAGCAGCTCCAACCATATCTATTTCTTCATTATTTGGTAACCTTGTTGCTCCTTGTGGAGGTACAGTGAGTTGATGCATTGCAAGCATCAATTCCCTCATTTGCTCTTGCATTTGTGCCATTACATTCTTCATCTTGGGAAGCTCGGCCATGATAACACTTCAAAAAATATATAACACTACTCGAGATAAGTAACAAAGAGAACAAAGAAAACACTAGGAATAATATCAGTTTAGAAGAGGGTAATCCGCAACTTCTAAAATGCTTGTGTCTTATCAAGAGAAAAGGAGTAATCCACTCTTAAATCAAGATAAGACAAAGCTATGATATTATAAGTGTACTCTTCTCAATGTGCTAAGGACATGAACTAGAAAGAGATGCATAATCTAATGGAAACTGTATCAAAGTAAAAGTCATAAAATGGAATTAAGAAAATATGTATATTCAAAGAAAATTGGAATGGCTATTGTCAAAGACTAGAAACATGAAGATTCTTAAAACTAGACTAAAACCAGGGAAGGAATTGACAAGAGTGAAGAGGGCTTCACTCTTGCCTCTATAAATACTATCTAACTAAGAGCTATGTGGCGGTATTCTATAGGACCTCATACACTTGTCTAATTTGCAAGACACGTGTCAAACTTGCACGACAAGTTTCTCACATGTGCGCCACGTACTTGACTTGTTCCGCAAGCTACCAACATGTGTGACACATGGCTAGCTTGTTCTACAAACTACCAACATGTGCGCCATGTGGCTACCTTGTTGATCAAGTTTCTAACCTATCAATCACTTGTAGATATGTATAAAGGTGATTTCACAGCTATGAAGCTTCTAAGAAGCTTCTCTATCAGATATTATCAAATCAACTTATTTTATCTACTTTTATTGGTCTATTATTACTTAGATAATTTATTGGAGTAAATCTTATATCCGTGACATAAGATCAATATTGTTGTATAGTAATATAGCCATTAAATGAAAGAAAAAAGAAATAATTATAATGTATAGGAGCTCAAATGGAAATATTTGAGCAAATTATCTAAAAATTATATATAATAGAAAAGAAAGTAAAAAAAATTAAAAGGCTAATATTACCTTTTTATAGGAGAGGCTAATATTTACTTTGTAGGATCATAAATAAGATAAAATAAAGTAAGTTAGAAAAATAAGTAATATAGACATCTTTGGAGAAGAGTTAAGGTGAGGTTTTAGAAATTTTTACCTTAAAAGTCTTAGATTTGATACTCGGAGAGGACCATTTATGTACTTGGATTGGAATCAGACCCTGAGCTGCAAAATCAAGTGTCTATGGTGGGTCAAGGGGCTTTTAGGAGATCAAATAGTGGAATAGAAGAACAGACTTGAGGATTCTTATTTGAGTGTTGATTTGGAGTGATTTAAATTTTTAGCAATTTTATAAGGGCTTTGCAAAGTCAATGTTGATTTGATGACTCTAATTTTTATGAAATATATTAGGATTTATATTTTTGAGTATTTTGTAAGCATGTTTATAGATCTTTAGGTGAAATTTTGAGAATTGGTGCATATAGTTGTGCTTCTAGTATACTGTGAATTTGATATTGATCTAATAGTTCAATCAAAGATTATTAAATTTTATGTGGGTTGGAATCTTGAAAATTGGGAATTAAGGATCATTTAGGTTTTTTAAAATTTCTAGCAATCTATTAGTTGAATTGGAGTGAAATTTATATGTATATATAGAAGATTTAATTTTCTACATGCATGTGAAATTTAGAAGTAATTAAATGGTGTAAAAAAGAGATATTGATACTGGACGATTGGCATCAAGGTTAGAGAAGGAGGCCGGCTGATACTTGATTGAACTTTAGGATTGATTTTCTTGTTGGTAAGTTTGATCTTCTTCAAATTTCATATATTTGCTGCCAACTTAATTTTTAAGAAGTGTGTAAATTTTTAAGCATGATCAATGATTTAATCAATAGATATTGAGATTCTAAACTGTCGTAGGATTGAAATAAGTTGGTTAGCTTTTGGTTAGGATTTTGTTTAGGATTTTGTTAGGATTTCAGTAGGATTTGACTTAGGATTTGATTAAGATTTGACTAGGTTTTGATTTAGGATTTGATTTAGGATTTGATTTAAGATTTGATTAGAATTTGTTTAGGATTTTTTTAAGATTTGGTTAAGATTTAGTTAGAATTTGATCAAGGTTGAGTAGAATTGTTTAGAATTTGATTAGGATTTAGTTAGGATTTGATCAAAATTGATTAGAATTTAATTAACGTTTGATCAAGATTGACTAGGATTTAGTTAGAATTTGACCAAGGTTTTTTAGGATTTTTTTAGGAATTAGTTAGGATTTAGTTAGGATTTAGTTAGAATTTGACCAGGGTTGATTAGGATTTAGTTAGGATTTAGTTAGGATTTAGTTAGGATTTAATCAAAGTGTTTAGGATTAGATTAGATTTAATTAGGATTTGATTAAGGTTTATTTAGAGATTGATTAAAGAGATTAGGATTAGTTATTGTTATTTTTTTTTATCTTCTATAGCCAGATGCTCGGAGCATTCTCAAGCAAGACTTCATGACATACAACATATTTGGTGAATCCAACATAAAAAGCTTGAGGTGGAAGATAATTGGATTTTTTTTTTTTTTTTTTTTTTTTTTTGATCTATTTGAATTATGGAGAAAGAAGGCAAGAAAATGAAAGAAGGAGCTATGGGTGGTATTTCAAGTAGAGTTACAAGTGAAAGTACTAATGGAAGACAAGGCATGAATTTCGATTTTAATTCTGCAAGCATGTTTAAAGCATTTTCTTTATCTATGCAACAACAATATATTAAAGATTACAAAGAAGGTATGGCAAGCAAAACATTATAAGCAGTTGTAGACAAATTTGATCAATTTGAAGGGAAGGATATTACAAGATATTTAAGGTATTATATGAGAAATGGATTTGAAATGTGTTTTTGAGAAAAAGATGATTCAATTACTCAAATTGGCTACTGCACTAGAGATAAGAAATCATGTAAAGTCTATTATAGAACATGCTGGAGGTTCATGGGAGAAATTTTTTCAAACATTGAGGGATGATATTTTTTTAGAAGATAATGATTGGAATAGAAAGAAGTTATTTTTTGAATGGATTGAAAGGCCTAAGAAGGATCTTCAAGTAACAAAATTATTAAGAAAATTTGAAAGACAATATACCCATTTATTAAAGAAGGAGAGGCAACTATTGGATCCAAGTAAAGTAGAATTTTTTTTTCAAGCGGATGATAGAGAGTTGCAAAAATAATTAGAAATATTGCTTGAAGATAAAGAAGAAGAAGAAGGATTGGCATCAAATTCAAAAGAAATAGAAGAGGCAATAGGATTGCTTGTAAAAAGAGAAAGGAGAAAGGATAGGGTAGATATTCAAAGACTATTGCAAGCATTTAAGATAAAATTGCCTATGAACCATCCTACATCTATGATTCAACCTTCAATATCTATATCAAAGCAAGAAGAAATGAATATAGATGAAATCATATGTGAGATGAGAGATTTACAAATAAAATTTATAAAACTTGAAGAGAAGGGTCAATCATCAAAGATATCAACAAGATAAAATTCAGGACCAATAGAAGGTATAATACATAGGTACATGTGATGTGATAATATAGAACATTCAAGAAAGGAGTGTGGATTTTTTAGAGGCGCTACGCAAAGGAGTTGTGTTTTTTAAAGATGGTATGATACACTTGAAAGAAAGTGGAGAAAAATTAGAAATAAATTTTGGTAAAGGAAGAATGAAGGTATTTGCAAGAGATACTTTTAAAGTGCATATAATCTCAAGTAAAGAAGCATCAATATATAAGGCGGAAGAAAATCAAAGAAAATGTTTAAGTATAAATCTTGAATTTCTAGGAGAATCTTGTTCTTTGTGGACAAGTGCAATAAATTATGCTGAAAAGAAAAAATTTATTGCAAATGATTTAAAACGCATTGGTAATAATATTTGGCAAATTATTGGCTAGAATGATCCAATAGATGGATTATTGGTGAATGCTCATATTGCAAGAAGTCAACATGAAACATTAATAAAAGAAAAAAGAAGAAGAGATGAAAATAATGAAGGGCCATCAGAAAGGACCAGAAGAAGAATTAAAGCAAGTCAATAAAAAAATCCTATGCATCAAGAGGAAGTAGAGAATGTTTCTATAAAAAAAAAAAAAAATCTAAAAAAAAAAAAAAGACACCTACCTACAAATTACAATCAGATATTGAGGCTACTACAGATTTGAAGAGGATATTAGAATAACGGATTTTAAAGAAAAAGGTTAAATTTACAATTGGTGAAATTTTAGAAATTGCAAAGCATGAATTTTATGAAGCTATTATTGATACAATAAAGAAAAAATGAAAATCTATAGGAGATATTATGACACCAATATACAAGAAATAAAAATAATAAAAAACAATGTAGATGAAGAAGATGCAATACAAGTTTTAGAAGATGTTTCATCAGTTGGACTTAAAAAAGAAAGAAATGGAATTCAACCATCTAGTCATTATTCTCAAAACCATTGGACAAGGGCTATTACAAAAACTTTAGTAAAATTTGGGGGATTTAGAGGAACCAATTGTAGCATTAATTGATCATGGATTTAAAATCAATTTGATATCAAAAGAGCTATATAAAAAGAAAAAATGGCCTATTGATATTGAATATGGATGGATGATAAGATCAGCAAATAATTTAAAGGGAGATTTATATAGAGCTTGTCTAAATATCAAGATGATAATAGGAGACGTTGTCATAATACATGTAATTTTGCTCGAGAATGCATCGGCACCTGGCTGTGGAAGATAAAAAAGAAATACACAACAACAAGATCCTAACAACTCTAATAGAATCCTAAACAATTTCTATTAAATCTTAACAATATTAATCAAACTTTGATCTAATCTTAAAGAAATTACAAAAGAAGAGTAAATAAATCATACATTAATCATAAAAGAAAATAACATATAAAATACTAAATTTAGAAAATACTAAAAATAGAAATCTTAAAATCCTAAGTCATACCTTATTCAAATCCTAATCAAATCCTAGTTAAATCCTAAGCCAAAACCTAAGTCAAATCCTAAGTCAAAATCTAAGTCAAATCCTAGACAAATCCTAAACAAAACCTAAGTCAAATCCTAAGTCAAATCCTAGTCAAAAACCTAAGTCAAATCCTAAGTCAAACGCTGATCCTAATCCTAATCAAATCCTAATCCTAATCAAATCCTATATCTTAAATCAAATCCTAAATCAAACCCTAATCCTAAATCAAATCCTAAATTCTAAACCAAATCCTAAATCAAACCCTAATCCTAAATCAAATCCTAAATCCTAAACCAAATCCTAAACAAATCCTAAATCCTAAACCAAACCCTAAACCAAATCCTAACCAAATCTTAAACCAAATTCTAACCAATTCAAATCAACCCTAGGAAAAATTAGAATCTTAATATCTATTGATTAGACCGTTGATCTCACTTAAAACTTTGTACACCTTTCAACCTCTTAGTCAACAACAAGCATAGCAAATTTGAAGGAAATTGAACATACCAAATGGAAGAAAAATCCTAAAAGCTTCTCGGGTGTTGGCCGACCTCCTACTCCAACCTTGATGCTGATCTTCCAGTGTTGATTTCTCCCTTCTTCACCGTTCAATCAATCTCAAATCACTCATGTACATAGAAAAACAAGACTACTATCCACACAAACAAAAGTTACTCCAATCCAACTAGCAGATTGCTCAAGATCTCAAAAATCCTAACTGATCCTCAAAACTTAATTTCTGAGACCTTGACCCACTTAAACCTCAATTACGTACAACTAAACCATTAGATTTAGTTAACAACAAAAACACCCAAAAACCCACAAATTTTTAGCTGTAGATCTGCTGCAAAACTTCTGGAATTGCCTAAAACATCAACCCTATTTTATTTCACAAAATCCCAAGTTGCCCAAAACAAGCCTGACTTTGTAAAGCTATTACAAAGTCATTGCTTCTTTAAATCACTCGAAACTAACTCCTATACAAAATCCTTTAAGTCCCCTCTCTAATTCCAATCTCCAATTTGCAAAAGCCCTCCGGATTTGCCATAGGCACCCAATTTGTGCCTTAGAGTCTGATTTCAACCCCAGCTCATAATCGGTCCTTTCCGGGTATCTATTTCAAGATTTTTGTGGTAAGTTTTTCTGAAACTTATTCTTAACTTCTTTCTATATATGCCTATATTATTTTATTTTCCAATCTACTTTGTTTTGCCTTACTTATGGCCCTACAAAATAAATAGAAGCTCATTTGTAAAAAAGGCAGCATTAACACTCATTAGTTTTATTCTCTTTTTACTATTATCTATTTTTCTAAGATAATTTGCTACAATGTTTTGAACTAAGATCTTCTATAATATACTATTTCCACACTCTTTCACCTAATAGTTGCATTACATCACAACAACATTATGTGTGAACAATATTTTTTTATACAAGAGATGTCTACATTTCCTATTATATTGGGACAATCATATATTACCACCATACAAATGGAGATAAAGATAATGGATGATAGTTCAACTTATGCAAGAATAAGAAGCCAAGATGGAATGAGAGCAATCCAATTTTTGACTGTTTGTGCTAATCATAAAAAAAATCACAAGAAGTTGAAAGAGAAGCCATTATCAAATGGAAATTTTGAAGACCTTGAGGGTTTTTACCATGCACCATTATAAAGCCGGATTATAATGGATTAGAGAAAAAAATATTCCTACTTAATTTAAAAGAGAAGATATTATCTATTGGACTTATTGGTTTGAGACAAGATTGTATATTG